>VIBL01000346.1:0-352404 GCA_008271625.1 Lutraria rhynchaena
TATATGTCATTGAAATTGACTTCAACTATTTATAATATAGCACGTTTTTTCGAACAAAAGCGTCTAAAAATAAATGACTACACGGGCGGTGCGATACATATAGGATAGTTGAACCTCATTAATTCCGAAATTTCGATTGTTTTTCATAGAATTCTTGTATATGAGATAAATACAGGCCACACGCGGCTTGTACAGATTCATTTGAAAAACGCCCAGTCAAAAGTCGCATTGCTTACCATTGACAAACATGCATAAATTTTGACGTTTGTGTGATAAGTTTGTGAAACAAAGAGCACGCGTTTTGTTTACAAGTTAGTCTGATCGAATTAGCTCATTAATTAAGGCATATAGTCGAACTATTGTCTATGAAATCCGCGACCTTTGTACCCTTGATTGTCGTCATAGATTTTGACCATTTTGAAGCTTTATTCAACCGAAACATGATAAATAAATGCATATATAGAGCGGCCACGATATACAATATTCGTCAACAATGTTCTATCATTTCGAAGTGTATAAAATGAATCTTGTATGCAAAATAAGAAAACATTGGACGCGACATGTACATAGCTCTTTCAGTCTGATGTGTAAATAATCTATTGTGTTTTCAACAAAATATAACCTGTGAAAAACGTACACAACACGTATATAGAATTCAATTTGAACTAAGATATTTATAATGCAAGTCCTGTGTTTAAGAAAAAAAACGTCTAAAACTAAATGATTACACATGTCGCCCATTACGTACACTATTCTTGAACAAGTTTAATCGCTAAAATTCGATTGTTTTTCACTGAGTTCTTGTATACAAGAAAAATACAGGCCACAAGCGGCTTGTACACATTCATTAGAAATATGCACACTCGCATTTTGCATCGTTAAGCAGTAATTAATGTCTATAAATTAGGATGTTTGAGTGAAAACCATGCCTTACAAGCAAATAAGCGAAGTCGCGTACAAGATATTCCCAGCACACGCGCTCATTAATTAGAACATTTACTCAATCTATTGTCTCTGAAGAGTCCACAAATTCCGCGAACTTCATAGCGTTGATTCTCGTCATTTCAATCTGATTTCTTCATAATTTTGTGTGTTTTCGAGACCATACTGTCCGTGAAATATGTAAACAGAACCCTTGACCCATATATGTCATTGAAATTGACCTCAACTATTTTAATATAGCACGTTTTTTCGAACAAAAGCGTCTAAAAATAAATGACTACACGGGCGGTGCGATACATATAGGATAGTTGAACCTCATTAATTCCGAAATTTCGATTGTTTTTCATAGAATTCTTGTATATGAGATAATATGAGATAAATACAGGCCACACGCGGCTTGTACAGATTCATTTGAAAAACGCCCAGTCAAAAGTCGCATTGCTTACCATTGGCAAACATGCATAAATTATGACGTTTGTGTGATAAGTTTGTGAAACAAAGAGCACGCGTTTTGTTTACAAGTTAGTCTGATCGAATTAGCTCATTAATTAAGGCATATAGTCGAACTATTGTCTATGAAATCCGCGACCTTTGTACCCTTGATTGTCGTCATAGATTTTGACCATTTTGAAGCTTTGTTCAACCGAAACATGATAAATAAATGCATATATAGAGCGGCCACGATATACAATATTCGTCAACAATGTTCTATCATTTCGAAGTGTATAAAATGAATCTTGTATGCAAAATAAGTAAACATTGGACGCGACATGTACATAGCTCTTTCAGTCTGATGTGTAAATAATCTATTGTGTTTTCAACAAAATATAACCTGTGAAAAACGTACACAACACGTATATAGAATTCAATTTGAACTAAGATATTTATAATGCAAGTCTTGTGTTTTAAGAAAAAAAAACGTCTAAAACTAAATGATTACACATGTCGCCCATTACGTACACTATTCTTGAACAAGTTTAATCGCTAAAATTCGATTGTTTTTCACTGAGTTCTTGTATACAAGAAAAATACAGGCCACACGCGGCTTGTACACATTCATTAGAAATATGCACACTCGCATTTTGCATCGTTAAGCAGTAATTAACGTCTATAAATTAGGATGTTTGAGTGAAAACCATGCCTTACAAGCAAATAAGCGAAGTCGCGTACAAGTTATTCCCAGCACACGCGCTCATTAATTAGGACATTTACTCAATCTATTGTCTCTGAAAAGAGTCAACAAATTCCGCGAACTTCATAGCGTTGATTCTCGTCATTTCAATCTGATTTCTTCATAATTTTGTGTGTTTTCGAGACCATACTGTCCGTGAAATATGTAAACAGAACCCTTGACCCATATATGTCATTGAAATTGACCTCAACTATTTATAATATAGCACGTTTTTTCGAACAAAAGCGTCTAAAAATAAATGACTACACGGGCGGTGCGATACATATAGGATAGTTGAACCTCATTAATTCCGAAATTTCGATTGTTTTTCATAGAATTCTTGTATATGAGATAAATACAGGCCACACGCGGCTTGTACAGATTCATTTGAAAAACGCCCAGTCAAAAGTCGCATTGCTTACCATTGACAAACATGCATAAATTATGACGTTTGTGTGATAAGTTTGTGAAACAAAGAGCACGCGTTTTGTTTACAAGTTAGTCTGATCGAATTAGCTCATTAATTAAGGCATATAGTCGAACTATTGTCTATGAAATCCGCGACCTTTGTACCCTTGATTTTGAAGCTTTATTCAACCGAAACATGATAAATAAATGCATATATAGAGCGGCCACGATATACAATATTCGTCAACAATGTTAGTTCTATCATTTCGAAGTGTAAAAAATGAATCTTGTATGCAAAATAAGTAAACATTGGACGCGACATGTACATAGCTCTTTCAGTCTGATGTGTAAATAATCTATTGTGTTTTCAACAAAATATAACCTGTGAAAAACGTACACACAACGTATATATAGAATTCAATTTGAACTAAGATATTTATAATGCAAGTCCTGTGTTTTAAGAAAAAAACGTCTAAAACTAAATGATTACACATGTCGCCCATTACGTACACTATTCTTGAACAACTTTAATTGCTAAATTTCGATTGTTTCTCCCTGAGTTCTTATATAGAAGAAAAATACAGGCCACACGCGGCTTGTACACATTCATTAGAAATATGCACACTCGCATTTTGCATCGTTAAGCAGTAATTAATGTCTATAAATTAGGATGTTTGAGCGAAAACCATGCCTTACAAGCAAATGAGCGAAGTCGCGTACAAGATATTCCCAGCACACGCGCTCATTAATTAGGCCATTTACTCAATCTATTGTCTCTGAAAAGAGTCAACATATTCCGCGAACTTCATAGCGTTGATTCTCGTCATTTCAATCTGATTTCTTCATAATTTTGTGTGTTTTCCAGACCATACTGTCCGTGAAATATGTAAACAGAACCCTTGACCCATATATGTCATTGAAATTGACCTCAACTATTTATAATATAGCACGTTTTTTCGAACAAAAGCGTCTAAAAATAAATGACTACACGGGCGGTGCGATACATATAGGATAGTTGAACCTCATTAATTCCGAAATTTCGATTGTTTTTCATAGAATTCTTGTATATGAGATAAATACAGGCCACACGCGGCTTGTACAGATTCATTTGAAAAACGCCCAGTCAAAAGTCGCATTGCTTACCATTGACAAACATGCATAAATTATGACGTTTGTGTGATAAGTTTGTGAAACAAAGAGCACGCGTTTTGTTTACAAGTTAGTCTGATCGAATTAGCTCATTAATTAAGGCATATAGTCGAACTATTGTCTATGAAATCCGCGACCTTTGTACCCTTGATTGTCGTCATAGATTTTGACCATTTTGAAGCTTTATTCAACCGAAACATGATAAATAAATGCATATATAGAGCGGCCACGATATACAATATTCGTCAACAATGTTAGTTCTATCATTTCGAAGTGTATAAAATGAATCTTGTATGCAAAATAAGTAAACATTGGACGCGACATGTACATAGCTCTTTCAGTCTGATGTGTAAATAATCTATTGTGTTTTCAACAAAATATAACCTGTGAAAAACGTACACAACACGTATATAGAATTCAATTTGAACTAAGATATTTATAATGCAAGTCCTGTGTTTTAAGAAAAAAAAAACGTCTAAAACTAAATGATTACACATGTCGCCCATTACGTACACTATTCTTGAACAAGTTTAATCGCTAAAATTCGATTGTTTTTCACTGAATTCTTGTATACAAGAAAAATACAGGCCACACGCGGCTTGTACACATTCATTAGAAATATGCACACTCGCATTTTGCATCGTTAAGCAGTAATTAATGTCTATAAATTAGGATGTTTGAGCGAAAACCATGCCTTACAAGCAAATGAGCGAAGTCGCGTACAAGATATTCCCAGCACACGCGCTCATTAATTAGGCCATTTACTCAATCTATTGTCTCTGAAAAGAGTCAACAAATTCCGCGAACTTCATAGCGTTGATTCTCGTCATTTCAATCTGATTTCTTCATAATTTTGTGTGTTTTCGAGACCATACTGTCCGTGAAATATGTAAACAGAACCCTTGACCCATATATGTCATTGAAATTGACCTCAACTATTTATAATATAGCACGTTTTTTCGAACAAAAGCGTCTAAAAATAAATGACTACACGGGCGGTGCGATACATATAGGATAGTTGAACCTCATTAATTCCGAAATTTCGATTGTTTTTCATAGAATTCTTGTATATGAGATAAATACAGGCCACACGCGGCTTGTACAGATTCATTTGAAAAACGCCCAGTCAAAAGTCGCATTGCTTACCATTGACAAACATGCATAAATTATGACGTTTGTGTGATAAGTTTGTGAAACAAAGAGCACGCGTTTTGTTTACAAGTTAGTCTGATCGAATTAGCTCATTAATTAAGGCATATAGTCGAACTATTGTCTATGAAATCCGCGACCTTTGTACCCTTGATTGTCGTCATAGATTTTGACCGTTTTGAAGCTTTATTCAACCGAAACATGATAAATAAATGCATATATAGAGCGGCCACGATATACAATATTCGTCAACAATGTTAGTTCTATCATTTCGAAGTGTATAAAATGAATCTTGTATGCAAAATAAGTAAACATTGGACGCGACATGTACATAGCTCTTTCAGTCTGATGTGTAAATAATCTATTGTGTTTTCAACAAAATATAACCTGTGAAAAACGTACACAACACGTATATAGAATTCAATTTGAACTAAGATATTTATAATGCAAGTCCTGTGTTTTAAGAAAAAAAAACGTCTAAAACTAAATGATTACACATGTCGCCCATTACGTACACTATTCTTGAACAAGTTTAATCGCTAAAATTCGATTGTTTTTCACTGAGTTCTTGTATACAAGAAAAATACAGGCCACACGCGGCTTGTACACATTCATTAGAAATATGCACACTCGCATTTTGCATCGTTAAGCAGTAATTAATGTCTATAAATTAGGATGTTTGAGCGAAAACCATGCCTTACAAGCAAATGAGCGAAGTCGCGTACAAGATATTCCCAGCACACGCGCTCATTAATTAGGCCATTTACTCAATCTATTGTCTCTGAAAAGAGTCAACAAATTCCGCGAACTTCATAGCGTTGATTCTCGTCATTTCAATCTGATTTCTTCATAATTTTGTGTGTTTTCGAGACCATACTGTCCGTGAAATATGTAAACAGAACCCTTGACCCATATATGTCATTGAAATTGACCTCAACTATTTATAATATAGCACGTTTTTTCGAACAAAAGCGTCTAAAAATAAATGACTACACGGGCGGTGCGATACATATAGGATAGTTGAACCTCATTAATTCCGAAATTTCGATTGTTTTTCATAGAATTCTTGTATATGAGATAAATACAGGCCACACGCGGCTTGTACAGATTCATTTGAAAAACGCCCAGTCAAAAGTCGCATTGCTTACCATTGACAAACATGCATAAATTATGACGTTTGTGTGATAAGTTTGTGAAACAAAGAGCACGCGTTTTGTTTACAAGTTAGTCTGATCGAATTAGCTCATTAATTAAGGCATATAGTCGAACTATTGTCTATGAAATCCGCGACTTTTGTACCCTTGATTGTCGTCATAGATTTTGACCGTTTTGAAGCTTTATTCAACCGAAACATGATAAATAAATGCATATATAGAGCGGCCACGATATACAATATTCGTCAACAATGTTAGTTCTATCATTTCGAAGTGTATAAAATGAATCTTGTATGCAAAATAAGTAAACATTGAACGCGACATGTACATAGCTCTTTCAGTCTGATGTGTAAATAATCTATTGTGTTTTCAACAAAATATAACCTGTGAAAAACGTACACATCACGTATATATAGAATTCAATTTGAACTAAGATATTTATAATGCAAGTCCTGTGTTTTTAGAAAATAAAATGTCTAAAACTAAATGATTACACATGTCGCCCATTACTTACACTATTCTTGAACAAGTTTAATCGCTAAAATTCGATTGTTTTTCACTGAGTTCTTGTATACAAGAAAAATACAGGCCACACGCGTCTTGTACACATTCATTAGAAATATGCACACTCGCATTTTGCATCGTTAAGCAGTAATTAATGTCTATAAATTAGGATGTTTGAGCGAAAACCATGCCTTACAAGCAAATGAGCGAAGTCGCGTACAAGATATTCCCAGCACACGCGCTCATTAATTAGGCCATTTACTCAATCTATTGTCTCTGAAAAGAGTCAACAAATTCCGCGAACTTCATAGCGTTGATTCTCGTCATTTCAATCTGATTTCTTCATAATTTTGTGTGTTTTCGAGACCATACTGTCCGTGAAATATGTAAACAGAACCCTTGACCCATATATGTCATTGAAATTGACCTCAACTATTTATAATATAGCACGTTTTTTCGAACAAAAGCGTCTAAAAATAAATGACTACACGGGCGGTGCGATACATATAGGATAGTTGAACCTCATTAATTCCGAAATTTCGATTGTTTTTCATAGAATTCTTGTATATGAGATAAATACAGGCCACACGCGGCTTGTACAGATTCATTTGAAAAACGCCCAGTCAAAAGTCGCATTGCTTACCATTGACAAACATGCATAAATTATGACGTTTGTGTGATAAGTTTGTGAAACAAAGAGCACGCGTTTTGTTTACAAGTTAGTCTGATCGAATTAGCTCATTAATTAAGGCATATAGTCGAACTATTGTCTATGAAATCCGCGACCTTTGTACCCTTGATTGTCGTCATAGATTTTGACCATTTTGAAGCTTTATTCAACCGAAACATGATAAATAAATGCATATATAGAGCGGCCACGATATACAATATTCGTCAACAATGTTAGTTCTATCATTTCGAAGTGTATAAAATGAATCTTGTATGCAAAATAAGTAAACATTGGACGCGACATGTACATAGCTCTTTCAGTCTGATGTGTAAATAATCTATTGTGTTTTCAACAAAATATAACCTGTGAAAAACGTACACAACACGTATATAGAATTCAATTTGAACTAAGATATTTATAATGCAAGTCCTGTGTTTTAAGAAAATAAAATGTCTAAAACTAAATGATTACACATGTCGCCCATTACGTACACTATTCTTGAACAAGTTTAATCGCTAAAATTCGATTGTTTTTCACTGAGTTCTTGTATACAAGAAAAATACAGGCCACACGCGGCTTGTACACATTCATTAGAAATATGCACACTCGCATTTTGCATCGTTAAGCAGTAATTAATGTCTATAAATTAGGATGTTTGAGTGAAAACCATGCCTTACAAGCAAATAAGCGAAGTCGCGTACAAGATATTCCCAGCACACGCGCTCATTAATTAGGACATTTACTCAATCTATTGTCTCTGAAAAGAGTCAACAAATTCCGCGAACTTCATAGCGTTGATTCTCGTCATTTCAATCTGATTTCTTCATAATTTTGTGTGTTTTCGAGACCATACTGTCCGTGAAATATGTAAACAGAACCCTTGACCCATATATGTCATTGAAATTGACCTCAACTATTTATAATATAGCACGTTTTTTCGAACAAAAGCGTCTAAAAATAAATGACTACACGGGCGGTGCGATACATATAGGATAGTTGAACCTCATTAATTCCGAAATTTCGATTGTTTTTCATAGAATTCTTGTATATGAGATAAATACAGGCCACACGCGGCTTGTACAGATTCATTTGAAAAACGCCCAGTCAAAAGTCGCATTGCTTACCATTGACAAACATGCATAAATAATGACGTTTGTGTGATAAGTTTGTGAAACAAAGAGCACGCGTTTTGTTTACAAGTTAGTCTGATCGAATTAGCTCATTAATTAAGGCATATAGTCGAACTATTGTCTATGAAATCCGCGACCTTTGTACCCTTGATTGTCGTCATAGATTTTGACCATTTTGAAGCTTTATTCAACCGAAACATGATAAATAAATGCATATAGAGCGACCACGATATACAATATTCGTCAACAATGTTAGTTCTATCATTTCGAAGTGTATAAAATGAATCTTGTATGCAAAATAAGTAAACATTGGACGCGACATGTACATATCTCTTTCAGTCTGATGTGTAAATAATCTATTGTTTTCAACAAAATATAACCTGTGAAAAACGTACACAACACGTATATAGAATTCAATTTGAACTAAGATATTTATAATGCAAGTCTTGTGTTTTAAGAAAAAAAAAACGTCTAAAACTAAATGATTACACATGTCGCCCATTACGTACACTATTCTTGAACAAGTTTAATCGCTAAAATTCGATTGTTTTTCACTGAATGTTTGTGTACAAGAAAAATACAGGCCACACGCGGCTTGTACACATTCATTAGAAATATGCACACTCGCATTTTGCATCGCTAAGCAGTAATTAATGTCTATAAATTAGGATGTTTGAGCGAAAACCATGCCTTACAAGCAAATAAGCGAAGTCGCGTACAAGATATTCCCAGCACACGCACTCATTAATTAGGCCATTTACTCAATCTATTGTCTCTGAAAAGAGTCAACATATTCCGCGAACTTCATAGCGTTGATTCTCGTCATTTCAATCTGATTTCTTCATAATTTTGTGTGTTTTCCAGACCATACTGTCCGTGAAATATGTAAACAGAACCCTTGACCCATATATGTCATTGAAATTGACCTCAACTATTTATAATATAGCACGTTTTTTCGAACAAAAGCGTCTAAAAATAAATGACTACACGGGCGGTGCGATACATATAGGATAGTTGAACCTCATTAATTCGGAAATTTCGATTGTTTTTCATAATTCTTGTATATGAGATAAATACAGGCCACACGCGGCTTGTACAGATTCATTTGAAAAACGCCCAGTCAAAAGTCGCATTGCTTACCATTGACAAACATGCATAAATTATGACGTTTGTGTGATAAGTTTGTGAAACAAAGAGCACGCGTTTTGTTTACAAGTTAGTCTGATCGAATTAGCTCATTAATTAAGGCATATAGTCGAACTATTGTCTATGAAATCCGCGACCTTTGTACCCTTGATTGTCGTCATAGATTTTGACCATTTTGAAGCTTTATTCAACCGAAACATGATAAATAAATGCATATATAGAGCGGCCACGATATACAATATTCGTCAACAATGTTAGTTCTATCATTTCGAAGTGTATAAAATGAATCGTGTATGCAAAATAAGTAAACATTGGACGCGACATGTACATAGCTCTTTCAGTCTGATGTGTAAATAATCTATTGTGTTTTCAACAAAATATAACCTGTGAAAAACGTACACATCACGTATATATAGAATTCAATTTGAACTAAGATATTTATAATGCAAGTCCTGTGTTTTAAGAAAATAAAATGTCTAAAACTAAATGATTACACATGTCGCCCATTACTTACACTATTCTTGAACAAGTTTAATCGCTAAAATTCGATTGTTTTTCACTGAGTTCTTGTATACAAGAAAAATACAGGCCACACGCGTCTTGTACACATTCATTAGAAATATGCACACTCGCATTTTGCATCGTTAAGCAGTAATTAATGTCTATAAATTAGGATGTTTGAGTGAAAACCATGCCTTACAAGCAAATAAGCGAAGTCGCGTACAAGATATTCCCAGCACACGCGCTCATTAATTAGGCCATTTACTCAATCTATTGTCTCTGAAAAGAGTCAACAAATTCCGCGAACTTCATAGCGTTGATTCTCGTCATTTCAATCTGATTTCTTCATAATTTTGTGTGTTTTCGAGACCATACTGTCCGTGAAATATGTAAACAGAACCCTTGACCCATATATGTCATTGAAATTGACCTCAACTATTTATAATATAGCACGTTTTTTCGAACAAAAGCGTCTAAAAATAAATGACTACACGGGCGGCGCGATACATATAGGATTGTTGAACCTCATTAATTCCGAAATTACGATTGTTTTTCATAGAATCCTTGCATATAAGATAAATACAGGCCACACGCGGCTTGTACAGATTCATTTGAAAAACGCACAGTCAAAAGGCATTGCTTACCATTGACTATTTGAAGTCACAATAGCGAAAAATGTTTTATTTGTTGTTTTCAGGTGTCATATTGTTTACTTGATTTTGATTGTTAGTTAATATTCATTTTTTGTTTTGATTTAAGAACGAATATTACCTGTGTCAGGAGTGTGACATTTCTTTATGAAATTCGGGATCACTCCTTGATCATGTTCCATCAAGGTTTTATGTTAGAATTTACAAAAAGTTTGCTTTGCTGTTAATTAGCATCCTTCAAACTACCAGAATTTGTAATTCTTAATATTGTTATGTACAGTTGTATCCACCCAATAAATTTAAACCACTGTAGAAGTGAAATCTTGAAGTAAAAAATTATAAATATTTGAAATTTTCCAATTTAGTAATATATTTAAAGCTCTTAAGCACTTATTTTGAATACCTAAACATATATTCTAACAGAAATCAACTATTAAATCACTAAAATAACATACACGTCTTTGAAAGTGGGTAAATCAGTGGGTGCCTGTCAGTTTCACTTTTTTGCTTGTTATTGAACAATAAAGATTTGAAAAAAATGACAATATGATATGAATGATTAGCACCTAAATGATTTTGAAAACTTGAATGACTGTACAATATAAATTCATCTTTTATGAACTGTATTTTTCAACATTTTTTCATTTCACTTGCCATTTTTTTAACTAGCCCGTATGATTCTTTACGTGCCTTTCAACAAAATTTCCAGCATAATTGATGTCAGACATAAACCGCATGTCCGCAGACTACCTTGTAATCGTGAACTATTGCGTAATCGTCGAGTGATTGTATCGGTGCATGACACGTTTTGTATTTACATGGTATTTACGATATTTTTTAAAATATGCACCAAATATTTTTTGAGGTTTGTCTTCATGAAAGAATGCATTTATGAATGTAATAATAAAACATCGGCGTTATTCCGGGAAAATGGATTTTAGGTTGAAAATTATACACGTGAAAATCCGGGATTATGAAAATCCGGTCGACACGTGAAAACCCAGGAATATAAAGTAAAGGGTTATAAGTTGCAGGTTATTAGACATTCATTCTAAATAATTTTATCAAAATTACCGGTAGGTAAAATATAACTGATTTAAAAGTCAACCCTAGAAGCAATGTCATGTTTGTGGAAATCTTGTCTCAAGGATATATGGACATAAATTTCATGTTTACTAATTATAAATGAGTTTTCAAGAATGTTGGATGCTTGTAAAAAGTTGTCACAAATCATACAAAAACATTGATGTAGACCTTAAGTATATCAAATTTGATACGAGTTTTAAAAGCTCAAGAAATTATCTCAGGTTGCACTATAGTAGAGGATTTTAGCTTGTTATAATATATTAGTTGCTTTATATCTTTGTCTGCTTTTTCCAATATCCTTCTGTAACGTTATCGGTTGCATTTTTTCTTTCTACATTTTTTCGTATTTCTATTTCTGTGTAATGCATCTGATTTTAAACCCAAAAGGCCCTTTGTGTGCCATTTTTGGACCTGGTATTCTGCCCTGCTCCCCAAGTATAAAAGTATACATTTTTGCCCGTTGAAAAAGAAACATTTCCTCATAATTAAAAAAAACAAAAATGTTCTGTTGTCATGTACTGAAAACTATTTTTCCATAGAATTAATCATGTAAAATATTGTCTTAGGTAAGCTGGTAAATAAAGAATACTTTAGACAAAACTTTGTGCTTTCATGATTATAACATAAGTCTTTGATAATTCCCCGATTTTGTGCTTCACAATGCAAACTTCCCCTATCAAAGGGACATGATGCCTGTTCCCCAAAAAACATAAAAAGGGCTGCCCACCATGAATTAGGAGAGGATGGTGACTTGCTTCTTGTTGACTCCCAAGATATCATTTCCAATGTGATAAAAACTTTGTTTTTAATATTTTAAACTCTGATAGGTTCCATGTATGTGACAGACAAATGTGCAAGAATGTGATAACAACCAGAATTCACGTCAATTATCTTTGTAATCTTTGTATTGATATCCATGTGCATTATTTGTTAGATATATGTACACTTACAGACTTAATTATGATCTTATATTTTCAGTTACGCCAGGTGTTAACATGTTTGGTACAGATCATTCTACCAGGACTCATGGTAATTCTTTTCACTTATATTGTATATCAGATGTACAGTCAAACCTGTGTTTGAGGCCTCCTCCAAAAAAGACCACCATGTAATTAAAGGCTGTCACTGATTATTTGGAGCAAACTGACATCCAAATAAAGGCCATCTGTCAATAAATGCCACATTTTGTCTTTCCTAAGGGTGGCGTTTGTTCATACATATTGACTATACATATTCGTTCGTGTAAGACAAAGCGGAAATCTTTTTTATCTTTGCCTATTTATACTCGACTCATGCATTATCTTGATTGATATTGATTTGTATTGATTTTTTGGTGTTGACTATTGAATTATCAGATTATCTGGGGTTGCTAAATTACATATATCAGTTTTAAAAACTACTTAAATTTATACTTGATATTTATGTCAGGAGATGTTGCAACAAACTAGGACCTGTTATTTTTTTATAAAACAGTTATTTATGTATATACCTCACTTTAAGATATTTCTGTCCACTTCATCACATGTGACAGTTTTTAGCAGTTTTACGTTCTCGCTAAAATTAGAAAACGATACCCACATAAATGTATGAACCCATGTCATTTTTTTATTGTTGTTGCTATGGTTTGAAAATGGTATAAACCAATGAGAACTGAACATATATGGGATCCTGTGATAAAATGCTAAAGCTTGGTTGATGAAAATTTGTATTTGGATAGAGTACCATACAAAGATTATGCATGCCATTTAAGTTTTTTTAATCATGGTTGCTATGGTTACAGAAATGGCAAAAACTATGAAAACTGTGGGGTCCTGTGATAATTCAAAAAATGCTAATGCTGGGTTGATGGACATCATTTTGAATTTTTCACTGGACAAAAAATGTGGTTGCTATGGTTACAGAATTGGCAAAAAAAACAAAAAATGAAATCTGTGGGAACCTGTGATTACTCATAAAGTGCTTATGCTGGGTGGGGTAAACTTGATGGGCGGATAGAGGATCTGCTATGTGACATAACACAGTAACCGTTTTTCATCATCCTTTGCTAATAGACATTGAAAGTTATTGAATTATTTATCCAAGGATCCCAGATAGATTGTTTGTGTTTTATCCGAAGTAAGTATGCTCTGTAAAGACTGTAAAAGTAAACATAGAAGGCTGTAGAATGGAAGGCAATTATTAAGTTCAACCGCTTTGAAGTGTGAAATATTCAACAAAGATCTAGGAAGTCTGGCTTGGTAGTTTAATTACTGTTGATCTACTTCATAAATGCTGAAAATTTTATTACTCAGGTGTGACTGGTCAAACTATGCGTCATAAGCATCTTAACAACTTCAAGGAGTACAAAGTGCCTGTAATCTATTGCCACACCATGAACAATGTCAAGTTTGTTTGGAAGGTAAGAAACCATGTTAGTCCTTTTAAACTATGTAGCTTATTTCTCACATGTTCTGCTTCCTTTCCAACTCTTGTGAAGGAAGAGTGGGTCCACAGCTCATGGTAGCTGTAATAACTGTCCATATTAAAAGGGTATGAAAGGGTGTGCCCTCTTTCACTTTTTGCACTCTTTTACTGGATATATAGCAATATGGACACCCATGGAATCCATTAAACTGCACCACATTCATAAAAAGGCACCTAGCTGGGGAATCAATTATTCCATTCAATGAAATGTCTCTGAGTCTGATCTTCATATTGCAAACAATTAATTCTGAAATATGAAGCAGTTCATTACAACTGATATTATGGTATTTCTTCCACATGCAAATGGAATATAAATCCATGCCTGTTGACAGAAATTAAATATTAAATGTATCTGCATTGAATTTTATGCTTTTAAAAAGCATAATTCTTGTGACTTTACAATATGTTTAGTTAAACTCACTACTGTAAAATAAAAATAAGGAAAGCAGCAAAGCTATAATGTGGGCAATCAGGGCTTTTTCATAGATAGGGAAGGGGCCTTTCTTAAATTTGGGGAAATCTGCATGAACTTAAGGATTTTTCCTGAGGGGAAGACGCCTATAAATGGCCCTTGCTATAGAAGGAAAAAAGTCCTGGTAATGATCACAGGAGCCTGTCCTTAGGAGAATTATAGATGGCTATTATACCTGAATTGTAAATCTCATGCAAACTCAATGAATGACTTCAAAAATGTGCAGAGGTCTGCTTTTGAATAACCAAACCAGAATGCTCAAAGAAAACCTGTGATATTTGAACTTATTCAAACTACAGGTAGGAACTGTAGATGATAACATTTTTACAACAGATCATACATAAAGGCCTTGGAACATATAGAGCCTTAAATAAGCAGCATTTCTCATAAAGCAAATCATGTATTTGCTGGTTGATGTCTATTGATGAGGTCCATTTACACATTTAAAATAAAGATTAATGGTGGTTTGGTTGGGATAGCAAGCTCACAATTTTCTGCTCTTCAGTGTTGTACATGTGTGACCTTATTCTTTCCATTTATTTCTTTCCATAATTTCTGTGATCAAGTCATGTATTTTGTATTTTATATATTGCTTATTATAAAAAATAAATGATGTGTAAGTTTTATAAATTTTATTTGTAAAAGCATTCCAAATGAGAACATATCATGTAAAAAGTACACAATGGAACAAGGGTGGGGAACCTCACTTGGCAGTGTTGGGTATAAATTAAGTGTAATTATGAAGAGTCTCATAAGAGAATAGCAGATCATTGAATTTTAGTTTAGCAAAATCTCATAATCTTAAAAATGTCAAAAAAATGAATTCTACAAGTCTAATTAATTTAAAGGATTCAGTACAAAAATAGTCATTTAATAAAGTGTCTAATTCAGACAAAAAAATATAAAGTGTGTCTATAAAGATTATTGGTAGAAATGCAGTACACAGGTGATGCTTGGAAATCAGAATTCAGGGTTTATCAAGGTTTCTGTATTCCAGACTTAAAATTGCCAAAACATTAACTGCCTAGCAAGCATTGAGACTTGAGTCCATCCTGTCAGCCTGGCATTTCTTTGTTATGGCCCTTGAGGTGATTTAACCATTTTTTTCAAAGTTCAAAAGTTAATTGGCTTATAAGAAAAACAAACCATTTACATCATATACAAAGTGGCATACAGACAGAAATAGTATATACAACTATAGACTATACAAAAACAAAAAAGTATCTTATAATAATTTGTCAAAATTTGATAAATTTAGTAAGCTACACGCTTAAGTTGTTGATTTAAAAAGCCTAAAATGTGATAAACTATTAGTCTAAGTTGTTTTCCCTATACAGGAAGTTTAATTTCACAATGCAAATATTTATTGAAGTTCATAAAATTATTTCTAATGGCCAATAATTTGTTTTAGGTATGCTGCATTTAAAGACAAAATTCAAAAGTTGATAAATGTTTTTAAATATTGTATTTATTTAGAAGATGCAATATTCCCATTACTATATTAAAATCTTTATTTAAAAACAAAACTACATATATAACAATACAAAATTATTCAAACATTCAAAAGAAGTGACATATAATGGGGGAAGTACAATATAGTGTAATATCATGCTATATTTTATAAGCAAAAGTAAGTATCATAATACAGACATTAGCAAGTACAAAATGTATATCATTAACTATGATAATGGTCATGATATATGGTTACATAAGGGAGATAACGAAAGCAGTTGTGTAGGTACTTCAACGACCGGTTACCAAACGTTGACCGATAGATATTTGATAGCAGACGACTATTTTAAATACGATTCTTTGTAGAGCTATTATTGGAATATCGAAAATTTACCTTAAAAATTAGGAGAAATACAAAATAAATACCGTGAAAGCATTTACAGCTCGTAATTTATGTGGACACATTAAATTACTTTAAAAAAATAACTGCTAAAATAGGTCTGGACGATGGTCTTCATTTGTGGAGTTGTACTGTATCATGAAATGTTTAGGTTGAGAGAATTTGTATAATCACTGAAATCACGAGAAACATGTGACGTTTGTAAACATTCAGTTGTAACTGTGGAATTTCATTGATTGAGAACAGGATTTATTAATGTGAGCAGACGACATGTCGCTTTGTTCAATAAAATTATGTTTAAAAATCATTAGCGCGATGCTTGATGATACGGCAAAAAAATACGTACCAGGTTTCCACTAACGTGCCTAAAATCTGAGACCCAGCTAAAACATATATGATCGATGCAACTTTTTCTAAAATGTTTTATTAGCAGTTCGGAGATATAAATCATATGGGAACAAAAATATAGGCCTGAAAAAAAATGAGTCCGAAATAAAGTCTATGGTCGACAGAAGAAAATATGGTCGGTCGGGTAGCGGAGATCAGGGATATTTTTTTCATAATAAAAACGTAGAAATCTTTTCAAATTTTGCAATTTATATTGCTAGGTCATAATTGAATTAGAATAATCAGACTGTTACACTTATTAATATATCTATGCAACATAGGAATAAGTGAAATAATGAAGCCAAGTCTCATAGCTTTTCTTAGGTCAGGCAATTCTCTGATCTTAAAGCTAGGAACAGGGAGCACAGGGCACATGGTGGGTCCGGGGTAAAGCCCCGATGGATGGACTAGGGGGTCCCCTGAAACGTTCGTGTCGTCGTCATTAAATTGATGTATGAACCAGCGGGCATACATCTTATTTGGTTTTTTTTTTGTTGTTGTCGTTGATGAAAGAAGAATAGTTTCCATATTTTCTTTAATCATGTTCGTAGAATAGCATGTCGCCAATTTTCGTGCTGATAACGACAACTTACTAATTGCAAATGTAAACATTTATTACGTACATTGTTATTCAATTAAAATCTCCGTAATAATTGATTATAATTCAGGAGCTAATCGTTGAATACTATGCTAAGTTGAGACTTTAGCACCTGACTCTAGTTTTTGTTGTCGAGGGTTTGATTGGGAGTTTGAATAAGTGTATTAGTGATAGATCCAAGCAACAGCGCTCTCTGGAATACTTGAAACATCTAACACGAGTCGTGATTTCTCAGAGAACAACATAATAAAGTATATACAGTAAGACTTCGTTATTACGAGCATCGATATCACGAGCACCAGACTTATCTAGAGGGGTTTTTAAAGTTCCGACAAAATTTCTTCCTAGTTGTGTGTAATTTTCAACCAACAAACCTTGTTAAATTACGAACACTACGTTTATCCTGTCCGTCAAACTATTGATGCCCGACACAAAGGTACATGCCGATTTGTACTGAAAATCATGTTAAAATGGTCAAATAGTGCTGTTAATGGCACGACTGTGATGTTATTCTGTACTATGCGGGTGGTTTTTAAATACTGGATAAATATATTGGTGAATGTTATATATTGATAGCAGCAATAAGCTAACTCATTACCGCTCAGAGATACGTATACTGCGAATTCACTTAATGCGGAAAACATTATGTTTCCATATGAAGAATAAACTCGACAGACTACATATTAACACTGTTCCTACACAGATTATTTCAATAAGATCTTCAAATGAAACATTTAAGTTGCAACGTTATTTGCTCGACATTGAACTATCTTTGTGCTTTCCATCTTGGTTGTCATGGAAATATATCTGTAAGAATTCACCTGTGTCGTATGAACATACGCACTGGCTAAGAGAGAATGTCTTTATGTTCCATATTTAAAAGACTCAGAGAAGTGCATTTCGTACTAACACCTGTAAACACATGGCGGGTAGCACTTATGAGAAAGTATCGAACTCATGACATTCTTAGCAAAATTGTGTTGTACTCCAGTTTCAAATAGGGATGTTCTATGTCCTGTTTGTTATACAGTTTACAATGTTTATATTTCTCATATATGTCAATGTGAAAACGATTATCTCCTGTCCCTATCTGTGTTATTTTGAAATAAGCTGTCAAAGCTTAATAATCGTTTATATGACATTTTCATAGAAGAGAGAAATAGAACATTACAGCTTCAATATCTAGTTGGTTACGCTGATGATAACCTGACAAATATGTCAGACCCGAAAAATACGTTAAGATACCGCGTACCTAAAACAATTATTTAATAACGAATCTACTTTTTACTGGAATGATCTATCTGCAGCTGAATGATAGAAAACGTTATGTACTCGTCAGCTAATATACCTATACCATAGCTTTACTTTCGTTTATATTTCCTTGACGCTATAGTAGACGGGTTTTATTATTGCTAATAACTCGGACGTTAACAAGAATCAATTGTGGCCTAAATCATTTTAACTATATTAAGGCAATAATGCTTTTAAACGTATGTAATCCGATACATATATGAATATCCGGGTTATTGATAAATATGTCAAGTATGCATGATATATATCAATCAGTCTCACTCGTGTGTGTATATGTTTGTTCATCTGTACAATTTAATCTAAAAAAAAACAAATATTATGTACATGTACCATCTAGAACCTTTGCTTGTTTGCCTGTATAGTGCTGTATTGTATGCTTCTTTCAATGTTATCACTACTCATTATGTATGTAACTTTACATCAGTTTTGAGGGATAAAAGTTGTGTGTGTGGGTACAAAAATATTTGCATCAGATTCTCACTTAGTTTAAATAAACTAAGTAGTTTCAAAATGTCGTTTCTCAGTATCTATTGTCACATTTATTGAACACTGTCGTAACTTTTAATATTTTTCCTTCTGTCACAGAATATGTTAAACAGTCGGTAGAGTAGACGTCAAAACATGCTAACCGTTATTGAATTGAAACGTACTTGATGTGAGTTGCACGTGACCTGAATGTGCACATCGTACATCATCGTCCTTATCTGGGCAAATGCATTAAAGCACAGAGAATTTGATACAAAATATCACATTCTGAATAAATGTTCAAATGATTATATAAGGTTAACAATATAAATCAGAACTCATATGCATAAATTAAGTCATAAAGAGAAAGAGGTTAACAAATAAATTCCCGAAGTATTATTTATCGTTTATAACGCTTAGAATAATAGTGTTTTGAAATGGGGACTCTGTAGTCGAGTGGTTATGGTCTCAGACTTATAACTACTAGCCCTTATCCACTGTGAGTTCGAACTCCACTCGAGACCAAATTTCACTTACAAATGAGGATGCTGTCCTGCCAGCAAGGTCGGTGGCTCTCCAGGTTAAGTCGCCAAATGACCCTTGTTTTTGGTGCGACCTTAAAGTCCAGTGAAAAAGTGTTTTAATGTTGCCGCTTTGCAGTCCATATAGAAATAAAACAATTAATACGACATCATTTTAGAATTTCTTGTTTCGCATAAAGTCCAAAAAACATGTATAGATGAAATAAATTCGAACTGATGCAAAGTGCACCATCGAAAAGATTCCTCAATTACAACCAAATGTTTACCAACGAAATATGCCACGTGTTCCTCGTGATATTGGTGATAATTCGTATTCTCCAAATTTAAAATATTCAAAATACCGTACCACGATGAACTCGATCCTGGATTGTTGCGTACCTACCAAGTGATGACATTAATAAGTATAAAATACATGCCATCATGCCATAAGTCAATTTGGTTAAAATAACTCATAATTCCCGATTCCTTTGCAACACAGCACCCGATAGAGATAACATATTAAAAGACTCTATGCGCTGTAAATGACTTGAAGATAAGATTTTGTGTTTTGACATTGTTCGATTTGGACGAAATTTTACATTACTGCGCAGCGATCAGTCGGACATATCTCAATTGGAAGCAATGTTTAACTGAGAATGATATTTAAATTCATCAATAACAGCTTCCATGTAAATTTTATATATGTATAAATATTATCAATTCAACTGATTTAGAACAAGCTGCAACTCTACGTTGTTCGACCATGAAATATTACATACATACTTTTACTACCCTTAAATCATTGATCACCATTAGCCTTACTAAATTACTATTTCGTAAAGTGAATTTAACTATTCAAAATCACAGCAATTTATTAAGATGCTGTTTTTTAGACCGAAAGTTGCGTAAAGATATGTAACATTGAATTATCAATGATTTTGTAGCATGGTGTTTGAGAACTCCAAGATTTCGTAGAATAGCAATGTTTTTGTATTTTGATATATCTAGTAATTTCTACATATTCTGTGGCCTAAGATAACTCACTTGGATGTACTTGGATATCACTTTGATATCTGCACGTGATGTGTACAGGTACAAAGCGTTTTTTAAAATTGTTTTATGATAATGTGGTTCTGATTTTTATGGAACATTATACATGATGAGGCCGCGGTCATAGTCAAGTGGTTAGTACGGTGGACTTATTTTGTTTTTGTCTTTATGTGTCTTATTATCACCGGGGTTTAACGCCGTTTTTCAACAATTTTTCAGTTAAATACGGCGACCGGTTCACTTAACCAGTTTTCCTGGACTGAATTCTAACCAGTACTGACTTACCCTTCCACAAGGAGCCGTTAACTTCTCCACCTGTGGAGGGAAATCGACATTTGTGTCAAATTTTCGTAGAAGTGTATGACCTGCCGCGACCAGGATTCGAATCGGGATCTCCGGGTTGCAAGTGCAACGCACTAACCACTGCACCACGGCCGTGGCACGGTGAACTTGTTACCCGGAGATCCGGGTTCGAATTCCGGTCGCGACAGGTCATACCCTTCTATGAAAATTTGATAGTAAACAATGATAGTAAAACTACACTATAGTATGCATGGATAAGGTTGTCAGGTAATTGTATAGATTTATCATTACTGACCCTTGTGTTTAAATGTTTATAATTTATGCCATTTATACTGTTTGACTATGCACACGGCTTAATTAAAGTTCTGTTCTGTTCTGTTCTTTATATATGCATCTTCGTTGATTGTTCGCGTGTAGATCATTCGATATCTATATATTTATAATTGTGACATACATTGTCATTTAGATGTTAAAATGAAAGAATGCACTGAACGGTTAATAATGAATTTCATTTTTTAACTTTTAGAATTAACAAACTTTTTTCAATTGATGGCATGTGTTAATATTTGAGACTCTATTCAAAATTGCACAAACACCATTTATCGCTTTTAATACCCTGTCTTTTGTTAAAATCAGACTTAATTACCGAGCTCACATTTTTTCTCGTTTTTACGTGCCTAAAGCGACCTCTGTCTGTTTGACGTCATAAGAGTTAATTTGAGTTACCGTAATTGAATCATTTTTCAATACAATGGAATCGAACATAGATCTGAACAATGCTTTTTTAATCCATCTTTGGTTACAATATTAGTTGCGACAAACAACTCACTTTTTGCTCGTGTCAGTCACAGGGATTTCAATGATTTCGTGACGCACATTGGTATGTATGACGTCATTGAGATAATTTGAGTTAAATGTATCTTTTCAATTTTAAAACGTCGAATAATACTTCAATTATTATTCCCTTAATCCATCAATAATGTTATATTTGAGTTCACTGTCTTTCTCGAGCGACACGAATTTCCACCATTGCCTGACGCACATTGATCTGTATGACGTCAATCGAGATAATTGGGGTAATTACACAGGTATTAGTTACGGACCTGTGATGTGGTATAATTGCAACAAATTCTTAATAAAACATCATATAATTTAATACAAAATTAGCTTAAATGAAACAAAACCACATAATCCGACTCCGTTCAACTGTTGCAGGTGAATGCGCAGCCCCCCCCCCCTCGCAAAACGCAAATTATAAAACAATTATAAAACAACAGGGATGAATACTTTATTAAAAAGTTTTGCAGTGGTTTCAGACGTATATTATCACTCAAAATACGACCTTCTAGTCCAATCCGTTGCCGAAAAAAAACGAACAAGAAACGTTGGAGTTTGAGCAGATTTCTTTTAGTCGAAACGAATGCGGCAACACTGAAATATTAAAGCAATGTTGTCAGCCTATTATTGGTCGTATTGACCAATAAGTCCTTAAAGGAACAATTTACTACATTATTATGGATCTACTACTGTGTTCTTATCATCCATTGCTGTTACAAATGTTACGTGAATTCTGATTGGTTTATATTGCTTCGAGAGACACGGCGAATTACAGTTAAGAAATTCCCGATTGAAAATATACGTCAAATAAATAAATTATAAAATGTCATATTTATACAGATATACCATAAGTGACACTGAGCGTATATTCCTATGCATTTATTTGTTTTTATGTTTTATCTGAAAAAAGTTTAAGTTGGAAGTTTCTTGTTGTTGTTGAATATTCTTGCTTTCCTTCTGATCAATGTTCTCTGTTTACAAAGCACCAGTACTTCTTATGATTGATCTCTTAACATAATTTTCAAGGACGCAACATACTCTAAATTCTCTGATCAACAACACCTTAAATAAATCACAAAGAACAGTACAACTTGCATTGATAGATCATCCACGTGAAGAACAAACTAAGTCACTCAACACGTAAACTAGCCCCCAAATAAATACAGCATACATGCACTTAGTTGTTTAACACCATTAATGATTGGAAAGGAAAAATGAAAACAGAAAACATCATACTGCAAGTGGTCTTTTTATAGTCATGGACCCTCGGTCAAGTTGGACTGTAAACCAATAATTTACCTTGATGTGAACTATTCAATATGCATGCTTGTTCTCAAACCATTAAGGACACGCCAGTGTAAAGAACACTTTATATAAAACCTTAACTAACCGTATTCAAGAGGTTCATCGTACATTGATAAAAAATACCTAAGTTATTTTCGGATCCCAGATGTGGTCTCATTAGCGAGGTTTTACCATATACACTTCACGTACCGTTTATAACTTGATATAAATGAAACAATGCGGATTTGCTTGCATGACCATTTTATTTAAGGCAGTTAATTGTTTAGAAATTGTTTTGTACTAATTTGTACACGTAGTCTGTATCTTAACGGCAACAATTTAACCCCGTGAATTGTCAATTTTCTCAACAGTTCTTCTCCCTTATTTATGAAATATTGAGTTGAAATGTTTAAATATTGAGTGTACGAATATACATTGGAATATTTCAGTCGCTCATGTGTACATTAATCTCAGAAGTACAACATAAATATAAAAGGTAGAACATAAGAGCATGTATTGACTATTCGACTGTTTCATTGACTCCAGTTGTATTAATATCATCAGCCACAGTACACAAACACTCCAAACTTCAATAATCTACTATATGTCGAGTTTAATATAACTTTAATGGATGTGGCGTAACTGATGTAAAAGAATCAAACCATATAAAAAATCGACAATCGAAAATGACGAAATTAGCCATTTAAATACTAATCATAAATGCCTTGCAAACAGAACTTTAAGTCACATTTAAAATGGTAAAAAATAAAACGCAATCATGTTGCTCATTTCTATTAGAAAACGCTTGAATTAATAAAAAATGAGTTTCTTTCGTCTGCTACCAACGAAGTTTTACACGCTCTGTAGTCTGTTTGAAAAATATTCCACGCATCAAACCTCGCATGGATACAAATACCTCAAGTTTTTCTCGTGTTTTCAGTGATAATTCAAAATCACCAAAATTACGTTTTTACGACGCAGCAAACCGTGTATAGCGCAGTCTGAATCACTATAAAGTATGTGTCTTATCATCATATAATGATTTGGTAAATGATGCTCTTAATTCTGAAACGCCTAATCCGAAATCGTTTACAATTCCAAAATTCAAACGGATTTTTAAATATAGAGTCTGGAAATACTAAGCATACAAAATCAAACAACAGGGTATTTTATTCATCATTATGGATATAAAACTTTCCGGTGGGTATGTCTCTTGCATCTAATGATTACGCATGTTCTACGACGTGAACCATTTTTAATTAGGGCGCAGGGTAAAAATATTCTTCGGAGATGTGTATGTTTTTGCGTGTCATACGGAAATGGATATTAGGTTGTTGATATTCTAACATTTTGGCGAGATAAGTTAGTGTAACCTGAGGAATAGAAATCTCAAGATATGTTGGTGATATCATCTAGAAATGTTGAAACCATGCGTTTTAAGTGTGTTCGCTTTTAAATGACACGAGTAAAGTTCAGTTATGTTGACACTATGTTGTTGTAGATATAACTAAGTCAGGTTGTGATACTACGCTATAGACACGCGTCACGATACCACACCCAGTCTCAGAAACCTGACACGGCATCATTCCGTCCTAGAGCAACCATTGAAAACGAAATAACTATGGAGATGATTGTATTTCAAAGGCTCATCAGATTTTTACATATGCTTTTAATCTATACTAGTATTTAAATACGTAATTCGCCGATTCATTAAAGACTTGTCATTATAAATATATGCATGAATGAATTATGACGGCGATGCGGCAACGTTTTATACCAATGCATTACATCTGAAATTATTGATAATTTCACGACTAAATCTATTTCTGCCACTTGTTATGAAAAAGGATAATTAGACTGCATGTTTTCTCTCATTATCAGCGTTATTTATATACAATTGATTAATGACTACCCATGAAGTTATCCAACAAAGGATGAGTATCTATCTCATTTGCTTTATTGCCTTACGAACAGGAAATAAACCTTTAGGGATGTGCTATTACTTATTACGATCTACAATTGTACTAAATATATATATGTACTAATATAAATCACTATATTTCAGGATCAACATAAAATGTAACATATTCAATGACGACTACATCATTTATAATACAGAATTACACATGCTAAAGAAGAACCATAATGTCTGACAGTATTGAAATTTGACAGCATTTGTTTGATATGTTATTAAACAAATATTTTATGCGTATTAAACTTGGATGAAGCACATGAAGAAAAATACATTTATACCTCTTATCACAGTATTATACGTGTAGAGTGTAAAATAAACTGTTAACTGTTGAACTGATGAAACAAATGAAGAACAAACATATATAATGTACAGTTTTTTTATAAAAACGTATATATATGAACTTGAATGTGACTATTATCGCGATGTCTATACAACAGAATCCTAAAAGTTGCTGAGGATAAGTTTAAAGCTTCTTCCATACATGTTTTGTATATAATAGCATGTGCACAATTATATCAACTGAGCTATTTTGAGTAGGTGGCAATAGAAGTTATAACAACTTTAGTAAACCACTGTCGGTAGCTGCTGCCCTGATTCGAATCCGCAACATCCCGGTTCAGGAGTCCCGTGCTTTCCTATTCATTTTGGAGTAAATGTAGTGTTTTAGTGTAAAATTTGTGTTAAATATCTGCTTAATTTGTGTTCATATACGTTACGCTTCGGAATATAAATGTGTGCGTTTCCAATAATTGTGCTGAATAATCTGTTTTATTCATAAATTTGGATTTTTATACAACATCAACCATCTGAACTCAAGGTAGGCAAGGATAATATCGACCTTGCACAGTAACATTCACTGTTCACGTTAATGGTCATTTATCACGCAAAATTAACAACAGTAAAACCTCTCTTAGATCTATAATACTTCAACATTAAGACCACTAGGTGTCGTTTAATAGACAATTTATGATGGTCCTAATGTTTAAGTTTTACAGCATACATGTATTTAATATAAGGAGAAATAGTCGTTGCGTTGAAAATTTTCTCATAATATTAAACAAACTGTTGAAAGTATCGATTTTCGCACATAGCTATACCCAAGCGTAAAAGCAATGAAGTTAGCTTCCTTTTTGTAATGATTATATATCAACATAACGAAAGGTTTTGCAGCAACTCATTTTACAGCCTTTTTGAAATTAAGGATAAGTAATTTCAGTTTGATTGGAAAGAACAATCGACCTTGCCTAAACAAGCTGAAAAGCTTCCTGACATGTAAATTTGTCTGGTCGAGGGTGGGATTTCAACTCACATCGTGAAAAGCTAGTGATTACCAGTCAGAGACCATAACCATTCGACCACGGACGCCCATTCACTTAAACTTTAACAATTAATTGTTGTTCATAAAGGATTTAAATTTTGATATAATTTTATGTTTCATAGGTAATACACATATTATTACATTTCGAATCATTGTTTTCAGTTTTCGGGTCGAGTAAAATAGTTTCGTCTATATAAAGTCATATGTGACCGTATTATTTCACTCGTACTCCATTTTTATTCTTTTAATTAACATTTTCCTTATCATCGAGGTTTTACTGTATATTCACTACAAAAGAAACGAAATCCATCAGAAAAATCAAATTAGAATTAATCACCATTGGCACATTCCAATGTATTTACAAACAAAGCAAAATTGACGCACTTCATAGTTATTAGCTTTTCTTATTGTATTGGATATGTATTAACAAATATGTAGTTATATTCAATGAAATTATGGTAGCAAATGTTTTCGATTTCTTGATGCGTTTAGTTTATTTCCCCATTGAAAAAATAACCAAATCAATTTGAGTTTCTCTAGAAACAAAAAAGCTTATCTCATTATATAAATAATTAAAAATATCAAACTATAGGAAACAAAAGCCTCATTATGTTATACACAATATAAAATCTGAATGTTATCAAAACATTACTGGGGACTCAGACGATACCGAATAACGTCACTATTAATAACAATGATAAACATCCCGCGAACGGTCCGAATAAATGCCAGTCCTAGGCCGTTTTACAAGTATCACAGCCCAGCTAATCGAGTCTTACATAAGCATCTCCACTCATTTCTCAAAGGCTTAGATATATTATACATCTATTTTCGTGTAAAGCATATGTATGAACTGAAAGTATGATAAGGTATGTATATTAATTTAAATGAAAGTAGGCGTTTGCCACTCGCAGAGAGAACCGGGCGATCGGCATTTTCGGTGTCATTACTGATTCTTCCTACTGTCAGACAGGAAATTTTGAACGGATATTTCGTAAAGAAATTAACCCAAAATTTTCTGCTATACGATACATTTTTCTGACTTTATTAGGCAAAATTTACTCGTCTGGTAGGACGACCGCGGCCGATTTTCTACTTGTCCGGACTCTAAATTCACGCGTCAATACGAGCGGACGAGTGGATTTTTCGTGCTCTTTTTGATCATTTCATATCACGAGCACAAACTTTAAAACGGTTTTCAAATGTTATTTTGAAAAATTCTTACATAGAATTAAAGTTGTACACGTGATGAAGTTCGAAGTTTCGAACGATTTGTCTTGTATCTTCTGTGTATTACTAATATAACAAAAATATTGAATGAGTTGATGGCAAGCTGTAAAAATATTGTATAAACGGTTGGTTGATTCAGAGTAGATTTTAGAAGAAATTTATCCAAACAGAGAATTCTATAGTGGAGTGTGACCAATGTACATTTGGCGTTATTAAAGTACCATGAACACATGTATAGCAGATTGATTTACCTAACATAAATACAAGTACCAAGCCCAGTAGTCTTATAAGCTTTTAATAATTACAGTTATAAAAAATCACATGATTAAACACCTGAAAAGGGTGATTAAAACACGAAAATTGCAATTTTTACAATGGTGCAATAATTTCAATATTCATAATAAAAATATTTTATATATGGTGATGTTACATCTGGAACAATAATATTCATTTGGCCCATTTACTGAACTATGAAATATTTAGGTAGGGAGAATTTAAGTTATCATTGAAAACACGTGAAAAACGTGGTACATGCTTGTGTACGTTTGGTTTGAATTTCATTGAATGGTGTGTATTCGAGTTTGTAAATTGTATAGAAGACGAAACGTTTGACATAACATTTCATAATACAGCCTAACAAAATATAATGACCATCTTTGACCAAAGAGCAGCATTTCATTGAAAACGGTCCCTCTTGGAACTGCAAAACGTTTGTTCCTGCTGTTATATAATGTTGATGTGCAGAAAAAACTGATTTCCCTATCTTTTATCTTTCTTTAAAGAATTATGCGCTTTCTGCTCGATTTCAAAAAACCGCCTTGTTGCAAATTAAAAATATAAAACAATGCTTAAACCGTTTAAGTTTACTGAGTAGCAATATAAAACAATGCTTAAACCGTTTAAGTTTACTGAGTAGCAATATAAAACAATGCTTAAACCGTTTAAGTTTACTGAGTAGCAATATAAAACAATGCTTAAACCGCTTAAGTTTACTGAGTAGCAATATAAAACAATGCTTAAACAGTTTAAGTTTACTGAGTAGCAATATAAAACAATGCTTAAACCGTTTAAGTTTACTGAGTAGCAATATAAAACAATGCTTAAACCGTTTAAGTTTACTGAGTAGCAATATAAAACAATGCTTAAACCGTTTAAGTTTACTGAGTAGCAATATAAAACAATGCTTAAACCGTTTAAGTTTACTGGGTATCAATATAAAACAATGCTTAAACCGTTTAAGTTTACTGAGTAGCAATATAAAACAATGCTTAAACCGTTTAAGTTTACTGAGTAGCAATATAAAACGTGGCTTAAACCGTTTAAGTTTACTGAGTAGCAATATAAAACGTGGCTTAAACAACTTAAATAGAATGATCTGACTGTTTAATACACACGTTATAGGGCGAACGTCAACCGGCAAGCTCTCATGTGTATGACTTACAAGAAAATAGTACTGTATTTTTGTATAAAAGCGTCGTGATCTACAGGCTACAATCGCCGAAGATTCCATTAGTGTGGTACTACATCGAATTTACACTTATAATACTGCAGTGTTTTATCTATTCTGATCGCACGCACACTGACAACTTATTTCCCGAAGTGCTGGATCATGGGGACTAGTGTACATGGCTTATTGTTTAATCATACAATGAACTGTTGTAAAAGGCACGATAATCTTACGGAATGCATGTCTTCAGTTGCTGTAGATGGTCATATTTAGATTCTTTATCTTCAAAGAATCGCTATATAGATGCTCTACGGTATCAAGATAATGTGCTAAAGGTTTCTTGTTTTCTGCCAAAACAGTGTAATTCTCATAAAATTTAATGAGCTGTTCCGTAAAGTTAAAGTCTAACACTACCGGATCACCAGCCCCTTTCCCAGGTCTAATTGTATCAAAGTATTGTCACGAACTAAAGTTTTTTAAACCCATGATTTAGGTACTATACATTATAAGGTCGATATGGTCTACCCTCTCGCATCCTCTCAACATGGTTAGTTCGTGTATAGTTCGGTCTCTTCAGTATTTTCTGTCCTATCTATGAACCGATTATAGTTCAAGGGAGGTAATCATTCCAACAAATACCATTGTGTGTAGAAGGTGCATAATTGTTTTTCATTGTTTCTGATCTCATAATGAATAATAATCAAACGAGTATAGAGCGAAATTAGAAATAAAGAAAAAGGGTTATTTGCTTGAAACGTACATGAATGAATATGAAAATATGACTGACAATATATGCGTTTAAATATAGCACAATAAGATGAAATCTTTAACATGTGTCTGATAATTCTGTTTAAAATGTTTCTATGACTTTGAAATATAGGATTAATCTTAATAGGATGTACTTCTGACGAATGCTTTATTTATTTCAATAATTTGAAATGGTCTTCCTAGATTTTAGTAACTACATGTATATCTATAAGAACAACACCAACTTTATTCAAATGATATAGGCCATCGGCCCATTGCACAGAATAACATACAATGCATTGTTAAGAAGTAATTATATGCATTCAAACCTGTGAACAAAGGCCACTCCAGGGACAAACAAAATGTGACCTTTATTGACAGATGTCCTTTATTTGGAGATCAGTTTGTTCTAAATAATCACTGACAGTTTTTCAGAAATGGCCTTTATTCTCAGGTTGGTCTTTATTCATAGATGGCCGCAAACACAGGTTTGACTGTGCATGTGTATCGAGGTATAATGGTTATTTACATGACAAAATGGCCATATTACAAAGTAAATGATGAAATGATGAAAGACAAAAACAAAAAACAAACAAGAAACAAATGAATGAAAAAAGAATTTAAACCATCCGGGGCTAATAAAATTACTACAGCCTACAACTCGTTACACTTAACATAACATTGGTAAACACAAAAAAATGTCACTTCCTAATAAATAGATCCAAAGCTGAGTGAAAAACTCTGCACTGTCACTTTTAGTAAAACGGGCTCAAAATACAGAAATAACATGATAAATTGATATTCAAAGTATTCTCTTAAGGCCTAGGTAAGGGTACTATAGATCATCTGGTCAACATCCAGGTACAACAAAGATCATCTGTCTATAGCCGGATACAACAAAGACATCCGGATATAATAATAAATCATCCAGTCTACATATAGATATAACAAAAAGATCATCCTGTCTACAGCTGGATACAACATATTAAGATCCGAGTACAACAAAATATCATACAGTTTATATCCAGGTGCATCAATATATCATTCGGTCCATAGCCAGATTATCAAAATATCATCCAATCTGTAGATGGATACATCAAAATATCATCCGGACACAACAGAGATAAAGACAAAATGAGACCCTGTTGTCACATATTGGAAGTGTACACAAATGCCAACACTTTGTGAAAAATCCTTTACCATTTTTGGTTTAACAGACACATTTCTTAGAGTTACAATATCCAACAAAACGAGATTATTAACAATTTCATCATTAACTCAATTAAAAATTTATTCAAAGTCAATTAATCATTTTCACAAAAATATTTATACAATGTTTTTAAACAAAACGGAAGGAGCATTAAAAATATAAATTGTATAAAGTATGCTAGAGTAAAGTTAGGTACGAGTCTGTTAGAAACATACATTTAATATATAAATTGGTTGAATTTTAATATTGCTAATTGCTGCAAAGTAACGAAAGAACAATCCCTTCCTCATCCTTAACAAATTAATGTAAGCAGTTGCATGCACAATAATTTGCACACATTTGTAGCTTTCATTCTCTTACGGTCAACATACAGATTAAACATTACATTTCAAAGTAGACCCACAGATTTTGAGATCTTTCAGATATAAAATACTAACGAACATGCGTAATCATAGTTCAAATACACAAGTTAATAAAATATTAATTTATATAGTATAGATAAAGCATTGTAAATATACAAAAAATATTAAATAATGCATTCTGTCAAGTGAACAAAAATATTCAAAATTATAACAAAAATGATTGAAGAATAATATAATGTGCAATATCAAGCAGTGTCTTAATCATTAACACAATAAAACAATAACAGCAACAACAAAGTTAAAATATACACACACATTATTGAAGTACATAAAAACTGAGTGTCAGAGACTACAGCTAGCCTAGTATAATGCACAGAATACTCAAAATATTTAATCAAATATCATGTCATATTAAAGTGTAATAAAATATTTGTCGGCATTGTCTATTTATTCCTTTTTCAACCACATAAAATTAATTCTTAATTAACAGAGCAAGGCACTTTTTAACTACCATAAAAACTTCATGTGTTCATCCATCATCAAGATTTGTCTCCCTTTAGACACTACTAGTTTGGGACAAGTTTCCCATCTGCCTTCAAATCTATAACAATATTCTCTAATTCGTTCAAATAAGTACCCTGGTCTGACTGGTTTGATTCTGGGCTAGCTGTTTCTCAACTTAGATTTCCATGTAACAAAATGCCAATCAGAACTTTGTATGTAATCATCAGCAATGATCAAGCTATACTTAACTCATACATGTAGGCCGGAATAAACAAGAGGGCCAAGATGGCCCTTTTTCCCTCACCTGAGTTAAAATTGCAACTTCAATGGTTTTGCTGTGATTTGACCTGAGTTTTTAACCAGAGTTGACCCATGTTCAAACCTGTTGATGATATCATTAATACAAACATGCTGGTAAAGCTTGAGGAAGATCCAATAAAAACCTTGGCAACTAAAGGGTTAACAAGGTATTCCAAAGACTTGATCTGATGACCTAGTTTTTGACCCCAGATGACCTATTTTCTAACTTAACCAAGATATCATTAAGGCAAGCATTTTGACAAGGTGTAGTGAAGATCCAATCAGAACTGTGACACCTATAGTGCAAACAAGGTTTTTTGTATGACTTGACCTGGTGACCTAGTTTTTGACCCCAGACGACCTATGTTCGAGCTTAACCAAGATATTATTAAAACAAGCATTTTAACAAGGTGTAGTTAAAATACCAATCAGAACTGTGACACCTATAGTGTAAACAAGGTTTTTTGTATGACTTGACCTGGTGACCTAGTTTTTGACCCAAGATGACCCATGTTTTAACTAAACCAAGATATCATTAAAGCAATTTTTTACAAGGCTTGGTGAACCTCCAAACAAAACTGTGACCCCTAGAGCGTTATAAAGGGGTTTTCTATGATTTGACCTGGTGACCTAGTTTTTCACCCCAAATGTCCCATGTCTGATCTTGTATAAGATATCTTCGGAACAATCATTTTGACAATATTTGGTGAAAATCAAATTAAAACTGTGACCCATAAAGTGTTAACAAGGTTTTCAAATGATTTGACCTGGTGACCTTGTTTTTGACCCCAGATAACTCAAGTTCGAACTTGTCCAAGATATTACTAAAGCAAATCTTCTGACAAAGTTCAATGAAGATTTAATAAAAATTGCAACATCTAGAGCATTAACAAGGTTTTCTGGTGCATTGACCTAGTGCCCTAGTTTTTGATCGGAGATGTTCCATATTCACCCAATTATGCAAAATTAATAATACAAACATTCTGACAAAGTTTCATGAAGATCCAATCAAACCTGTGATTTCTAGAGTGTTAATAAAATTTCCATTTTATTTCACCTGGTGACCTAGTCTTTGACCCAATATGACCCATGTTCGAACTTGTCCAAAATATCATTGAGATAAACATTCTGACCAGGTCTGATGAAGATTCGCTCAAAAGTGTGACCACTGGAGCATTAACAACCCCCAACGGACGACGGATGCCGAAGTTGACTAAAAAAGCATCATATGTTATGATGTTAAAACTAAACTAATGTGATTAAGTAAAGTTTTACTAATGCGGCAGTTGTAATATATATTTGTTCTGAACAAAAATAATTAAGCACTAGTATAAAAAATTTAACATAACGGGCTAGTTAAAAAAAAATGGCTAGTTTCAGTTTTTCATAAAGGAAACATATGCAACAAAGTTTAGTATCTTCTCCTTGTTTTTCAGATCTATGTTTCTCCTAGTGTTTTCTAACATTTTGTAAAGTTTCGTCAAAAATGAACCATCGGTATAAAAAATATACTAAAATAATAGGTCAAAAATGTCAGGAGTGTGACAAAAAAGTGTGACAATTTTTTAAGATCCTGTTTTTTCAGACAATCTAATCTAACAATGCTGAATGACAGACACAATATCATTTTATTTCATTGAAAGCTGTATTTGTTGGGCTTCATCTAATGCTAAAATTTAACATCTAGTTCTTTAACTAACCGAGTTGTATGTAAAAAATTAATGTATGGTCTTCAAAAAAAAACGCTGGCAGAAAATGTATATTTTTTCTGTAAAAGGTTATGGGTCCTTTAACAGTTAGCCATTAAAGGAATTTTACAATACTGTATTAATAGTAGCATATATCTAGCCCCAGTTATAACATTAAAAACATCTTCATTGTGAATATATTTTTTTCCATACCCCTTGAAAAAAGTGACTTAATTTGGTCAGGAGTGTGACACTTTATTTGTATTGCAAAATGCTGTCAATTACAGCATACCTGTATAATCCTCTATATCTTCTCCTGAAAGCAGGTGTCATGTTTTGATCATGAGTAAAGATCATCAGTGACACCAATGAACAGTCAATGAGCATATGGCATACATGTGAATGTCAGGAGTGTGACAGATAGTACCATACTCAGAGAAAGCTTCTTAGTTTTTGCCAGTTGGAACTATGGAAACAACATTCAGTATCTTGGATTTAGAATTCAAAAAAAGGCTCAAAACAAAGTTAATAATATTAATTTTATGCCCAAGATACACTAGAAATAAATAAGTTCCATGTTCCCATACTGTGCAGTGTAAATATAGTCAATTACGTTGTTATGAAGTTAAAAAATTGTGAAAAATGTTTTATTCATTGTTGAGAATTGTTAACTATATTTAGACTGCTAATGTGCATTATATATTAATGTATGATCTTGAATTGAGAAGTGTATCAGATATGTCAGGAGTGTGACAGAAAATGCATACTTTTAGGGAAAACTTCTTAGCTCAATGCATTTGAAACTTTCATTGTCAACACCATTCATTATACTGGATGTAGCATTATAAGCACATAAAATAATAATTATTACATTTCTTTATGGTATACAAACAAATTTTGGTGACAATTCAAGTCCAAGTTTCTGTGTTGTTAGTGTAAATATGGCAAATTATGCCTTTTTTGAAGTTACAATTGCTGAAAATGTTTTATTGGTTGTTGTCAGTTGTTGTCAGATTGTTAACTTGATTTTGATTGTTAGTTAATATTCATGTTTGATTTTGATTTAAGACAGAATATTACCTGTGTCAGGAGTGTGACATTTTTTTATGAAATTCAGTAGCACTTTTTTATCATGTTCCATCAAGGTTTTATGTTAGAATTTACAAAAAGTTTGCTTTGTTGTTAATTAACATCCTTCAAACTACCACAATTTGTGATTCTTAACATTTTTATGTACTGTTGTATCCATACAATGAATTTAAACCACTGTAGAAGTGAAATCTTGAAGTAAAAAATTATAAATATTTGAAATTTTCCAATTTAGTAATATATTTAAAGCTCTTAGACTCTTATTTTGAATACCTAAACATATATTCTAACAGAAATCAACTATTAAATCACTAAAATAACATACAAGTGTTTGTAAGTGGGTAAATAGATCTGGCTGTCAGTTTCACTTTTTTTGCTTGTTATTGAACAATAAAGCTTTGAAAAAATGATACTATGTTATGAATGATTAGCACCTGAATGATTTTGAAAACTTGAATGACTATACAACATAAATTTATGACCCATGCTCATGTTTTATGAAATTTATTTTTCAACATTTTTTTCATTTCACTTGCCATTTTTTTTAACTAACCCTAACGTAAAAATATGTTATTAAGCCTACATTAGGAAAATAAAAGATTATACTGACCTACTATTACCCTTCAATGCACCAGATTCATACACTGTTCATGTTTTGGCCCCAACCATTGTCAAAATGGAATTGAGCATATTTTGGCCAAACTATAATATTAGAGATAATGATTAACTATGCTGTCAACTGAGTTTGCTCCATTACCTACAGGCTCCCTTCATCAATCAGATTCATTGCTTACCTGAAAATATGAGATACAAATGTTAGGTGAAGACTTAAAATGCACTGAATAAATAAATACCTCTCTACAATGGTAAACAGTTGGTTATTACAAAATTGACTGTTGTAAGAAGGTGGCTGTTGTTGGGGGGTAGATAGTGGCTGATAAGGTTGTAAAGTGTCTAATAGTCCTATACAAAGATGTACATCATTCAAATAAATTATTATTTTTTTTATTATTTTCAATTGTGAGTGTGCAAATATTTCTGCTCTATCAGTTAACATGTGTTTTCAAAGCCTTTTGTGCTTATCAAAATCTATTTGAATATGTTGAAGGTAAGAACCAGTATGTTTTTGTCTCCATAATTATCTATCCACTATTTTGATGGCAGCAATATGCTAATCAAGTGTTAGAAACTTGCATTTTTTAGCAGTCATATCTTTGATTATTATTTCATTCCACAGAAGTAGATCTAACCAGTATAAAAACAAATTGAAAAATGATAAAAAAAATTGCATATTAATTACATTTACATTTTACAACAATGTTTACATTAAATGATTGGTGCGAGTTGCAAGCAAGACTTGTGAAATTGGACTATTTTTCATGTAGAAAATCTTAAGTATTGAGTTATATACATAGATTTACATAATAAAAGTATACATTTTCAGTTAGTTTGCGGACGTATCTAACTGTTGCACTACTAATGAGCAAAATGCTTTCAACCGCAGTGCACATGCTACTCACATTAGAGTTAGCTTGATGACACAATACTACATCGTAACATGAACAAAGTCAGTGCATATATTTGTTTAATTAATGCATAAACATACCTTTAAGAAGCGTGTCAACAATCACAATCTGAAATTAATAAACAATGATGTGTAACAGTTGACTGTTAATTCATACTAATCCCTTGTCATTTTCATGATAAACATATTTGACACACACATAATTATATTTGTTGATTATGACTGGCCAGTAGAAGTACAGTAAAATCGGACCCTTTCCAGACTGGGCCAAAAGTCCCGTTTCCGGTTTTCCAAGAACTATTGATTATAGAGGAGAAAAAAAATGGGACTTGAAAAACTGTCCAAATTTCAGGGTATTCCTGTTTTCTGGGATTATTCTGTATATCACTGTCATAGGCCATTGGCTGGAGTTCAGAGGTGACCAGTGGTGAGAGGTTCATTAATGTCTCAACAGAAAATGTAAATGTTATAAGAAATGTATAGTATACTATACCAATGAGATAAATGGCATACAAGACTTCAGTCAGCAACAAAGTTCTATTAACATACTTCAAAGTTATGTGTTATAAGCATGCTACAGACATGCATCAATCAATGCTATCTATGCCAAGAATTCCCCTATTTGTTGTGATACATATGGAATGTTGTACAAAATTACCTGAACCCTCATAACATACACCAAATATGTTGTACTTCTTTGGAGTCTTAAAGTAAATTGGGGGTTGTTTGCTGGCTGATGAGGGTTAAGCACCTGCTAAGTAAAGTCCCAAAAGTAATGAAATGTATCTTCATATGCATGGGGATAATTGCCTGAAAATATAAAATGCATCAATTTTATATTTTTTCAGTTGAACTTACCCGTACCCAAATTTATACTTTAGCATTACGCAATGTAATATTATAATTATTATAATGCTATATACTAAAATTATTTTGCAGCAATACACCAGAATTAGTGTAAAGCAATTCTATGATCTTAAATTTAGTTTTACACCTAATTATCAATCAGACACACTTTAACATCAATATATAAAACATGCATGCTATGATTCATTTAATAATTGATGAGAACAACGTTGGCAGTCCTGACACATGTCAGATGAAAACATTTCTACACCCCTGTATATTTCACAATATTTCCACATACAACCTTTTAAAAACTACTGTGGTACACACATGGGTGCCTAAGTTCATACTTAAACAGAACTGCTTTACTGTCATCATATGATTCTAGACTATCTGGGCATGATGAAAGTGTTGTGAGAGAAAGAGATTCAAATGTACAGAGAAATGTCAGCTTTGGCCGAATTGAACTTGTCACACATGATGAGACAGACTGAGACATCAATTTATCAGGGGTGTTTCAGACACCAGGAGATTGATGTCAACAATGATGCATTGCGCTTTTATTCAGAGAACATAAGAAATAGATTTAGGGAGAATCATATTTCAATGCATTGAGAATTGCAGCATTGTAATTTTGGACAAGTCTTTCACCAAATTAGGAAAAAGAGGCTTTGCAACTGGAAAGTCTCCTAATATCGGCCTCTATTATAGAAGGAAAAAAGCCCTGTATTTATTTATATTGTTATTCTTTTCCTATCAGAAATTGTTAGAATATTAGGTGACATCTTTTTAGGTGAAACATTCATTTGTGGCACTAATTAATACTTCATTATCAAGAGATTTTGCAAATCTTGCAATTTACCAATCAGTATTATGTGCAAAACAAAATAACCTTCTTCTTGCATGATGGCCATGGAAATAAATCATCAGTGTCTCTCTTAGTCTTACCTAGGCCTGGTGCTTTTTAGCAAGATTTAAACTACCTGTTACTTTGTGACATAACAACCGGGACTTAATGACAATGCCAAGCTCTTCTCTTGACAATAATGGATACAAAGTTAACCATTTCACTGCATGGTCTCCCACTATATACATGTAATCCTTTGCAGCCACATTTAATGATGTTTTGCTCTTGAGCCCGTTTTCACAGTTCTGTAGAGCCATGTATAGATTGTTTAGAGCTAATATCAGTTTTTAAGATCATGCTCACTCTAATTAGTATCTGATTCAAAGTTACAATTCTTCTCAGACTCATTTTCAGTAATTACAGGAATGTTAAAGAATTTTGAAAAACAACTCATCAATGTCAATGATCAAGTCGTAACCACTTCCGGATCAGGTCAGAAATATCGATACATGTCAATTACTTAATTACATTATTTTCAACATTTTCAACAATTCTAACAACAAAGACGATAACTTACCTGTAATGTTGACTCAGATGAAACATTCAAAGTAAAATTTAAAGCATAACATGCGCTGACACAGTCGAAATTGCAAGTTAAACATAAATCCTAGTATTAGTCACTGGTCAGCATCTTCATTTTGACCTTTGACCCCAACGACATCTAAAGGCAAAGTGTATTCCCCGGTCCTAAAGCTAAAAATAACAAAAGTAAAGTAATTCCACGGCCCTAAAGTTTTTTTTTATTTCTCAACCAATTAATAACACATATATTATATAAAAAGTAAAGTTTTCAGCTTCAGAAAATGTAAACATATTTGATATATCTTGTCCGAAAATATGTTTTTGAACCATGCGAACTTCATCAAAATTTCAATAAAAAATTTTTGCTTAATTTTGGTCCTTGAGTCTATTTTTTCAACTTGTTTTTATTTGTCTTGTATCATATTAATAAGAGTTAAAGCTCTCAGCTTTCAGAAAGTATTGACATTTTGATCACTCATGATAAATATGTTTTTGAGAACCTAAAAGTTGCACTAATAAAAAAAACGCAAATATTTTTGGAGCCAAATTCTACGGCTCTAGGGTCTGTTTTTACAACTTATTTATTTTTCTTGCAGCACATTACAGTTAAAACTCTCAGCTTCCAGAATATGTTAACTTTTGAAAATTGGTTCATGGTAAATGTATTTTTGATTACTTCAAAGTTGCATAAACAATTTTTGGCCAATTCATTTGCATAAAACAATTAGATTGCGTGATCCCATTTTATAAGTCAAACCGTTAAGCAGTAAGGTATCACAGTGATCAAAATAAATCGAATATTACAAAATACTGGTATGCATTTATTTATATCTAAAGCCACAACAACACTAAATTGTACCTTCCTTGAAAATCAGCCTGGGTTTTGGATCACTTACTCCACACATGATCATAATTATATTTGCGTTAATTGTTTAGTGCGAAAGCTTAAATTAGAAGTGTTTTTGCTCTTTCAGTGATTTTTCAGCAGCCTTCGATTTCATTTGGAAAGGAGGTCTTTGGTACATAATTTTCAAAATCGGTACCAGGGGCCAAAAATTTGATGTTATCAAAATTAGTCATCCCAGAATAAAGCCTCGTGTTTCAATAAATGGTGAAAATTCAGAAAATTAGTCTTCTATTTTAAATGTATATAAATGACTTTGAGGCGTACATCCAAAGATTGACTGATAACATTCAGCCGGAATTAATATCAATGACACTGTGTATTTTCTCAAATTGTCGTTTTTATATGCAGACGAAAAATTAGATCCATGAAAATAAGCATGTGATAAAATCTCATATACAAAATTAATGTACTAATTGGTAGATTTCAGACTACGTTGAAACGACGTATCTCAAAACAGTTTTGATTTCGATAAAATATTTAGAAAGGAGTCAAAATAATCATGTTCTTTAAAGTATTGAATTCAGAAACTGTTTCAACGCTTACATGTAGTATTACGGAACAGTCATTGGTATTTACCTGCTGGAAGAAGTTTTGTAAATACTAACAGGTAAAGCCATGTTTTGAAAAATAAATGTCTTTCTAATATTTTTTATAATCGTAACTTATTAAACATTATACTTATTCGAAATGATTATGACATTTCAGAACCCCTATTCTGGATGTCTTGTTAACATTCTGAATACGAGAATTTGATTTTACATGAAATCTCGAACAAGTTTCCGTATACAAGCATTTGGCATGGATTAAAATGATAATTCTATTATATGTCTGGCATACACTGAATAATTGGTTTACATATACAGTCAATCCTCGATAATGAAACCACAACAACTGTTGAAAAACGACGTTAAACCCCAATGACAATTAGTCACATAAAAAAACAACTAAATCAAGTAAACAAGCCATGTCACAGATAGGACAGTATGACGCGGAAAAGAACTAAAATGCTGTCAGTATTCAGTTAGATTTACGTCTAAGGCCTGAAAATAAGTTTGTTTCCGGTTACCCGACCGACGCGATCTTTTACCTGCCGGCTGATAAGTTTTTACGGCATCCAAATCTTAGTGTCATGTTGTAATTTTCACTACCGTGTTTCCGATATATGTAAAAGAAAAACATAAAAGAAAAAGCCGTACCTTCCAACCCATATTTTTGGCCATGTAGCTGGAGGCAAAACTTTTTTGTTTAGTTAAGGACTTGAAATAATCTAGGAGAGATGTATGGGGGAGTACTTGAGGTGCATGCTTTGTAACAGATTTGAAAACGCTAGGGTTCAAAATGATACAACCCATACAATGTGATATTCGAATACGATTTCCAGTAAGAACAATATAGTAAATGGAATTGTCGTCCAACTTTATCTGACTGAAAATATCTTTCTAGGAAAGAGATTATATTGCACCCTTGATGACTTAAAAGCAAAACTTTTGACATTAGTCATCGCAATGCATTACTGTCGAAAATGCTTGTAATGTCCCGAAGCATTTATTTACATGTACATATATATGTATATGATTTTGAAAGTGTGCATTAAATATTGTCAAGATTGTTAAGACTTTATATATCGTGCTTCATAACACTTATTTGCCCAGTTATCAGCAGAATTGTAACTGATTTAACCAACAAGACCCTCCCTCTCCATCCTTTTTAATTAGAAATTATACAACTTTCTCGATAAGTTATAATACATCGCTGATTTCTGTATGGAGTGGTTTCAGATTAGGCAAAGAGATGAGGTATTATATAAATCCATATGTAAACAATACGATCAAATTTCATAATTATTGTTATGTAGTAGGTATTATGGTATGACGCAAATGATAAATTATGTCCGCATAGAAACTGAACTTAAGTTCACGTGTTTTCTCGTGTTTCATGAAATATACGAATTACATACGTGAATGTTTACATATGTTTCTAAAAAGTTTACAAACAGACATTGTCATTTAATCATTTAATTGACCAATTATTTGTTGACGTCAATGCATAACAATAAACTGCATTTATAATAATAATAATAAATAACAACAATATACGTGTTTATACAATATAAAGAAATGTTTTTTTTTACATCACGGAAGAACAGACTGATTATGAATTCACTCACACGAAACACGCAATGCAAGTTCTGCTTTGACGTCAATGACACCTCAAATAGAACAATTAAAGAAATTTCATAACAATGCTATGTCTAGACATAGCGTCGGTTTTACAATGATCTACGATTAGGTTCATGACCCTAACTATTTATATACATGTATAGAGAAATATATATACAGCTTTGACAAAATGTCTGGAATCAAAGCACTGAGAGTACGTTTTGTTTATCTTATTATATTGCATAATGGTGCTTACATGGAATTATTTTTAGTAGCTTTGAAAAAGACAACGATAAGTTGATAATAATGATAAAAAGCAAAATAGTGATGTTAACAAAATATATAATAAAAGTCGAGCAAAACGATCAGCTTTAAAAAAACTAAAAACAGAACAACGCCAATTACAAGGAACTGTCTTTCAACTTTGGTACTCTGTTAAACACAGTACGCAAGTCATACACTAAGAGTGATCCCATCGATAGCAAATGACTAGATAACCTTTTTTGAAAGGTTTGATCTTACTCCCTTACTCATCAGAGCAAATATCATTATCGGTTGAAGATACTGATCAAGTCATCTTATACGCGGCACTTCTTAATGAACCATTCTCCGATATGATGATGAAACCCTGTTCTGTACCACAGTAGTGAGATTTTGGGTTACGATTATTACCAGCACATTTTGTCAGACGTCCCTGGGTTTGTCATGAGACGCAAATAATAGTAACATAAAAAAATAACAGTGGTGAATTGATTCTCCCATAGCTCAATTAATTATCTGCTAGAAATGAAATCACACGGATACTTTTGAAATTGCAATTTAATGTTAAAACAACATTTGGGTTTTCACTAGACGTCAAGAGTTGAATGTCAAAAATGACCCTTGGTTGATGATAATTCGAGGAGACAACAAATTTCTTTCTAATGTTATGGTAAAATTAATCCCTTTACAAATTTTCAAGAGTCTAAAGCTTTATTTTACCGATTTCAAGAGTCAAAACTCTGTTTTAATGGTCAAACGAAAGCCCTGTAACATGATGACATGGATAATATAATTGAGCAAGTCAAGTAAGGGTATTACTCTTTCTGTATGGGTTTGGTTGGATGTACATGGATTATGCAAGAGTCAGGTAACTCTAATCAATTTCTACAATTATTCAAACAAAGGGTTGAAGACTGCGTTGAATAGGATTGGAGTAATGATGTACATTTCTCTAGCAGATGTGATCCGTAACAAAATCTCAAAATCCTCCTAAATGTAGAATGCTACCTAGCATGTTATTACCTGTCTTCCTTAGGAAAAACATTATGCCGATTTAGATGTTATGACCAGCTATCGGTATAGAGACAGGACTTCGTAACAATGTAAACAGGCATAGACCTTTCTAAGAAATATTGCATCATGCATGAGGGTATTAAGTTTGTTGAAATAAAATCTGCGCCTAATTTTCGTGTGAATTATATTCAAGTACTATCATTCGTTCACAAAATGCATATAAATTACATTAGTAAATCTCCAGTTGAATATTTCAAAATAATACCATCTCAGAATGCTAGCACAATTCTACATTCGTCTACGACCTTCTTACGTATGTAATCACTTTGCTTCCAATGTATGATTTTGATTATTTGACGTACAAACAATCTAAATTGTACACCCTTCCTAGTAATAGGTCGGTTTCCTGCATTACTTGAATAAAGTTTTTGTTGTTGTATATATAAATATAAATAGATAAGATTGTTTATTAAATTAAACATGCATACGCTTGGGAACAAATTAATGTACAATTTTATAATATAAAAATGACAACATGCAGAATGTAAACTGGTCGCTTTTCCAGCGCTTATTGACCTCATTCACGTGTAAATCTCGTGTAATTACTATAAAAATCGAAAAAATCACCAAGTGGGAATTTTCAACTAATTCTTATGATTAAGCATTAAAATATATTTCTCCACATTTCTCTGTTCACAATTTAATCCCATATACGGGCCTCTTTAATGTAACACATCGTATGACCTTACGTGTTAAAGAGGAGAAGAGAAAAGGACATAATTTAAAGATAAATTCCTTCCCATTTAATCGTTCTATCAATCTGTCTAAGCGGCGAACACTCTTATTTGAAAAGCATTCTACATTGATACGGCGATAAGTAAAACGCACTTGAGAGAGCTGTTTGCGAACTAGGAGCCCTCCCCACAATGCCAATTCGGAATCCTCTCTAAACGGAACACGTCAGCTGGTCCCAATTTTGTGATTAAGCATTTATTGCAAAACAGCTTTTGTAATCTGGAACCTTCGTACTCCAAAAACTTCTCTACGGAACATTTTAGCCTGTCCGAACTAGCTCCGATTAGAGAGATTCTAATGTACCCAGACCAATGACGAATAAGTGATCGAACAAACATTGAGCTTTACTGAATGAAATCTTTTAAACTGACAATGTAATATGACTGGATAAAGTGCGAGGTTAACAAATATGGACTAAAACTTTAGAACTTAATTAAAGTACTGTATAATTACGCCTATTAAACAAAGGGGCGTTGACATAATCTATCGAATTTTCAACCTCCCATCCGAAATATTTAAATATATTTTAGTTTTTTTTCGATAAAATACAGGTTGAAATTTAATCCAATAAGTATCATTGACTGAGTGATTGAATGAATGGGCTAATGAACGCATGAACGCATGAACACACGGACGAACGGATGTATCTGAGCTAGCTCCTAACCGATGATTGCTAATGATATTTAGCAATTATACTAATATTTTTTTCTTTGAATAAATATATATAATTCAGTTCAGCTTTTAAACCGAGATTACCATTTGAAATTTCAATCACTCGATAAATGAATAAATATGTGTTAATGCATGTTGTAAATAACAATTAATGTTATCGTTAAACGCTAATAATTATTTATTTAATACTAAATATCAATAATTAATTATTTGCTTTGCTTAACAACTAAATATTTATTTAATATTGACAATGGATTAATTAACTAAAGTTTCATATGTTGTTCATAATAGAAATAAAAGTTCGTTGTTTTTACATTAAATGAAAATACGATCCTGATAATTAAATTAAAACTAGAAAAAATAACCATTAATATATGAAAATTCATTTAATGATTAAATCATCATATTCTTAATTTAAATATTGAATGTAGAATGTAAATATCTAACCAAAAGTAAGTGACTTTTAATGTGTTGAATAAAGGGAGGTAAATACGTTAAAATACTGATTTAAATACATCTGTTGGTAAAATGATGCATAGTTTGTCGCATTAATATGACATGAAGATTTGAAAGACTCATCTGAGAATTGACACTGATGAAAGGTGGCCGTGTCACGTGAGATACACTTCATAAATTCATAATTTAATGAATCTTTTGCAACGAAATAAATGAACAGTATAATAGTAAACAGTTCTATGATAGTGAATTATACTGAGTCTAGTACTATCAAGCATCAAGTACTGGGTAAGGATTATTGAAATGAGTTTCTGGACCAGTTTCAACGTACTATCTTACCATTGGCAGGCGCTTAGCTTCTATTAGGCAGTACTAGGCAATTGCCTTGACTTTATTTCCAAAAAAATGAAATGTTAAATAAATTTGGAATCATGGAACTAATGTTAAAATGTTTCATCGAAAATTGATATCTTTGACCATTTATATAACTAAAACTGTGATTTTTTTTTATTTTTAATGGTGTTAAAATACCCCCAAATAGCCGCAAAATGCATTCACGACGTTCTAGGATTTCAAACTTTTCCGTGGGACCTCCCTAGAATTTTGCCTAGACTCTCTTTTTAGGCAAGCTACGTCCCTGAATAGGTACAGTGCAACATCTCCAGAGCGGCCATCTCTCAGGCACATAATTCAAAATTAATTCACTTTTTAAGCTCTCAACAGATTAGCCCATCTACCACATCTTGCTGTCTTTGCTTTTGGCTTTTGTTTCTTAAATAATAATATAAAACTGCATAAGATGAGGTAAGCAACAAAGTTTTTCTACGACATTTGTTTTAAATTAAATGATGACCCATTTTAGCTTCCGTAGATGTTTTCGGACAGGATATGACGTTTGTAGCAGACGACCTCCACATTGTCAAACTTCAGCTTTCGATTTGATGGGATTAACAGTCGAGGAAATATTTATATTGTTCGCAGGTATGATATTTAGGCCAAGTTAAATAACCGGTTAATTTTGTCCAGGCAATTTTGTGTTATTGTCCTTTAACTGTCAAAATTTTGTAAAATTGGCCTTGTGTGTGCTTCTAATTCATACAATTCTAATTTAAACAGCACCAAACTTGGGAATGTTATACACAGGCATGATATCTTGCCTAAGTTCGATAGCCTGTGCACCAGTCAATTTGGAGTTACATCCCATTATTTGTCAAAATTTCCTCAAATTAGTCTTGTCGGCTCTCTAACTAAAGAGATTGGAAATTAGTACAAATTGAGAACAATATGCCAGTTAAAAGGAATGCAAAATTGTTCAATGTCCCTCGTACCACTCTCAGAGATAGACTTTCAGGGAAGGTACACCCAGATACAGTTACTACTGGCAAACCACCTTTATTTACATTAATGGAAGAAGCCAGGCTTGTAAACCATAAAAAACTATGGCTAACTTCAGCTATGGTTACTCGCGACAGAAATATGAAAACCTAGCATTTGATCTGGCTGTTCAGTTTAGTAAGCATAATAAAAAGAACCAGCTGACAATGAAGTGGATGAGAGGTTTCTTGAAGAGGTGGCCAGATTTGCGTGTTTTGAAGCCAAGAAGTTTAGAATATTCTAGAGCTAGAATGGCATCAATATGTACTGTGTCCTCTTACTTTGAAAACTTGAAAAATTGTCTAGTTGAACATTCACTCATTCACATATCTCATCTTCAGCCTAGATGAGAAGGGTATAACAACAGAGCACAAGCCTCCCTATATTGTTGGAAGTTCTTCCACTGTCCTCCTGCAGTGACATCTGGCAGAGGAAAGACTGTTACACTTCTCGGTTGTATCAGTGCAAGTGGTGTTTCTATACCCCCTTTTTCATTTTTCCTGGTAAAAGAATGAATTCCATGCTTATAGAAGGAAAGTCTCCTGGGACTGATGGAACTGTCAGTGATTCTGGTTGGTCAAACCAAGCCACTTTCAGGGAGTATATTACAAATCACTTTCTCAAGTACATACCAGGCCGTGACAATCAGAAGGTTCTTTAAATTTTGGATGGCCATAAATCACTTGTTGCCGTTGGTCTCTGTGAATGGGCTAGAGAACATGGAATCATTTTCGTCTATCTTCCTCCGCATGCTAGCCATATTTTACAGTCACTTGATGTATTTTGCTATGGACCTTTTGAACGCATCTTTAATGCTGAATGTCATAAACTGATTAGACAAACAGCAGTTACTTTGACCCTCTACAATGTGTGTGAGGTAGCTTGTAATGTTTACTACAAGGCTCTATCAGCAGAAAATGTTCAGTCTGCATTTAGAAAATGCGGTATATATCCACTAAATGAGCATGCTATTCCACCTGAATCTCTCATAGCTGCAGAAGCCTATGTTAACAAATCTGATAAACAGCACTGTCAGGCCAACGTTGACAAATGTGCAGATGATACTGAGAAGGAAAATGTGGACATATGTGAATTGTTTGAAAGGAGAGAATCACAACTTAAAAGTATTAAATGTTCCCAAGAGAAAAAAACAAGGAAGACCATTAGTAAGATTGTTGGAGGAAGGGAAGTAACTGGTAAGATTATAAGTAAGATGAAGGAACACGAAAGTAATAGAAAAGAACCAAAGAGAAAGCAGCCAACAAAGTCTCAAAATAATGACAAGAAGAAGAAATTAAAATCTAAAGTTGCTGTAGTAAATCATAATGAAAACCCCCAACCTGGACCATCTCATGCTCCTGACTCTCCTTATACTGACAGCGAAGTAACTGTTCTTGATGATGATGAATTGTGTTGTGTATGTAATTAGTACACACCTGATGATATATCGAATGCTGTGTCTCTGGTATTTACAAAGTGGGCTAGGTGTGATGGCATAAGAAATGGATTTCCATGTCTACATTGGGTCCATTTGAAATACTGTTCTAATATCAGAGTAGTTAGGAGGGGTGATTCATTTTTCTGCCCTCACTGTAAACAGGAGGAGTAAACGATGTGTAGAGCCACTTATAACAGTTACAGTAGTTTAAAATTTGAACAGTTCCATGTTTTAAGTTAATTTTGTTCAAAAACCCATTAACATTAATAACTTTGCCTTAATTATTGTAATGTTTCTCGCGACTGTTATGACGTCACACAGGGGGCGGAGTTTGGACCAAACAAAATGGCGATTTAATATTTGACTCGCAATGCGTTTAACATTTCTGTTCAGTGGATAGGATTTTATAAACGATGATTTGTCTTGGTTTCATCGTGAAATAGATATATTTATTAGGTAAGTGTATAGTTTTTATTCTATGTTCTGTATTAATGTTGCATTTCACAGATGAAGCCTAGAGGGGCGCAGTTTGGGCACCATACTGCCTGAATGAGGTCTCTTGCTTCTAGGTAGTTTTGGACTGTTTATAATGGACAAAGCACATAGTGCACATTAGTATAATGTATTTATCTGGACTTGATTTTCATTGTCCACTATGTGTTGTACTTGTAGAACCTCTATTGTCCACTGTTGTTAGTCCTTGTCACATAGTCATAATTGTTATGCTATTATACATCCAATTTTACACATTAGGTTAATCAATTAAGTCATTTTCACTTAACTCATATATTTCTACTTTGGTTTGGTTTACTGACTTAAGTTCAGTCTATATATACCAATTTTCTACTTGCCATCACAAATTATAAACAGGAGTATTTTACAATAGTCAGCTTCTTGTTAGCTCTATATTTTCATTTTGATCATGAATATCAACTCATGTTGCTGCTGTGTTTTATGGAATATCACTTAAATGATTTAATTGAAAGAAAACTTATTCACAATTGAAAAACATTTCTCTACAGATTGATATGACAATATGCCTTTATTATTATTCAGAGTATTCACTTCATGTATAGAAACTTAAAATTCAAGGTTTTTATGTCAGTAAATTGTAACTAATTTAAAATATATTTGTTTCAGATGCTAAATGCTGAAGTTATTCAGGATGTCATGATGACAGAGAAATTTTCTGGGGCAGGAGTTTTTCAGCGAATGGAACCTGTCTATTTATACAAGTCCTGTACATCGTGTTTCAGTATAAAGTCTCTCTGAGGAAAGCTTGTGCATTAAATGTAAAACATTATACAATGACAAACAAAACATCTCAACTGTCTGTAAAATACTTACCTTTGAAAATGATGACACACCTACAGAACTGACATTGTTTGATGACCAAGTTAAACAAACACTTGCTGACACCACAATACCTTCAGATTTAGAGGATGTGCAACTAACGAAACTGTCAGTTCAGGTTACATATGCCAAAAAGAAAGACAATACTGTATCTTCTTTCAAGGTACTTACAAACCAACGAAATGCTTGTGTTTGAAGAAAAACTTGTGTATAGACACACCATTTTGTGTAAGTTTCATGTTGACAACCATATTTGTTGTTGTTAATGCAGTTATGTTCATTATTATCATATGAATTACTGATAAAACATTAAATGTTCATCAAGGCCATTCCAATATTCTGGTTTTTGTTTGGAAGAAAACATGTACAATATTTTGTATTTTTTGTGCAATATCGATCTATGTTTTTTCACTATTGGTAATATTTTCTTTCAAAAGTAATAGTTTATGTTTAGGTGTTACTTTAAAACATTGAGATGTACTTCAGTTAATCTTAAATCAGACTTCTGTCCTATTTTATGTTATTTAGTTACTTGCTTTTTATGTAACTTTGTTAAGTTTGATTTTTTTAAGTAGATGCAGTTTTTTTACTGTTTATAATTGTTTGGATATTTTGAACTCTTATAGAGATATTATATAATCAGCTTTGTTAAGCCTGTTTCATTTTTCACTTATTTTTACAAGAAAAATATATCTTAAAAAGCCAATGACCATATTAACAAACACAACATCATAAAAGAAAATGTAACTTAAGATTATGAACTGCTTCAATTACCTTGTAATATATATGAACAAGTCTTAGCATTCACACTGAGATTTACTTAGTAATTTGTTTATGTGTATTTTGATATCATAAAAGTTCATTGTTTACAAAGGGCATTACCTTTTTTATATACTAAATTTGAATATTCATTTTGTCTCCCACCACTTTCTGCTATAAGGACACAATTCTGTCTGTCTGTCTGTCTGTCTGTCACAAATGTTGTCTGCTCTCTAAGTCAAATGATTTTCATCTGATCTTCACCAAACTTTTAATCAAATATGAGTTGCCATAATATTTTGGCCTAGTTCAACAACCAGCCACATCACCCTGGCCCTAGAATTATCTAGATTAGTTTTTTGTCTTGCCCACTTTCTCAGTCAATATTCATAAGAACTTCACCAAATTTAATCATAATGTTGGTCTCCAAACTCTGATGCATTTGCTTTCCTTTGCAAAAAAATCTTCTCATGCTACAACTTTTATCTGTATTAAAGGGATAAAGTTTTGATAAATTTATTGCTTACTAGCAAAAAGACCCAACAATTGATATTCAATATTTGTGTATGATATTCACAATATTCTAGTCTATTCATATATCCTTCGAACAATTTTGCATGCAATAACTGGTATTTTGTAAATTGCTTGATAGCTTTGCACTTGCATATTTGTAAAACTGTTAACAATGTTTCATGAGTGTTATTTTATTTTTTTTCTTTTTGATAAATAAACATTCTCATAAAATACTTACACTGCTTGCTAATTTATTTTGTTAATAACAAAACAACAAATTTAGAAAATAATTCCACAATCAAACCAGAAAAAATTTTTTTTTGAAATGGTACTCAACTTCCTTTCTAGCTACATTATACATAGAATATTATACAACTACCCACGTCTAAAGCAGATGGACTTAATATCACAGCATCAGATACACAGATTTATATCTTTGTAGTGCATTGTACTGGCACAAATTATGTCAAATAAGTAACTGTACCATAACTTTTTGAATGTAATACCTGTATAGTAACTGATTGAATCTTTTAATTTAACATGTTGTTTTTTATGTATTGTGGAATTATATATTTGTTTGTTAAGCATGTTGCTTAATTTGAATTATGCAAATGGATTTATCTTTTTTAAAGATTCTTATTGTTTGTTTTATCTCAGTACAAGTGTGTATAGACTTGAATACAGTACATCAATAAAAAGATATTCTAGTGAGTGTCATTCAGAACATATCAATTCTCTTAACATCACATATAAATAAGCCAAGTTCATTTCCAGGTTCTCACAACAGAAAGATGCATTTAATATTTTTTAAAGATTATCCCTGTTAACACTATTAAGAGTATGGGGCATTGTAAAAATACAGACATGATTAATTAAAATTAGTCAAATTCTTTGTAATGAAAGCACTCGATACATACAATCATGTGAAGTTTTGAGGTATTCTTTTCTAAGTTTTAGTTGCTGTATCCATTTAGGCATTTTCTGCACATAGAATGTGTAATTTATACATGCATTGACTACACCTGATTTAGACTGTGCTACTTAAATTCATTTTTCTGATAGAAGCTTCGTTGATGGGTTCCATACATGTGGCTTGTATTTTCTCTGATTTGCAGTATCTATATTGCAAAGTACAGTCCCTGAATTCAGAGTAATTAAAATGTATTTATATAAAACTAATTGCATAATTCCATCATGATAAAATAAGTAAGACTGGATTCTAACTGTTTGATTGTGCATATTAAATTAATCAAAGAAAACAGATTTTGTTTGCTTACAGTGTAGAGATTCTTGCTTTAGGACCATTGCATCAGTGTTGGGATCATTGTTTTGGTGTTGAAATCAGTGCCTTGGTGTTTCTTGTGTGAAAAAGTAAACAAAGAGAACAAGGATGAACTAAAAATCTATTCAGCACTATTGGTCATACATTTATTAATTTCCTTATATAGTTTTGTTTTTGAGTTTCCTCCCTTTATCCTCTCATTGTTACACATTTTCATTCATACTGACTTAATAGACTAAGTAGAATAATGAAATAATAAAAAGGACATGCCTGACTTTTAAGATTTTATTTCACAACCTATTATAAAACAATCATAACATCTGTGTAATCACCAAAGAGATTTCAACAAAACATCAACAAGTAATAATCCAAATTAAAAACAAATTGTTTTATCAACTAAAAATACAATTATTGATGCTAAACCTGCAAACCTCCCAACAAAAACCTACACTCACCTACAGAAACTTGTAGGTTTTGATATCAAGCAACTACCTCCATACTAAAGTAGCCTTTATACCTCAGCTACCTCTCAACCAGAGTAGTCCATATTCCTCTCTTAATTCCCAATAACAACCAACTCTAAACTACTTAAGGTATCGTAAGTGGCTATATGGTGATATCAAGTTTTACTAATTTACAGTTTTAAAAAATCAACCATAATTGTATACATTAATAAACCCACTATACAGAGTCTATTGCAAGTGATTTGAAACAAATATTGTACTTGGTCTGTCTTCTATAAACCAATATCGCACGTAATTTTCATATTTTTGAATAAAGATCACTGCTCTGTATATAAGGATATATTACAACAATTAGACTTAAAATAACAATCATGGTATCATGCAGGGAACCGTGTCTCAGATTTTTGATAACGTCCTCCATTCAATAGATATTTGACTTTAAAGAAATTCCGTAGCCTGAACCCCGCTGAAAATTACGTAATACGTCATAGATAAAAAACGAAAATAAATATCAAAATTCTGTGACACGGTTCCCTAGATAAGCATTTCCGCTACAAAATACCGAAAACCGCTTTGAAATCCATCTTCAAATAAGGCGGCAATCTTTGTTCAAAAATAGCACCCACTGCGTTTTTTTCTAAGCGAGAAATTAACAATAAAAGTGTCAGATCATTATCACCTTGTGTAATCAACAATTATTCTATAAATTAATACAGCCTACTAAAATTTGATAACCAATCAAATTTGTTCATCGTTAGCGGATCAATTAGTGAAACCGCCCGCCATTTTAGAAGACTCTGAAGAGCTTAATTACGAATTATTTGTCAAAATAGTATCATATCGTACCGATGCAATACACAGTACATCAGATTTCTCGTCAACCGAGAGGCTCTCAACGGGGGAAACGGCTGATTGGGAAATCGAGTTGAATATGGCTGGGGAAACCGCTATATAAATTAAATGAAAGGTAGCCATGCATTTAGTATAAAATTAAGAACTTAAGATGTGATTGATTTGTAGAAAAGTGTCTATGTTTTATGTCTGTTAATGTAATCATTTAAAAACGTACTAATATATAAAGGTAATTGGATACATAACAGAATAATATAAGATTCTCGAAAAACATGCGCGTCCGATGTCTATAAGGCGTTACTGTTTTTCATCTTATTGTTTGTTTGATAGCTTTTTAATATTTTACCAAAATATACAGAGTTGCTTAATAAAAGTGCACGTTGAAATAACTTTATGTTATTGATTACATCAATGAAATAGCGAAAATAATAATTTTCGTTGACCCAGTCTGCCTGTATTAATTTACTGGCGATTTAAATATATTTTAGTTTTATAACTTTAATTGTGTTTGAAACCTGACTCTGGAATATATAAATTTAATTAAACTTGCAAAAATGGTACGTCATAACATTAACGGGGTAACAATCTTTGACCGCTTCTTTCTTATCGTGTGCGTTTTATTGCAAGGTGCATGAAGTGTCTGCATATCATATTGCTGTTTATTATATCTCCCGCCAAAACATAAAGAAATATGTGATGCGACATATATAAGGTCTAAATGGACCCATATTGATAGTATAATTAGCAAGGCGTTAGAGTATGATATCGATATCACACTTCAATAAGACCACCGTTCCGGATCAGTTATTTCATCATATATTTCATATTAAAAGTACATTAGATGTTAGTAGTCCAATCGACCAAGGTGTTAATGAATTCACACCTTTCTTGCACATCAAATGATTGTTGCAGTTATATATTTATTACGTAATTTTCCACTATAAAGTTTCCATTTTCACAATATGTCACGTCACTATGGTCAAGTTTTTTACGGGATATAGATTTATGCAGTTCGGTATCTTTAGCATTCGTAAACCAACTTCCGCGAGAAAGGGATTTATAACAACATTTTTCAATTTTTGAGAACACTCTAACACCTTGCTTAGCCTTATTTTTCTTATTTCCCATTTTAATCCGCTTGATGTTGATAATCTGTCGAATTTTAAACACTTATGTTAACATACGGCAAGCAATACCAAATTTAATATCGATTGATACAAAATTGCCCTTAAGGAGCCCCTAACAACGCCGCCTCCTAGATCGTTCTCGCTGATAAAGTGGAGTCGATATGGGGGTGCAGTTTTTATCGCGATAAAACACTATTTTTGCATATTCGGATCGATTTTTTTGTTGCATGGTATGATAGTATGATATTTAATTATTGTTAATAACTTAAAATGTCATTTTCGCTTATTTTTACGTTTGTAGCCACTTACGCTACCTTAAGCCTGCATACCAAAGTTCCAAATAACAACCACGTCTCAACCACAGCAACTTTTTAGCTAATTCACAACAACAAACATCTTTCAAATACAGTGGCCTGCAAATCTAACTTGAGTGGCCTACATACCTCTGCTAGTTCCCTATAACAACTAACTCACAACCACAGCAACCTGTAATCCTCTACTGCTTCCCAGCAACAACTACAGTAACCTGCAAATCTCAGCTACCTTCCAACAAAAACAATCTCTCAATTACAGTAATCTACCAATCTCAGGTGGAAAACATGAACAACAACCACCTCTCAACTAAAATAACACACAAATCCCAACTACATTCCAACAACAATCACCTCTTAACTACAGTAAACTGCAAATCTCAGTTACCTCATCAACAACCACCTCTAAATCATTACAACTTCCAAACCTCAGCTTCCTGGCACAGCAGTCATCTTTCAACTACAGTATGCTGCAAATCTGCTATCACAACAACTGCCACTCAACCAGTGCAACACGCAAATCTCAGTTACCCCCCAAGAACAATCACCTCTCCCTGACAACTTGCAAACCTCAGCTACCTGCCACAAAAGCATCTTTTGACTGCAGTAACCTGCAAACTAAATTAATGTTTTAAATTACTTACTGCTTAAGACAATATACAAAATATCAATAATATTGTAATATTGATCAAACTTTTTTCAGATATCTGCAGTACAATATAAGACTGATATCACTAAACAACTTTATCTCAAAATCTGAATATGACAAACGTACAACATCACACAACAACATCACACAATTATCAGAATATAATAATTCATGTCATAACTTCATATAAAGATATGAATATGACAAGCATACAACATCACATAACAACATCAGATAATTATCAGAATGTAACAATTTGATAATAACTTCATATGAAGATATGAATATGACAAGCATACAATATCACATAACAACATCAGATAATTATCAGAATGTAACAATTTGATAATAACTTCATATGAAGATATGAATATGACAAGCATACAATATCACATAACAACATCAGATAATTATCAGAATGTAACAATTTGATAATAACTTCATATGAAGATATGAATATGACAAGCATACAACATCACATAACAACTGTGCATGAATATCAAAAGTTACAAACATAAAATATTATATAACAACTTGACATGAAGACCAGAGTATGACAAGCATTTAAGACCATAAAAAAACTTCACATGAAGATCTGAATATAACAAATATCACATAAAAACTTCAAATTAAGATCTGAAAGATGTAACTGAAAAGTATCAAATAAATATTAACATGAATAACTTAATACATGTATAACAAATGGACAATATAATACGACAATATCACTAGAATATCTAGAGTTGCAGTTCTGCAGAATTTTACTACAATTATAATCAACAGAGAAGCTAAGTTAATTAAGAGATGATTAAAAAAAAACAAAAAAATTCTTTCAAAAACACTAACTGAGTTATTTACACAGTTGATACTAAAAGTAGGATCAAGGTTGTTCTACTTCATTATCTTTATGAATTTCCTGACAATATGAGTAACTAAAGTCTTGTATTAAAACATCAATAATGAGAGGTTAATGTAGAAAAAATTTCTTACAAAACGACAATTTCACCTGATGGAAGGAAGATTTCCTCTGAATAATCAACACATTATTTTACACAACAATAAAATTATACAATAGAATGGGAGGAATTTCTTCTGAATAGTTAGTACATCATGCCAAGAAATATAGGTAACAAATGACATTAGACAGCTACGCCGAAAAACAGCAACAGTATTTGGCATTAAAAACATCAAAAGAAAATATACAATTAGGTTGTTAAATGTCATGTATTGCCAAAATTAAAATAAATCTACTTATATACATTCAGAGCACAAAATCAAGTAACTTCAGTACTCAGTTTTGCATAAGAGAAATGCTATAATAGTTACAATGAAATACATGTATCTGAAAGCATCATATGAAATCCTTTATGATTATCAACAAACATATAGAGAAGGTATTTCTTCATACAAGGCAAAGGTTTAAATAACTGTTTCAGGCAGTCCATCCAATTTTAAAATAAGCCTGGTCTAGTTTGGTCATACATTAATTGTGGAATAAAGTGTCCAGTTTTAGAAAAGTTTGAAACTGTTTGAGCAATTTCCTCAAGTGATTCAGCAATCGAATGACACCATCTAATCCTCAAGTAATTCAGCAGTCGAATGATACAATCTAACCTGAAATATAAGATGTACAACTCCTCAAAGTTCCAACATAGTAGCACTTTACACTAGTCCAAAGACATAGTCATATATACAGAGTACTTGTTATCTCCAAAAAGATCATTGTACATAAACAACTTAAGTTACATAAAATTAATTAATTGATATAAAGTCAATAACTACAATGATTTATTATTAATTCTCATGTTTTATATACACAAAACCAAAATGAAATTCAGAAATCAGGCTATGAGCACTGTGATTAGGGCTACCTTCTTGGTGATGTATAAACATAATAAAATTTAAATACTAACATCTGCAGTAGTTTTTTGACAGCATATGATGTACAAGACTACATCAATAATTTTAAGTACACCAAAATTTTAAGTAAGTTAATAAATACATGAGATAATGTATTCCATAATCCAAAGTACCAATCAGGACTGAATTTTGTGTGACCAGCTTCCATAAGACTGTACTCTAAAGTAGTATGCAGACCAATCATCATGTGCTACTTGCCATAACTTGAATAAATCCAATCATTTTATAATTATACATCAATGCCAATAAAATTCTTGACAGTTTTGAACTTGATTAAAACATGTTCTTGTAATTAGAACAATTTCAATACTTTTAATAATTTAATTGTGGTGGTACCTAATTTGTATCAACTTAATGACATTTTGTTGACACAAGCATTTTCATTACAAATAAAAAAAAGATCAGCTTACTATCATAATTACCTTATTACTGTATCATTCTTATTGTGTCCACAATTATCCATAGAAGCATTACCTCCTTTTAAGCATAACCCAGATGTAAGAAATGATGACATGTAAATTACAGTGTTTGCACCTTTTCCAACTGCATGACCATACTGTTTATCAATAAGGTAGAAAATCAGGCAACCTAGCGAGAAATCAAATAAGCTTTTTAAGTTATGTAAATATTCAGCATACCAGTCATGAATATCATTACTTTAATGTTTTCATTTGCATGTTGTTTGAAATATAAAGCCCCAACTTATAGTGCAAAATGGGGATAAAATAATAATATTTTCACTAAAATTCAAATTTTATGAATAAAGTAACCTTATGCTTTTGTGATCATTTTTTGAGGTGAGGAGAGCTGACCTCCTTGACATAATTAAGAATTTTGGGGAGGTGGTGGGTGATATATGTAATTTGGTAAGATAACTTGTACCAGCACTTTGAATTTATTGGCATAATTTTTCTGTGTTTCCAAAGTGGCCATGAGCAATTTCCTACACTTATGAGTATATTTACCCCCATCAAAAATAAATTATCTAGAGCACTGATTTAGTCAGGTCATTTTTCCAATATACATCACAGTAGAATTAATATCAATAAAGTTTAGTGTCAGTATAAGAAAATATGATTTGTCGGGTTAGCGGAAATCAGGGACATCTGTACATAATAATGACGCATAAATCTTATACACAATTTTGCAACTTAAGCAGCAATATCATAATCGAATTAGAATAAATCGACCGTAACGATTATCTATACATCATGGATGTTAGTTAGAAAATGAATCCAAGTATCATAGCTATATAGAGTCAGGCAATCGCAGTAGTGTGATTTTAAAGCTGGACCAGCACAGCCATGGTGGGTCCAGGGCAATGCCCTAGAGGGGGATCCAGGAGTCCGGATGCTCCCGAAATATTGATTATTTAAAGACTTCAGAGAGATTCCTGGCTGGGGACACCATTTCAAAGTCTACATAAATCATTTATAAATGAAACAAATAACATTTTCGACAGATTTTTGAAATTGCGCGTGTCATAGATACTTATGCGTGGGGGCTTGATTCAGATGTACAATTTGGAAAAAATAGACAAAAGGCGAACCCAATTCCAAAATTGGTATACGTACATTCGACTGGTCCGTTGTATGCAATCCGGAACAACATAAGGCCAGATTTCCCTACATGCATTTTAGTTTTTCATAATGTGGACACGTACGGTCTTATAATTATTTTTGAAAGATAGACACGATTTTGCAAGCCATGCAGCAGTGTAATGCATTATCTAAATATTTGCACTTCAAATATACCCGAGCACGTGACACTACAATAAGTGTATTAGTGGTAAGTCATGCATCAAAGCTCGCTGGAATTCCAGAAACATCAAACACGTGTCGTGGTTCATTAGAAAACAAGACAATCATATGCCTAATATAATGATACGAACACATAACGACATGAGATATCTGTTAGGTATAATGGCGTAATATGAAAAATAATGTAATAAAATACAAAGCGCACGATAAAACTGTATATATACATAACAGAAATATATTGTACAACACATAAGTAACTCAATTGCATAGTATACTAGGAAGAAAAAGAAACGCCATGTTACCTGTTCTGATTCTTCTATGCATGAAATTCATCCGGGTGTTAATCCTGGCAATGGGGATGTTATTCCACCCCTCATGCAAGGCATGTTTGAGCAGGATCAGATTAGTGGCGGCATTTGGACGTCTCCTTACCCTCATGTCCAATTCGACCTACAACTGTTCAATCGGTGACAAATTGGGACTGAATGCTGGCCAATCAAGTGGATTTACGTTATTGTTGGCAAGAAATTGCTGGCAAACTCTTAGCGACATGGAGCCGGGCATTTTTTTGCTGGAATATCAGGTTCCTTGCATGCACACATTGGCGGAGGATTGCGTCTCTATACCTGACGCCGGTTAGATTACCGTCAATCACGATCAGGGATGATTTAAACCCATAAGAGATACCGCCCAAAACACATACCGAACCACCACCACACCTATCCCGCTCAACGACGCAAACAAGGGATTCTTGCATTTGAGCACGTGACTCTGATGGTGCGAGTTAGGTTAGGTATTTTAAACATGTGTACCGTTCCACATCGAACAACTCATCAATCTGACCGACTTTCATTTTTCTAGGCCAAGCAATAAAATATGTGTTGCATATTTTATGTTAACGGCGTTTCTTTTTGGCCCTAGTATATAATAAAACATTCTAATGGACACTGGAATTCATGTCTACAAAAGGCAGTCCTGGCGTTCCATACATTCGTTAATAAGTGTAAATTTTGTGTTTTTATTTCCAACACTGCAAGAAGTTTTTCAAGATCGATTTAAAGTGGCGTGGTGTCTTTGTGGCAAAATGGATGACGGATATTTCTTGTATTTCTCTTTATATACATGAGGTTAGTTCCTATTTAGCATTTGTTTCATTTGATTTTTATTTTTTTATTGATAAAGGTTGGTGTTTGGTAGCCACAGAACGTCAACAGATGTTCGTTGTTTTACAAAAAATAAACCAACAAATCCTCGATTATTTTAGTCTGGTGTTTATAAAAACACTACTATCATAATATATCTAATAACGGGTTAGACTATTTTGAAGCTTTTAATTTAAACGGCACAGACACAATAGAGCCATAGCATGATGCTGTGTTTTCAACATGGTTTATTTTCTTAAGCGAGGCTGTCTTTAAAATGTTGGTTTACGGTTAGGCGAATCAAACCTTTAACTGTGGGTAGTGGGTGTGCGCATTTTGTTAACATTATGAGCATGTTCTCAATAAAACAATGGGAGTACAGAGCGGAATGATTTCTTTGTCAAACTTTTTTATGTCGGGGGTTGTTTGAATGACACTTCATAAATGTATACATAATATAATAAAAACAACTTTTGCGAACATTGTTGATATAAAATGTATTTCTGAATAAAGGCTAACGTCATACTGGCTAATGTCGTTTCCCTTGATGGACATTCTTCATCGATGTGGTTGTATCTTATCTATGTTGAGTTCTCATGCAGTCATGGTATTTGTCAGTGTATGCTAGGGATGAGATCGAGTATTCGAATGTTCGTTTTTTTTTTGGCCGAATATTGTAATACAAGAAACAATTATTTATTTGAAAAATTGATTTTTAAGACAGATATTTGACCTACAAATACGAAAATAGTAATAACATGCTCAAAATAAAAAAGTATAGTACACGTCACTTAACTAAAAACTATATTGCAGACTGAAGTATCAGTCAGCGATCACCAACTAGCACCTCTATCTCGGCCTCTATGTCTGTTGTGATAATTATAGACCTACAGCATAAATTTTATATTGCTAGTGTATTAAAACTGTAAGATTAAGTGAGCTAAAATTATTGTTTCGATATTTCATCGCCAGATTACGAATAGTCTGTCCGGAGCAGCCAAATTGGCGTGCAACGTAAAACGTTATTCACTATATAGATCCTGCTCGGGGCACACAGCCTGAATTCTCTGATTTTCAAAAAGACGAGGAATCATTAATTGTAATTGTTCTTATACATTATTCTGATTTAATCCATCTGTGCTGAGTTGCTAATAATAACTTTTCTTAAATCGTTCCTGTGACTTTATCCTTTTGTTCTCAATGTTCAATTATTTACGAATGGACTACTTTCAATGTATAGCCGTCCGTTATTTTGTGTAATATTGGTGTGTAGTCGATATATTAAACTGCAACTCTAAAAGCAACAAATGAGTACGCAAGAATGACGGCTTGTATCGATGCGAACAGGTTTGAATAACATGTACACTACTCGTACTAGCAGTGTGGTTGAAAGGGAGTTGATTTAAAAGTACCCACCGTGCAGACTTTTAAACGGTTAAATTCACACACTCTTTTATCAACTTATCTGATCATAGCAATGCAAAGAAAATGAATCTTACTACTTATTTATAGCCAAAAACCTTCTTCGACTCAAACACTTCCGTCATGTATATAATGGACAATTATCGATTCATATTGTAAAACCTGTAGATGAAAACCTGTTGCTGTTCACGCGCTGCGTTTTTTTTGCATTTGAATAAAAAAATGCCGGCAATTTTGTAAACAACCGCGAAATCGTTATCCACGATAAAATCATGATTTACATTAATTTAGGAGCACTCACAATATGCGTACTAAGGCCAAAAAAGTTCCGTGTCGGGTCTCCGGCCTAAAAAGTGCGTAAGTAGGTAGGCAATTCTTTTTTTCTTCTTTTTTATAAGCATATAATATTTGCATGCTTAAAACTTGCGGAATGAAAGACATGTTTGTTCACTTGTGTATTGTTGTGTAAGAAATAGCTGTAAATATGGGTACAACAATTTATGAAACAAAGATTTTTTTAATAATTTTATTTATCCAGGACATTGATGCCAGGCACCAACTTTTAATAAATACTAACCACCACTGACACTGAAAATCAATGATATCCACGTTACTAACATACACACTTGCGCTTTTCACGAGGCCTTTTAATTTGTATTTGTCTTTACGAAGATTCCAAAATAATCTGATCAGTTGAAAACCTACGTATGTATGTATGTATGTATTGCCCCAGAATCTTACATTTCTTGCTTATCCTGAAATGTAAAAATTATAGTAATATCTTGGACCAGAAATTGCCTTTCTTAACATCAGTAATGAACAGAATTACCACACCAAGTCATTGTAACAATACCATCATTGAAAATAGCCAAAAGTTACAATTATCGTTTAAAATTTGATAGACTGTACTAATCTATTGATACCGTATTCAAGTATATTCTTGATACTGATTAGAAGTGTAGAGGTCAACTATGCATATTACATTGGACAGGGTACCCCTTTTGACACTGATAAGTTTTCTCTGCAATATATATACCTGTAGCAGTTTCAAACCAGAGAAATTTTACAAGTGTCCACAATAAAACTTGGAAACATGCTTAATCTAACATGTAACATGACATGCTAGAAGCTTATAGGTATGACAAATAAGTAATTTCTTTTGGTATTTTAACAACAAAACAGATACAAACTTTCAATTTCAGTACTAAATTTTTGAAACCATTAAAATATTATCAGAATACATGTATACAGATTCATCAACAACACGGAAAAGTTTTAGTGTTTTTTGGGGGCGTGCATTTTCAAAAGTATTATGATCAAAAGTGGCATTGAAAGGCTCAACCAATAACAGACAAGAAAGCGCATCTAATGAGTACGAAATTCGAAAAACATTGAGTACGAAACTGACCAAAATTTCTACATCAAAATAATATACTTATGCAAAATGACACCATTTATATATACATGCATTTAAACAACGGACACTTACTTTATCAAACCCAATCGTTTATATGTAAAATAGTCTTAGCTTGCAGTAATTTAACGCACGTATTGTATAAACCAAGCGAAATCAGACTTCCGGTAATGACGAATTGCCCGAATTACCTCCATTTGCGACAGACGAATTGAATTCGCATATATAATTGGTCCCAGATATTACCTGAAAATTCAAGGTTCAGATAGGGTAAATAGACAAGAAAAATGGTTAAACTTTGTTAAAAACACGACGAAACTCGTGTATTGACATTTTCAACAAAAAAAGTAAATTATCAAATTTTTAGTTTCGGTTTTCAGTATAGTATTCTAGTGTAGGATACAGTCACTCGCAAAATCAGAATCAGAAAGGTTAGATTTCTATGTTCTGAGTTTAACCTAGTCAGTTGACAATTGCTCTTTTTCAAATGTTTAATGCGATGTTTCTATTAAAGTCAAGAAAATTGATTTGTTTTTTTTTTCAAAATGAGTTTGAATGTTTTTTATAGGTTGCTAGATTTTTCAAAATGAGTTTGATGCTTAACAAAATAAAAAAAAAAAGAATGGCCTAATTTGCCATATACATGCGCGGTTGACGCTACTAAATGGAGATTGCATGTAATAAAGGAAGTGGAAATCCACAGCTCGAGCACACTTTGAGGTTATTCATCAAAACATCAAGTTCAACGATTCATCTCCCCTTAAGGGGGCCTCCGTGGTCGAGTGATTATATTTAGTCTCTGTCTAGTAAGCACTAACCCCTCGATCAAGGCTGTGAGTTCGAATCCCATCCGGTATCAGAACAAAATAAGATATTTCTTCAGCTGTGAGTCCCTTCAAAGTCTGAAATGTATACCATTAACATGATTTTTAAATATATCTATGAACCCCCCCAGAAACTAAACTATTAATTTACGTTTTTGTTGTGGCGAATATGGTGTTTGCTGTTCAACATGGATATTGTTAGTGTCATGTGTTTATTTCAATGAGCATCAGTTTACTATGAGCGTCATGGTGTTGCTCCAAATATACAATTGTAATATGTACATATATGTACTAGTACATTCCGCAAGGACACTTACCGGAACCACAACTGTCCATACCAGAGGATATTTTTGTATAAGCATTGAACAATTAAAAAATATAGTCTCTATACACAGGGTTGACTATTGTTTGATAATGTGATATTAACATACAACAAGGGAAGTGAAAGTTAATGTTTAGTTTCAACTCTGACATACAGATAGTTGTAGACTTGGCTCTGTATAGATGCATACCTTAGAGGGGCAATAAATTCATCGATCAGAGACAATGTTGTTGCAATCGCGGTACAGTTGGTCTTAAATCTCGATTTTAGAAACATTTTATTGATATCCTTTTCTTGCTGTAACATTATGTTCGGAGGTCAAGTGTTTATGATTCTGTCTAAGATTATCATGACTGTTTTATTACTATTACATGCTCTTGTAAGTGATCCACTCTGAAATAAAAAGAAAAGAAACACGATGGTTTACGATAAATTAGAATACACATGCATGTGTTATACATGAAAAAGTAAGACATTGTATGGAGTCTAGTATATCAAACATAATTCAAGGAAATCAAACACACAAAAAAAAATAAATAAAATTACTTCGGTTCGTTGAATCAACGCGCATAAATTATATATAAATGTCTGACATTTTTCTTCATAATCATCGAAAGTTTATTATTGTTGATGAAATAATACAGCACTTTTTCTATGTACAGCAAATTTAACAAGTACAAAATACGGCTGAAGTCTTAAATCAGCCAATCCTTTACTTACACGAGTTTTTCGTGTACATGGACATAGAAATCTCGAGTGTAATTATGCAATATAGTGTGCGTATTCAAACTTGAACTTTTTGCAAAACGTACAGACTGTCGTGTTTGACCAATAAATTGTTAATTAAAAGCCCCACGAAAATAAGAAATCATGGCCTCTGTCGTCTACTGTAGTGATGAGACCGGGGTTGAACATTGTAACATAAGAGAGGATGACATGGGCTGTAACATTCATTGTAATTATCCCCAAATCTAGTGATTGTAAACTACATAAACGGTATATATTTTTAATGATGGTATACTGGTGAATCATGGTGCGGGGACGAATGACAGTTCATGAAGTGAAAATCAACGTATGAATACCTCTTCTATGGATCTCTAAGTAAATAAAGAACATTAGTGAAGGTCACAAGATACCGACTAGGATTATATCTGTGTAGGATCGTCACATTAGTCATGACAGCTATTGAAATGGTTAAATGTAAACAAGAGAGCCGTTTTTGTACACTTGGACTGAATAATGCTGTGAATATTGATAATCTTGCATCAGTAGTATCTCCGAAAGGACCAAATATAACAAACATGACTGTTTTCCCATCTAGAAATAATGTACATAATGTTGTGATAAGACTCAATGTACAGAATAATGAGAAAGCAGAACGATTATTACGATCGAATTTCTAGTCGGAATATTTCTCATGTACACCACGGCGATCAAGATCATCTAGGTTTTGAGATACACCACTTAGTTTAAATGCTAGAACTGAATGGAGACGTAGTGATAGGAATACGGGAACTGTAGTTGATTCTTATTGAATGACTACCCGTATGAGATGTAATCTGTTTGTGTAGATCAACTGTTGTAGCGATTTCATTCATTGCTAAAAACATCGTTACATTTTGCGACAATAGAAGAATACCACTTTCAAACCTTGCGGTAGGAACCGACATTATTAATTGTAGTACTGTGAGACAACGGTCTTGTTTCTATCGCAACAAACGATAATACATGGTTGAATTACATTACATACAAATATAAATTTTGAGTAATACTACAATAATCAACAAACTAACATTTTTCATTACCACATTTGCATTTAGGCGATAAACATTTTAAGCGTTGGCGAATGGATTTATGTTTACCTTAACAATAATCACACGTTATTCACAAGTATATATTATAAATAATGGAAAATCTTGTCATGTATTGTTCAAGGGAGGTAATCAGTAAGATGGGCTCGAATACTTCTGTGAAAGTTGTTTCCATGTCCCCATCACATCTTTTTATCATAATAATGTTTCTGATAAAGCTTCATGCAGCAGTTGTAGTGTATTTGTCAGATTATTGTATTGAATACATTGAACTTAAGAGGATCAAGTAGTTTTTTGTTTCCTTTTAAAATGTACTTCGTTGAAATGTCGAGATCACTCAGTGCTTTGGTGCGTTTTTTTTCCTGGTCATTATGAATTTCAAACAATGTCTAGACATGTTATGAAAATCCTATAATTGTTCTGTTTGTGGTGTGATTGACGTCAGTACAAGGTATGTATGGCGTGTTTAACGTGAGTGAAATCGTGAACTGTCTACTTCTTTTGTGAAATAAAAAAAACAATCCTATATAGTAAATGTTCGTAAATTGTGATAATACAATACATTTAATTGTTACATATTTACGTCATTAAATAATTGGTCAATTTGATAAAGACCACATTGTAAGATTTGTAAAGAAACTTACGTAACCATTGACGTGTGTAGTTTTGTACATTGAAAGGCACACGAGAAAACATGAGAACTTCTGCTCATTCTTATGGGTCATTGTCAACTGATGACGTCATTCGATAATTAGTTACTTCCGCAGTTTTTTTATTGTATTGGATACAAAGACATGAGCGAAGATATGTTTACTTCATTCATTTGAAAAAACAATTTTAAAATAATAAACATGGAGTCATAATTCTAATGTATAGTAGGGAAATATCTCCTTGAAAAAATACACCGATTCGGAAAACCTTTTCAGTGCCCACTGTCCACAGTCGACAAGCTTCCGCTATATACAGTCAATTAATGGGCGTTTTATCGTTCATCATAGACTGGTTTCCGTTGCTCATGGGACAACATTTACATGAATTACTAGTAGATTGCATGCATATAAACCGGGGTATTATTATGTTTATAGAAACTCGTAAGTTCATTTTCTCAAATGAACAATCAAACAATCTTTTACATCAGTCGTATAAATATTGATGAGCATCTTAATTTCTCTCACAGTCTCAATGTTTAAGCAGTAAGATGCAAAATGATGATTCGCTTTACTACATGGCGATAATTAAGATTTATTTTTTATCTTGTATTTTTCAAATACACTAAACACGCCGGAAGTCAAATTACAAAACCGTCCGATTCGCAATTTACTTAAGTCATTCCGATTTGCATATTTATGATCTTGTCTAACAATCTTATAATCGTACTGCTATGATTTTCATTTTTACTGAAAAGCAGCAGTGTATTCCAGCGTATGTGCCTGTGCCGAGTTCACTTAAGATATCTAAATGGTCAAGATGGGATTGATTTCAGAACGCAATTCTGATGCTTAGTCGCATTCAGATTATGGGAGGATTGTGTTCTGTTCCGCATTTATTGTATGTTTATATGTGCTTGGTGAATTTGAATGGGTGAGTTCTGCGGATCTGACGGTGTTTTATTTACGTATACTCATAAAACGGATTCCTCTACACATTGCTAGTAGGTTATTTACTTTTATCTGTCAAACAACAGGAAAGACATACCATAATTATTTGATATTTATGTGCTGGGTACGTGGACGAGGTTATTCGTCTGTACGACTTTCTGTATTCGTATAATTAAAGTTTACAGTATTTGGTTGGCTTATCACTGGTATCACGAGAAAGACGTGGTGTATGTTTGCACACATTTCATTGTAACCTCGGAATTTCATTGACGGATCAGGGTTGTAGTAGTAAATTGTCTAGCATACGATGCATAAAAGTATTGTCAAGCCTGAGTGTATGACATCGTCGCACAAATATCAGCATTTGTAAAATATGGTCCACTATTAAGTACATGTTCGATATGATCAAATAACAGTAGTTGTACATGTGTAGCATGTTTAATAAATTACTTCACGGTACATTGATTTATAGACGGATTGTACTACAGTAAAGTTCCACTATACGGTCGCATCGACATCGTCCGCTTATTACGGCCACTTTTCTTGGTCCCGAATTGTTTGTTCTTTAAAAAATCGTTGACTGTATGTCTCGATATTACGGACGGTCGTTTCCAAAATACGACCAATTTTTCCTGTCCCGAATGTCAAAATATTGTGATTTTATGTTCCGTACTAAGTTCGGGTACGGAAATGTTGTACACGGACCTGCCCTGTTGTTCGTGGACGACACTGCATGAATGTCAACTAGTGTGCATACTTTCACATGCACAATGTCAATCTCATTATTTTGATTTCATTTACGCTTCATTCATATCTCATTTGATAAGTACGTGGGTTTGACAAACGTTATTTCCTTTGCCCTTTTTCCTATGATTTCGTTGTACATGTATACTGTGGTGGTATTCCCATTTTCACTCTTGTTTTAAAGAATTCTATTTCTTTGCTTCATCTATTATGATTATTGCAATGTTTTAAAGACAAAATGGCTGATATATATATATATATTACTGGAACAAGACAATGAAATCTATTTTATAAATACGCGCTTGTTACTTACTTCCTAAACGTTTTTATTTGTGTAATCATACTTATCAATAAATATTGGTTATAAGTTGTAAATAGAGAAAACATAATTGCACATCCTTTGTACAGATCACTATTAGATGACTTTAAGGCAAACATAATTGGATGTATCAGGTTAAAGTTTTATTGGTCAGTCACGGGTTTTCAGACCCTGGATGTGTTGATGTTCAATTGTTCGCTTCTCTGTTTAAACAGAGACTGGTAGATAACCTTTGCAGTATTTTTCTTCACTTAGACAGTAAAGTATTATTGAACAATAAACAATGTGAACTATGACATCACAAGACCTTTACCTCATGTTATTTAAGTTTACAAACGCTCCAGTTCCAGTAAAGGTTTTAAAATCTCGGAAGCATCGTTTTCTTAGCTTTCTGAAAATCAACATGAATTTCTGATGACGGACAAACGAGCTGTGTTCCAATTTTACAATGCATCCTCTGCTCAGGCGTTTTGCTATCCGTTTTGAAAATTTACTTTGTAATAGATTATAACACATGCGTTTTAAAATATTTAGCCGCTTGCACGAGGATCATGCATATCTCTTATATTGTCGCCACTCAAACGGTAGAGCTATATGTTTACACTACCTGTGTGTAAAAATTATTTTCATTTTATTATCGTTTAGATCCCAATTCCCATTGATAGTTTTGTGACCGGGAAGTTTATCAGAGAAAACGTTCTTACACAAAGTGAGGAATTATATCAAAAACATAATTGTTAAAATAAATTTGTAGATGTAATAAAGCAGGTTCTGACCGATAATGTCTGAGAATGATGTGACTTCTGGTTGTGTCCTCGGCTTAATGAAGTGCCATATGTAACAAAATTATATGAATTCTACAGATTTATAAATGAAGATATTCTGTATGAGTAGATGGCTAATTCTGTTTCTTAATTAATTCCACAAGTTTAGAGGCTGATACTATCTCATGCACACAGTGGTCAACAGAGGATTATTTCTGCCTCTTGATTATTAATCCTACATGTTTACAGGCATATACTATGGTCAGCAGAATTTCCATTATTGATAATAACAGATAGATTGGTAGCCCTAATTAGATAACCAAATATGTAAAATACATGTATGTCACGTGATGAGATTTTGAGAGATGTATTTATTGTTTGGATATTCATTCTGGGCAGATTCTGTGTAGATTCGGAGCTTAGATTCCGAATAGTTAACATGTAGTCGTACAAAGAACTTTGGGTTGTTTTATTAAAAGTTATATTAAAAATATGATGACTTTTCTTACTCAATAAACCCCGTTTCGTAACTCAATTTTTTACAAATAAATTTGTAGATGTAACGAAGCAGATTCTGACCGATCATTTCTGAGAATGACTCAAGTAATATGTGAAACTGCAAAAACATTTTCGCTGATTGGAAAGCTATTTTTAAAATTAAAATCTCCATTTGTTCATCGATGGTTGAAGTATGTGTATATTTTCATGTAGAGTGCCTCCATTGTTGAGTGGTTGTGATGTCTGAGAAGTAATCACTTGACCCTCACCCTCACTTGACCCGTCAATGTGAATCCCTCTGGAACAAAAAAAAATCATACATTTGGAAGGTTTTGTTACCCGCCATATTTGTAATGCGTGAATGCACAGGGGGCTAGCACATTGAAGGAATGGTGTATAATGGTGTACTAGGCTTGAAATGGCCACATAGTTACAATTTCCGAAATGACAGCTTCTGCACCAAGTTTGTTTAACACCACGTAACTTTTCAAGAAATCGCTCAAATTTCTAATAACTGGTGTCTACAGATAGCTAATACATTATACTACACATAACCTATAAACATTTGGTCCAATTCAAAACGATGAAGCAGGTATTTAATCTTTTTTCTTCGAAAAATCGTCAATTTCTTTTAGTCGTACGCGACCTCGCAACACCAAAATGATTATACTCCATCCCTTCAACGTGCTAGCTAATGGTTTCATTATCAATTTGAATTACAGGGCAGTTATTGAAAGCCAGTTCGAAAGTAAGTAGTCGTTATAATAAGGTGGTCGTAATATCTAGGTGGTCGCCATGTGAGTTTTTAAATAGAAACAAGTAATACAGTAATAGATCAAGGTGGATAATAGACCAGATGAATGGCATACAATTCTAACTTAAGACCTAGTATAATTTCATAACGAAAACCATAAAATTGGAACAAAGATGTGACAATTCAATCCATGAATTTAGGACTCTGGCCAAAATAATAATAAAAAAACTATATAGCCTGATATGTCGTTCTATATGTATACTATTGGTTAACAACGTTGTTTACAGTTTATTTTCATCGACTATTCATGCATGTATACAGCCTTTAATAATGGCAAATCTTTTTCTGACATTTGCTGATATAAAATGATTTTCTAAATAATGACTAACAGCATTCTAGCCAAATGTCTTATCCCCTTCGATGGACATTGTCTATCGGTGTGGTTGTAGCTTATCCATGTTGAATTTTAATGTAGTCATGGTATTTGTCAGTATATATACACACATATATCCTTTTTCTGCATGAATGAATGATTTGACTTGCAATTTTGAAAGTAATTGCATAGTAGTGTAATGCCCTAGATGCTGGATGACAACGATATTTTTGCTCAAGTATTGATTTTTACTTGACCTTTACTCTGCGTACATGTACGGAATCGTAACGTGGTGAACTTTTGATTGCTGATTTAAATTATTTAACACCGTATATATTATATTTTAGCCTAGTAATCATCTTTAGTTTTATGTATGGTATCGATTTAAATCAGTATTTATGAATGACAATTCTTATATTTGATGTAGTGTGTGTTTATTTGATTAGCATTGCTGTTTTAATATGCCCGACATAGACTGGTCATCAGAATCTCTCAAGAACTCCTGTAAATTCAAAGCCCTGTATGAAAACTTCCTTGAAAATATTGTCAGTCTCAATCTTGAGCAAATGGTTAAAATTCCCACAAGAAATAATAATGTCCTAGACTTATTCCTTACTAATCTACCCTCCCTGGTATTTAATGTCAAATCCCTCCCTAGCTTAGGAAATTCCGATCATGATATCATCTTCCATGAATTAAGCATAAATAGAGGTCGTCCTGCTCAACCTCAAAGGAAAATCCACTGCTATAAAAAGGCCAACTGGTTAAAAATGAAATCTGAATTGAACAAATTTTCCAGTAAGTTCTGGGACTGCAAACATACAGACCCAAACATGGCTTGGACCGATTTTAAGCACGAACTCCATAGACTCTGTGGCTTGTATATACCAACTAAAATTACCAAACATAAACAAAATCTCCCCTGGGTTACTACTGATATACTTAAACAAATACGGAAACGTGACAAATTGTTTGCCAAACTTGTAAAGAAAAATGTAGCTCCTAAATCCGATACCCAATTTAAGACTTTAAGGGGGATCATCCAAAGAAAAATTCGAAACTCATATTGGTCATACTTAGAGTCAGTTATATTCAACAGGGATTCCCAAACAGGTCATAACAAAAAATTTTACAACTTTGTTAAACATAACAAATCTGAAAACTGTGGAGTAGCACCCCTCAAGTCTGAAGGTCAAACTTATACTAACTCAAAGGATAAAGCAAATATCCTAAACAGACAGTTTGAGTCTGTTTTCTCGCAGCCTCAGCCATTAAGCCTAAAGCAGATTTGCAAACATGCATTAAATCCTCCCCCCCCCCACAGTATGCCCTGTATCAAAATAACGGTTGAAGGAGTTGACAAACTCCTATCAGGTCTAAACCCCAATAAAGCTCTAGGTCCAGATCAAATATCACCAAGGGTCCTTAAAGAACTCCACAGTGAAATAGCCCCCATCCTCACTTACATATTCAGGTTATCTTTAGAAACAGGTATCGTGCCCAATGATTGGAAAAATGCAACTATAGCACCAGTATACAAAAAGGGCAATAAATCTAAAGCCAGCAACTACAGACCAATATCCCTCACTTGCATTTCCTCTAAATTAATGGAGCACATCATAGTCTCAAACTTGATGACTTACTTCGATGAGCACAGTATCCTTAGTCCTTATCAACATGGTTTCAGGTCTAAACGTAGTTGCGAAACTCAGTTGCTGAGTTTCTCCCAAGAAGTCTTTGATAGTCTAGATAATGGACAACAGACGGATGTCATTGTCATGGATTTCTCAAAGGCCTTTGACAAAGTCGACCATCACAAGTTAATCGTCAAACTAAAAAATATGGGTGTTAATCAACAGGTATCCAACTGGATTAGGTCATTTCTAAGCAACCGCAGCCAAAGAGTTGCAGTTGAAGGTCACACCTCCGACCATTTGCCAGTGTCATCCGGTGTCCCCCAGGGTTCAGTCATTGGACCCTGCCTGTTTCTGGCATATATTAATGATTTGCCAGAAACAATCAAAAGTAAGACCAGGTTATTTGCCGATGACACAATAGTCTACCTGACAGTCAAAGGACAGTCAGATGCGGCCATATTACAAAATGACCTTCAAAAACTAGAACTTTGGGAACGAGACTGGGCTATGGAGTTCAACCCAGACAAGTGTGAGGTGCTTAGGGTTACTCGAAAAAAGAACCCTGTGATCTTCCCATACACCCTTCATGGAAAAACACTTAAATCAGCAGAAATTGCTAAATACCTAGGAGTAACTATCTCAAAAGAACTAAACTGGACCCACCATATAAATAACATCACCTCCAAGGCAAAAAACTCCCTAAGATTTATCCAAAGAAACATCAAAACCCAAAATAGGCAAGTCAAAACTTTGGCATATGTAATTTATGTTAGACCGCAACTAGAATACTGCTCAATAATATGGCACCCTTGGCAGAAACATCTAACCTATAAAGTTGAAAGTGTACAAAGAGCTGCGGCTAGATATGTTTGCAATAATTTTGATTTCCAAAGTAGTGTCACACAAATGTTACACAATCTTGGCTGGCCCTCCCTAGAAAGCCGCAGACTCCATTCCTCTCTTATACTTCTCTACAAAATCCAGAACAACCTTGTTCATGTTGATCATAACCACCTCATCCCAACTAGAAATTTGAACTTCCTGATCCCCCAGTCACGTACCCAGTATCACCTTAGCTCCTATTTCCCTAGAACTATAAGGCACTGGAACAGTCTCCCATACCAGGTCAAATCCAGTCCCAGCCTAAACATCTTCAAGGAAAGGCTGGAGACAGCTCCTTTCTAACTCCCCATATGTTTTTAATCTTAACCTTGCACTCATTAGTCTGTAAACTTTTATCTTTTAACTGAGCACTTAATACTTTTTAACACAGTTTTCCTGACAAGCGCCTCCCAGTTATAATCAGTATTGATTGATCGGGAGTATCATGTAGATGTAGATGTAGATGTTTTTTAGCAACAATTACTCGCCATGAATTATGGGTAATGACGTCACAATGTCAAGTTCAGTATTCACAGTAAAGTCGTCGTATATCGTTAACTTTAAATTGTAGTTACCATACTTAGGTGCAAGTATTTTTAAAGTCAATGTAGGGAGAATAAACTTTAATCGTTCTTTCGTATATTTGATGCAATAATTATGTAAATTTCATGGAACATAGTGACTTTATTTTTGTTTAAACTTAGTCACTGTAAGTTTTGTCCGTCATATTTTTATGATGTGTCAAGATAGATATCTAGTATCTAGATAAACTGGTCCCCGTTCCATGTTGCAGTGCACCAAAGGAGCAGGTATGGACTAAAATATCTGGCGCTCCGATTGGTCAATGCGTTTGAGCCATATGATTGACTGTCCATTCGTTAAAAATTAGGGATTTCCGTACATCTGTTAAATATAAACGAAGATGTTACCGATGCTTGAATACTTTAGAATTAGATACAAAATGCTCCTTTTAATCAAAATAAATAGTGAATGCTAAATTTAGTGACTCTACTTAACATATGTAGAGATGTATTATGCTCATAATATAAAATTATATAGATTTCAGCCAGTGTATGTAATTATTTATGCAACATTGGATGCATGTGCTTATGATACTCCATATATAAATTATAATGTTTGTGAATGTCTTTACTAATTATAGAAATGAATGTTACATTGATGCAAGATGCTCAATTCATTCGACCACTCCACAAAACTGCTATTCATGAGATAAGGTGGTTAGTAAAGGAGGAGGGTGTGCGATCTGCAGACGAAGTTAAGACATTGCTTCAAGTATTCATCAAAAGTGGTTGCCTGAAACCGACAATGCAGGACATATGTCATGGTATGTACCTGGCATTACATGATAGATATGCTTTAAACTAGAGGTATTAAAAATCATTTAGTTCATAAGTTTCTCAAAAAATATATAGAAGACCTGAAATTTTCAGATGATATAGGTGAACATGTTTCACATGTAAAGACACAACAATAAATAGAAAAGTGTAAAAGTAATGGTGATTTTTAGATACCCGATGTGTGCAATGTGTCCCGTCTTCTGATGTTAACTTCATCATCAGCATTCATGATGTCATAGTGATAAAAAATACTAAACCTGTGACTAAAAGCAAAAACTGTGTTTCCAACACCATACTTACTGAACTTGCACACACCATATCTGTCCTCTCCCTATCTGTTAGTTGATTAATCCTCATGATGTAGGTATTACATTCCTAAAATGAAGTTGCTGGGGATTGCTTGTGTGGAAGTAGGTGTGCAACTTTACTCCACTGCTCATTTAGGTGGATAACCAATGCCGGTCATAACATAATGAAAGATCTTGTAACTTCACATCAAAAAAGATTAGAAACATCAAGGTTTCAGCTGTTCAAATTTATTTACATGTATATGGTGCTTAGCTAAGTGCTGTACGTATGAAACAGTATTGCATGTAACATCATGATCTATTTCCTAAGTACACATGATTATTTGTTAATGACATTGTTGTTTACTGTTATTAAATGTTAACAATTGTTATTCTTTACGTTATTATATGCCTGTCACATGTGGGGCAGGTGGATGGCATCCAATGTTATATCCACTGAATAACTTGACTAATTTTTGACGTACATTTATGAAACTTGGTCTCAATGTGCATTGGCATTATGCGAAAGCCAAGTTCAATTTGTTTCAGAGTTAAGAAGAGTTGTGAAGAGTTATTGCTTCTTGATTTCAATTTATAAATTAGCCTTTGCCGCTTTCTAGTTTATACAATTCTAATCTTAGCAGCACCAAACTTGGTAAGGTTGTACATTGGCATGATATTTTGCCTAAGTTGGATAACATGCCAATTCTTATGAGTCAATTTGGAGTTGCTCCCCCTATTCGAACCTTTCAGCCTACAGATGATAGAAAATTCAAAGTCTGACAACGAGTTCAGAAGAATATTAATTTGATGAGGGAGAGTGCGATATACCAATGAAATAGTAAATTTAGGAGTTGGATTGATGGAGTATTGATCAACAATGTGAAGGTATATATTTATAGTATTTATTAAGTATTTTTATATTTAGTCCCAACATTTAATGGGTATTCACACTTATACTGCAAACAATTAAATCAAACAATTAAAGAAATGTATGACTTATGTACTTATATATTAGGTAATATTGGAAAGTTTGCAAATTTGAAGATTTTTGATAAATTTTATGTATTGAGTGCGGAGAAGTTTACAAAAAAATTGTTTCCTCGTGCTAAAAATTGCCAAAAAATACGTAGCTTTCCTCCACCTTGTATACTTTACCATGTATACTGTATATCTTCTATTTCTATGTCCAGTAAATGGTAAATGCATACCAGCTGAAGTGTATCATATAAAAAGTGCAAAAGAGCAATTGGTTTTCATGATGAAATGGTGTCAAAATTTGATTATTAGCACTGATTATATGAGCAATTCATTGGGGAATGCCCTTGTACAATGTAGGGCACAGCATATTTTGTGCTCAGATTGTACAGAAATATGTGAGACTGTATTTTGAAAGAAGAGATAGCAGATCCGCATTTGATAGAAATGATCATTGCCTTAAGATTTATGTCAAAGTTTTACATGAATTATAATAACCACTATAAGTGACAGGGGTTTTTTTGTCTTTCCTTTAGTGATAGGCAAGATTCTTTTGGGGATAGATGATGCAGGTGAAGGTTACCTCCACCAATGGTGTTGAGAGTCTGAACAAGATATTTAAACACAATTATCTGAAGAATAGCAGTGGTGGTAAGACCCTGGTGGCCATGACGTTTGCTCTAGTTGACCATTGTTTGTTTGTTTGTTTTTATGTGACTTATTGTCACTGGGGCTTAATGCTGTTTTTCAACAATTTTTCAGTTATAAATGGTGACCGGTTCACCTAACCACTTTTCCTGGACTGTATACTAGTCAGTACTAACTTGCCCTTCCACAAGGAGCCGGCACCTTCTCCACATATGGAGGAAAATTGACATTTTGTCAAATTTTCTCTGAAGGGTATGACCTGCCACTACCAGGATTCGAACCCAGATTGCCAGGTTACAAGTACTAACCACTGGACCGCGGCCTTAGTTGACCATTATGAACCCAATCATGAGAAACAGTATATACATAAGTATTAATGTATTTATTAATGGAACATTACATGTGTACTGGATATCTATATAGATACAAATATTTATCTATTGTCCAATAATTCTAGATATACAATGTTGACTTGACTAAATTGTTCGATGCTTACCATATTGACATGTGATAGTTCAAAAGGGCCGAAGTTCACTAAGATGCCAATATATGAGAAATAAAAGCACTTGTGTGTTTGAATCATGTCTTGGTAGTTTGGTGCAGCCAAAATTCTTCTTCCGTTACCTGACTTTGAACCATAAAAACTACTTTTGTTTTCTACTTTAATTGTGTAAGTCATGTCCATGTTGAAGATGATTCAGAAAGTCGTCATCGATAGGCAAAGTTCGGGTTAAATCAATCATAGTGTCATAGTGTAAACATGACATGTTGAACTATTACTGTATGCCTATCAATCAAAATAGCTATTATGTACTTCATCATAAAACTTAAAACCTCATATTTTTTAGCTTGAACATTTGAAGTATAGTGGAGCTATCCTAATTACCACTGCATCTGTATCTGCGTCGACATCCATATGTTTTGGTGTGAAATATATTTCACTCTAACTTCTTTATCACTAAGTCTTGAGGGATACAGTTCAAACGTGGAATAGTTGTTTCTTGTGATAATATGCAACACTCTTGTAGCTATATTGCATGATTTAGTGCCCATTAAAACACTTAAGTTGATGCAAAATGGATAGTTTTGACTCTAACTTATTTATCTCTTGAGGGATTCACTTCAACCTTAAAGTAGTTGTTTGTACACCACTTATGATAAGGTGCATAACTCTTGCACCATTATTGCAGGAGTAATTGCTCCAAAAAATAAGGCATTTCAAGAAAAAGGATATATATATTTCATACATACTTCTTTTTTATTGTATCAGATACATATGTAACAATGTTCTGTGCTGCAGCTCATGAATACATTCCAGATGTTCCCAAATTTTTACATGAGTGGCCACACGACTTTATTAAAGAGTGCATAAAGAGGATAAATCAGGTGGACACTAATGAGATCAAAGTAGTCAGGCATGGACCCCAGTTTAAAGTGAGATCATATGTCATAGATCCTGACAAATCAAACGAAAAAGAACCTGTCAAGTCAAAGAGAATCACAAATCTGAAGGTCCAGGGGTTAAAAATGTTAACTGAGGCCAGAGATCTGATGTATATTCTTGAAAATGATCACACAGTTCAGGAGGTGAATGAAGACTTGTATGGTGTATTGTAAAAACTATGATGAAACTGCCCTGTTTTAGCTTCTCATTTATTGCCTATCAACAAATAGTCAAAGAGGCCTAGATTAAACACAACTGGTCAGGCCAGAAGAGAACAGCAGTTTCCAAACAAAGGTTCCCTTTGAGACAGGTGAGATATACAGAGGTATTGGGTATTGAATAATTTGAATGGTATATTTTTTTACCATTTCACTGAAACATTGAGCTCAATTAAGTAATAATCTAATATAATTAAAATTCAGATCTTCTGCATGAACATCTAACTGTCACCAACACAGGCTTCATTTCAAACTGAATTGTCAAAAAAAACAAAAAACAATCTTAACCCATCCAATGGTCTGACCGTCTGACCCTATATATTGATGATCACGGTCTGGCGGCTCTCTCACCATGGTCAGGTTTTAACTCCTGGCATTTTTTATTAGTTTATACTAATTTGTTTTGACTGGATTGTGAAGCAACTTCTTGTAATTTATGTTAATTACACTAGATTCCCCTTCCTGGACACTACACTAGTACTACGTCAAATTGACAAGATTATGAAAGCAGTGATCAGAGCACGGTGACCTGGGGTTTGAACTCAATATACTTCAGACTAGAAGTCTGGATGCTTAACCTTTGCACCATGATGTCTCCACTCAGTTTAACTTATTGATGTTTTACCTCTATCCAAAGACAACAACATTTGTTATTGCTATGCTGTCATTTTTTTCTGGTTTTCACCTTGCAGGTCCCCAGGTGTAAAATACAACATTGCATAAATCAGCCATCATATACGGCTGTAAATATTGAAATATGTGGACTTCATTGCCATATTTGATAATCTTTTGCAGTTCTTGAAGAGATATGGAGGGAACACCCTTCTGAGGATCCAGTAGTGAACATCAGTCTGTAAATAATTAGATACAATTCGTTTCACTTTTCTGTCCATTGAGGTGAGAGATGTTAGTTTTTTTTCTGATTGCATATGCATACGTAGACAATCTGACAACCAAAATATATTCAGCATTCTGACAAAAGTCCCTTTGTTGTTTAATATGCATATAAACCTTCAAAACTCAATTGTACCTCATGCATGTGCATAAGATATCCCTTTAGTTTACTATCTGAATTGAAAATTTTTTTCCCATAGCAATGATGTAACAGCATAATCTTTGTCTGGTTTCATGTTTATTTATGCCTTTCACACAACTATCTGTTACAATAATCTTTTAGGTCATAGATGCTAGTCTTCACCTTAGCTGTAAGCATGATTTGAGGGCAGTACATGTGAACTGTGTTGTGTGGACAGCTGTTTTTTCAGAACACATAGTTCTACAACTTCTTGAGAATGGTGATTTATTTAATGTGATTTTCTTTGATTATTTTTGACACCTGATTAGATAATGGATGGTATTTTCATGCAATATGCAAGACAAATTGAAATATTAGCATTAATCATCAGAAATTGCTTTTAAAAATCAGTGGATAAGTGACATTTTTTCTTCTGTTTTTCATAAGATTAACAATGAAAATACTATTTAATTGAAAACTATGCTCCATTTATGCTAAAAAATTCAATATTTGATAATTATTTTTGTCATTTTTTTTTTGTATTTGATAAAATATTATAATCTTTTCATAGCTATATATCTATAATTCGTTAATGAAGTGCATTGGTGATGTGCAAAATCATGAACAAAATTATGATGTTGGTGACATCATTTTTCTTATAAATTGATGTGATTTGGTTTTGTTTTGGAATTAATATAACTCAACAAGTAGGCAAGACCCAAAACTAATAAAAACTTATTTTGAACAGAGAAAGGCTTTCCAATGATATATAACTAGCAGAATGAAGGTATTTGTCATAAGGACCATTTTGTTAGTAGATATTAACATGTTCTGATACTATAACATTTCTTTTTTAATTCTAGGAACAGCTGTCCACATATGAAATCATTATGGGAGTAGTCAATTAACATCAAAGTCACTGGTTCTTAGTGGTATGATGACCTTTAATTTTGCATACAATTTAATTGTACAGTTTTGTGTTAAATATGTTAGCCTGTCCAAGAGGACCACTGTTTGGGCCTTGATAGGGACACTTGTCTTCTAGGACAGAACTTGTCCTCCATCAGTGAACACATTCACATTGTTTAGCTAGACATAGGTTAACACATACTAATGACTGGTTACAAGCCTAAATGAATGTTCAAGGAAATTGGTGCGATAAACCTCCCTCCTCGCTCAGAATATGTCTGAAAAATGTCAAAGAGTTGAAGATCAATGCAAACAACCAAATCAATAAGTTAACATTAGTTATACATTTGTTATTTGTAATTTATTCAACTTGTAATTTGATTACCCTGATGAATATTTCAATTTCCGAATTTAACTACCATAACAGATTAATATGCTAAGCTATTTTATATTCAAGATTGTGCAGTCAAGTAAGAAACTTATTGCATACATGAAGCCTCTTGGAGAAGTGCATACAGGAAAAGAAAATATCCTTCATTGATGGTTGTAAGTATCATACTATATGGAACCTGTACAATGTGTAAATTTTAGCTCACTTGAGCACAGATTTTTCACTTGAATATCTGAGTTCACTATAACCATGTTTTACTGTGTTTACTTTTATGTATGTATTATAATATACATTTGTATAAATAATAAGGGTCTATTCATGTAGTCAATTTTATAGGTAGTAAAGAATTTCAGTCTTGCCTCATTATCTTCATTGGTACAGGATGCATACATTTAGTTATTGAACTTAAATGGTTAAATCGTTTATTTCAGTTCATATTCAAGATTAGTATTTTTGAGTATTTTTGTGCCAGACAAAATCAAAAGGGGAGTTTGTGATACATAGAACAAGGTAGGGTGTAGTATTTTTGTATGTGAAAACTGTTGATAATACCACATTATTTTGATAAAATGTAATTGAATTAAAAGGCAAACATACAAATCTGGTTATCATAATTGTGGGAATCATGTGACATTGAAACAAAAACATTGTAGAAAAAATCCACTTGATTTTTTATAATGAGACCACTTTAATATTAAGGCATGAATTTTGTGGTCCCAAAGGTGGTCTTAATACCCAGGATTTACAGTATTGAAAATGATCATTCTGTATACTTAACACTAAAATTAAGAATATACCTAAGTCATAATTAATAAAATGAGAAGTTTGCTTGACTGGTTTTATCAGTATTTGTCTTAATTGATAATTGTATTATTTGCAAAAAATGTTTAATTACCAGTAATCATTCTTTCATTAGGGATGTGGAGTTGATGCCCTTATCTGAGGGTCATGAATGCATTACAGAATTGTATAAAGTACAGAATGAAACTTGTCTAGTTGTTGTAAGTGGTTTTATGGTGATGTAACCATTTTCAAAATTGAGAACTGATCTCATGTTGAAGTTTTTAAAGGTCAGTAAAAAACAAAGAGATAAGAATGTTTTCCTTTTAGATACAATCACGCTGCTTATTTATACTCAGGATGATGAATCATTTTGTAAACAACTCATGTGTGATTATTCTACCTTTTAGAAGATTTCCACTTTTCAGATTCTGTCTATTAGAAACACTAAAAAGCATTAAAACTATTGAGATATCAAATCTATCACTTTTCTACTACAATGAACTGAATTTAAAGCCATTACTATATGTAATTGAATTTATGGATTGTACTTAAGTCTTTGTGCAAATCCACTAAAGCCTGGGGCTAGTAAATTTCTGTTTGGGCTAGTGAACCTTCACAAAATTGTGTATTCCAGCTAGTAGTAAACTGTTTATATTCCGTAGCCAACTTACAGTTTAGGCTGGTTCTTTAAAATAAATATTTCGAACACTGCTTTTCAAGATTTGCTGTTATGTTACTAATAATATTTAATTATGTTTTAATAAATGGTTAACCTTGCGAAAATAAAAGAACCATTCAGAAATGGTAAATGATGAAGTTGTAAAAAATGAATGGTTAACAGATTGTAAAATCACAATTATTTCCTTAATTAGTCATTATTGATTATTTTCTTTCTGTGTTATATAAGAGAGCAGCTTTTTCATGTTTATGTGATATGATTCTGGTAGATCTAACTGATCAACTAAAAGGACAGGTCCCTAAGGACATTTCAACAATATCAGGTACTCATAGCATGATGTACGGATTACTTGTTTTGCAATGGAGAAATAGTGGTTAATTGAAATAATGCTTGAATTGCTTACAATTAGCAGAGATGTTTTTTTCCCTTCTTTCAGAGGACTTTCTCTTTTCAGACTACATATAAAGTACTTTGATCCAGTCAGATCTTAGGAAAAGTGATGTTTTCCCAGATGAATGGAGTATTCCCCCCAACTCAAGTGTTTTTTCAGTCACATTTCTGGATTGATAATTCATAATTATTGTTTACTGGTAGTTCTCAGTGTACCTGAGTTCATCATTTTTAAGCTTTAGTCATAGCTTAGGCAGTAAAACATACAAAAAGTAAACTGTAATTTCTTCCTATCTGTATGCAAAAGGGTTCATAAAATTATTAAGTATTTGTTACCAGAGCACTGGCCTGTACTTATTGATTTGTATCTTACAATTTCCTGTTCATAAGTACTTATACATCTTTTTTTCAGTTTTACTGATGACATATCTACATTATTGTTGAAGATAGTTGGTAGAGAATAACGTAGTCTTTTATAGCAAGCTGCCAAGATAAATAAGGATTCTTTGAGTGTTTTCTTACTGAATACCAGTATGTATCATTTCCCCTTTTGCTGTTGGGTTTTAACTGATTTTATCTTTTTTATGTAAGCCTGAATTTTCCACTGGAGGTGGTTAGGAGACTAATTGTCTTTATATAAATTGGATACATTGATCATTTTCTTTTATTTTTTTCTAAATACATTAAATCTTTCTATTGGTGAAGTACAGGGAGGAGGGTATTATTGTTTGGAAGCATTTGTTTTGTTACTTTTTGCTGCTGATTTTAGCTGGACTAGTCTTATTTTACATATTTACTGGAGGGAGAATAGGGTCTTTGAGTTATTTGAAGACTTTGATCTTTGTGTTGGTCTTACAATAAAAAAAAAGTATCATCACAATCAAAAAGAAGTATCAATTTATAGACAACAAATTCTGTTGGGTTCAGTACTGATGGACTAATGAAAAAAAAACCTAAGGTTGATAATCTCTCATAAGCTTTGTTGTATGCATTCATTTAACCACAGATTGAAGCATTTCTAAGCTCAGAAGCCACTTTTCTTTTATTAATGTAGCTGTGTTGTGTATTCTCATTGAGCTTCATTAATTCACAGTTAATTTTAATACTATATTGTCTGTTTTCAGTTGTCCAGTCCATGTTTATGTGACGTGATGACTATGCAGTCATTCTTGACGAGAGATTTTTTGTGTACATCCTGCGAGGATGAAAAGTCAAACTCTAAGAAAGGTATAAAAATGGTTAAAAAATTTTATCAATAGAATTTTTGTCAAGTATATTGATATTGCAAGTTTTTAATTGGACAATTCATAGTACTATACATGATATATATAGACATAGGATCATCTACCATAGCAATGTTGTAATTATGTTTATGTACAGGTAATGATGTTTGTTGTACTTATAAATAAAAGTGTTCAGTTGAACTATTTCATACTCAAACATATTTAGCAGGAAGTTTAACTGAACATTTAAAGCTAACCAAAGATTTGGCTACTATGTTGAATAATAATACATTACTATTAAAAAAAATCAAACCTCATTTAGTGACTACCTCAATATTAAGACCACCTCATTATAATGTTCATTTAGTTTTGTGTTGATTGTCCTTTTTCCTATATTTCAACTTAATATTGACACCACCTAAATACAAAGACTTGTCCCAAAGGGGGTCATAATATCATGCTCTTATTCTTCTGTTATTCCCAAGCATTTGTGTTATAGATTGTAGATGATAAAGTGAAGAACTTTGTGGAGAAAGTGTTTTTGTCAAGCTTGTGACAGTGGCCAGTTCCCCAAACCAGTTTACCTGCACTGTATGCTGACTAGTACTAACTTACCCTTCCACACGCAGCTGGCAACTTCTCTACACATGGAGGAAAATCAACATTTTTGTCATATTTTCATAGAAGGGTATGACCTACAATGACCAGTTCTCGAACTCAGACGCCAGGTTACAAGTCCAATGCACTAACCACCGGACCACAGTCACAGCCTGCTGTAAACCATTTATTGTGTTTCATCATTGAATCATTTTTATGTTCATGTTCTTCCTGCAGGTGTTCAAAGACCTGGCCGTGACCATGGTCCAGTGGTACATTTGAACATTTCTTAAAAATAAATAAGTGGATTATAATTATACTTACTTGTAAATTGGCCACATTGATATTGAAAGAAATGTATTTCTGATTTACTAACAATTTTCATACCCCTGTTTTTTTAATCATTAACCATCTTATATTGTGGAACATGATTATATTGATTTCTAAGGGACCTGAATAATATCCTTATTTCCATTAGTCCCATTGCAATAATATAAAGAAGGGTATGTTTTGGGGAAAAATAAATACTTAAAAATAAATCATGTATCTGATTCTTCTCCATATTATGTTTTGTTGTATTTTCAGAGATTCTAAAGAAAATGAGGAACAGGGTTGTTTTGTGGGTCTAAAAATTACTGCTCCCTGCGCATCTGGTAAAACTATAGAAAGTATACACCCTGATGGAGATCAGTACAAGTTTAAGTAGACTGTTCACACACCTGGTGCTAGATGTTAGTATCTAAGATTTAACAACAGATGTGCTTCACAATATGATTATGATAAGATAATGTTCATAAGTAATTATGTGTTTTACTGTGTGATTATGATACAGTACTTTTCATGAGTAATTCTTAGTTTTTCAATAGCAGCTCTATTAGCTCTGTGTTCATGAAAAATCTTACTTTTAATATATCTCAAGTTAGAATTTTTGAGATCAAAATTGATGATTGCGCAATATCTAGATATATTAGCAGCTCTATAAATTAGGAGTCTTTTAGTTACTCTATATTTGAGCCTTCCTGCTTAGCTAACAGGTAGAGCTGTAGTTCTATGGACTTCGGTTTTGAGGTAGAAATCAGTATTTCCATACTTGACAGGGACTCTTGAATGATTAGTACAATGTGACTGGATGCGAGTCAATAAGTTCTGAAACCTTCCTTTTCAGCAACTGCGGTTTTTAAATATATACTGAATTTCATTATTTTAGATGATTCTGTATACTGGACCAAACACAACAGCTAAGAAGATAGCTGAGTATGGTGGTAACATTTGACTTTAGTAGTAGAAGTGTGCTGGGATCAGGCTGGCCCAAAGATCTTGTTAGAGTAAGCTAGTCTTTATCTGTCTGTTGGATTTTAATGAAGTCTATTAGATATTTTATTCATCAGATTGTTTATTTACTTGACTAAAATTCTTAATTTTTGTTCATTCTTTTATCATTTTATGATTAAATTTTTTTGTCTTCTTTAGGCTTTGATGTTTGTCATTTTTTACTTGCCATATAAGCATAGTATTAATCATCTGTTCAATTTAATTAAATAGTTGCTAATGAAAATGTCCTGATTTTGTACTAAGCTACCTTTGTTTATTACCTTGTATGGCAATGACGATATGAAATTATTGTGACAGTAGAAGATTTTTACGACTTACTCTGTATTTCAGTTCAGCTTGGATATTTTATAGGTTCTTGAAGATTAGGGTTGCAATTATGTATTTGAATAGTCATTAAATGTAAGAATGATTTTTAGCATATAGTGATACCTTGTAGGGTGAGGTTCAATAAGGTTTTTCTTGATATTTTATTGTATGCTATATACAGGTTGAGGGAGATACAGTCACACTATCATTTGAAATGTGTTGTGGGCATGAGCACAACACGTTAGATAAAGCTATGAGGGGATTTCTTGTCACAGAGCACAGGTATGATTCTTTGTTTAACTATGGTTGAACTTGTCTGTAAAGTCCACCCTTGAGAGAGTAAAAGGGTGGTCTTTATTCAGAAATTAATTTGCACTTAAATGCTAAAACTGGAAATAAACTTCTGGACTTTGTAGTCAGGTGTTGTCTATTCATAGGTGGGTTTTATCCAGAGAATAACATAAACTTGTTGTTGTTGTTGTTGTAGTCAGGTGTTGACGATTTCTAAAAGGTCTATATTCAAAGATTAAAATGAATTACTGGTCTTGTAGTCAGGTGGTCTCTATTCACAGATGATATTTTGCACAGATATGTCTGTTGATGATATTCTCTTGTCTAGATTTTTTTCTGGATTATATGTATATTTTTTATATTTTTGAATATTACTTGCCTGTTTCTTAATGCTGTTGTGTATGTACATATTTAGATGTTCACTGCTGATTTCGTTTTAATTGATCAACTTAAGTATTCATGTCAAAATCTGCATGTATGTTTAAAAATAAACCCAAATATGAAAGTATTTACTAGTTAGGATCAATCTTTCATGTAACAAAGTGTTGTTTATTTCAGGATACTCCAGAAGAGGTGTTTAATTCTTGACAGATCTAGTCTTGTATTGTCTGTTCAGTGTTACAGTTGTTATATCATGGACCAGAGAAGAACAAAGAGAAGTCATATCAGCATCTAGTAAAATGCCAACTTTTACAGTGGTTTCTACTGTATACTTATCATTAGGCTAGAAAAAAATAGTTATGTGTTGGGTTACCTGACCAGAGAAATAAGGTAGTTAGGTCAAAATACTTTTTTTCTAATTTCTTTCTGGGCACCTTTAGTGAGAACATGTGGTACGATTCATCCCAAGTATAGGGCCAGTGCCAAAATATGGGTCGTTAGGTAATTGTAATCACAGTTATCTATATATTTTATGGCCTTATGATGTTTGAAATATTTTCTCTTTATCAACTCTTTACTATACAGTATGAATGTATGAATATTTTACTGCATGAATGGAGGCATTAAGAACTTAATAATTGGTTTCTAAGGCTTTTATTGTCCCATTGTCAGAAACCTTCGGTGATTTCAAGGATTCTGATGAAACTTTTAAAGCATGTCAAGTTTTAAAGAATGATGAAAATAGTTTGTCATTTCTCATAGTTTTGCCTTAGCATCAGTGGTAAGTGATTTTTTTCAAAGGTGTAAATTTCAAGCTCTTTGGTATTGTGACATCATACTTGATATATAAGTAGCTATTATTTCAGAGAGATTTTCTGTCTTAAACTTTTGATCTTGAGTTGTTTTACTCAAAATCTCTTTTTTAGTCTGACTATTCCTCAGAATAGGTAGAGCTATTGTACTCACCCAAGCATAGGCTTCAGAATCGGTGCTGGTGTTGCTTTTGTAGAAACCTTTTGCCTGCTGTAGTATAAATGCTTATTACTTCTTTCATTTTTGACCAATCAATTTAAAATTTTGCATAGGGGTCAAGGAATATCTAATCTAAAGTTATTTGTTCTTTTTGACCTTAAAAATTTGTCCTAGGTTTTAGTGCATTTTCAACTTGGTTTTTTTTTGCACAAAAAAAATGTTATTGTTAAATAAATTTTGATGGGGTGTATATTTTCAACTAAATTTGTTGAATAGGACTTGACACATTACCAGTTGAGTGAAGTGGGAGGTTATAAAAACAGTATAAATCACTGGTTGTTTGTAGTAGGTATTTCTTAATAAATGTTTTTTGCTGTTGTTGTTTAAGGAAGCAATCAAACCAGATATTATATTAGAGAGGGTTGTCTCAGCCATTGTGAAACATCTTGGTCTTGAAGATACTGTCTGATGTTTTACACCATCAAAGGAAAGTCAAACTGATAAGTTTGTGTTACTTACTTCTATAATGGAAGAAATATGTAAGAGAATCAATGTTCTTGTCAGACAATTACAGGTAATTTTATTTGACTATCATATGTTAATGACGGGACTTTATGTATGTTAAAAATCTTGAGAACAGTCTTAGGGCTTAAAAAATCCTTTATGCTTGAAGTATTTGATTGAAAAAATATTGCTGTATAGTGTTTAAGAACATGTTCAGATCAATTACACTTAATAATGTATGATCAATATCATCTTTTTTATCATGATTAACATAGAAACGTCAAAGGCAACATATGAAATTTGAGCTTTGAGATCAATATAAAGTTTTACAAACCATGTTCCCTTAGATTTTGGTTAAATCTACTCTCCTGAATAATCAGTGTAAAAATTACCATTACTGGTATGAACTCTTTTACTTTGCTTCTGCCATTAGAGAAAGGGAAATAAATTTATTTAAGCCTCAATGCATGGTTAAATTACTTGTAGACAAAATTTGATTTGAAATCTATGTGCAATACTATGAAACAATCTCTTCATGCTCTAATATCTATTTTTTTCTCATTTTCCATTGTGAATCTGTAACTTCTTTTTTGTTGTTTCAACTTTCAGACTAATCATGCAGCATATTGTGCTTTAAGATTAGCTTGCCTTATCATGAGCAAATGGGGAACTTTTTTCACCAGGGTTTAATGCCACACCATTAGCCAGGGTCATTTGGCAACTTTTCCAGCTTTAATAATGAAGGAATACCTCTTGTTTACACGTGGGTTAAACCACTGACCTTCTGTCATAAGCAAGCTGAACAGTTTTCTCACATCTGTCTTGTCTCAGTTGGTATTTAACTCCCGGCAGTGGTGAGCTAGTGATTACTACTCAAATATCTTAACCCCTGACTACAAAGACTTCTTAAATTGAGGTTTAGGTAAAAAATATCCAGTTTTGAAACCAATCTCAAGTTGTGTAACATTGATACCTTGTTGTTCATATATCGTACAAAGTTGAAATTATGCATTCATCTTATTATGTTTGATCTTCAGGCATTAGCTGATCTGGTACAGAGATGGTATACAGAGATATTAGACAGAAAAGTGGATAGTGCACTGAATACTGCTCCATTTTAGCTCACCTGAACCAAACATTCAGGGTGAGCTGTTAGAATGGGTAGGGGGATACTGCAGCCTCGGTCATCCAGTGTCAACAATGGTCTTCCTCTCTGAAATTACTGGTCAGATTTACTTCAAATTTGCTGTATAGAATCCTTTAGATGTTCTAATAGCAGTTTGCTCTTATTATACCCTTTTAGGGGTCACTGAAGCTAAAAATAGAAATACCAACTATTTAATATCTTCTCATGATCCAATGGATGTATCATCACTATACTTGGTAGGTAGCATCCTTCGATGATCCTCTTTCAAGTTTTGGTTTTTAGGGGCTGCTAGAGCTAAAAGTAAAAGTACCTTAAAATGACTTCCTGTCATGCATTAATGGTTGGATCATCATCAGATTTGGTCTGCAGCATCCTCTGGTCATCACCAATATTCCTAATATTCCTTTGTAGTATCCTTTGATGGTCCTTTATCAAGTTTATTGTTGTTCCCCTTTATCTGCCCAGAAGTGTACCATTGTTACCTTTTTTCGTACCGAGTTAACTTACATTTATTCTGGTGAGTAATGCAGGGTCATCATTCCCCTCTTGTTTCATGACTTTCATTTACAAGAGGTGAGTTTCATAGATACATCAGATATCAGATCAAATTCTCATTGGCAAAAAATAACAATATTGACATGAACTGCTTAGCTCAAGTGGTTGAGCATAAGATCTCTGGAGTCTTGGTTTTGTTCATATTACTTGGATTAATTTTTTTAGAGAAATTATATGTGAGGTCATTTATCCTCCACTGCTGATCATTCATAGAGAAGTTGGCATTTAGTAAAGGAGAACAAAGTTTGTACTGGTGATTCGGTGACTTCCTGCTTGTATATCTGAAAACATGCAAAACAGAGGAAAAATGTAATAATTTGTAGATGAACTATACTGTTCAACTAATTCAGCATTTTCCCGACTTCTGTACATATTTTTTCTCTTTGTTTATAAGTACATGAAAATAATTTGTTTAGACTGTATTCTGTTCATTTATTACTTTATTTGTTTTTGTTTAATTCCAGACAAACTAAAAGAGTTGTCAATGTTATTTGTAAAAGATGTTGCTCTTAACACAGCCAAGTTGGGGGGAACAGTAAATGAACAAAGGTGAGATTAAGCTTCTTTTGATGATGAACAAACTCATGTGACACCATGCTTTTCTTTTTTAAACACTTCATTGGTTGAGTGTATTGCATTTTATAGTGTGCTCAATAATGGCATACACATACACAAAAAAGCAGTGGAAAGTGTTAATGTACCTCCACCCGTCTGTTTGTCCATGCAAAATATTTGTCCGGGGCATAGCTATTGATCTATTGGTAGATGGATGAATCCATAATATCAACATCAATAGCTTAAATTTTGTTATTATGGAGTTTGAGCTGTAGCTTCAAGAAATATGGATAAAGGATGTCAGTTATGCAGGCAGTTAGAATTTAAGCAAGTTTTTATTTAAGATCTTGTTTCATGATCTGATTCTGAAAAATAAAGTAAATGTATGGTCTACAGATATAGGATTATGTTGTATGAAAAATAATGTTTACTGATGAAAATGGCTAGCAATGTAAAACAACTTGCCTTGTAGAAAGATGGTCATGATATAAGGTGATCACTACTACCATCTTTACAACAAGTATACAGGGATTTCCCAGATGCGATATTCAGGCAAGGGATTCGCATTGAGAGTGACCACCGCATCCTAGGGACCCCTTCCATCTCGGAATTTGCCCTTGACATTATTTGTGTGGGATCCCTCAAAATCTCAAGGGACCCCTAAAATGTTGGAGATTGGAGTCCTGGGGACCCTCGGGTGAAAAATCTTAGGGAAAACCCTGAGTATATTGTATCAGGTCACATAATTATAATGAAATATAATCATTAATTTACAATTTATCAAACATAAAGTTAAATCTGTTCTGGAAAATAAAGTAATTGTCTTTATTAAAAGGTTGACATATGACTCTTCTTTTTCTAGTCTTATCCATTGATAATACAAAAAAACTACTTTATACTTGTTCAGGTTCAAATATTATGTAGAAGTGATACTGACACAGTACAGACAAGCTTAATGAGAAGTACATGCATATTGGCCCCTATTGGGGTCAATCCCTTTTAGGATGATACATCATTAGACTTCACCACAATAAACAAGTATTGTCTCCATCTGTTTAATTATTATTTTCATGAAAAGTTTTCTGGTCATATTCTTCTGGTTTTGAAAGCATCTTTTTTTAACAAAAATATCCCACCTTTTGATAAGCAGCCTACCACACTCCTGCTTTTTAGAATTAAGGCATGAATAATTTGCTGAACAACATCTTTTTTCATGCAGGTAAATATTACAGAAGAACAAAGCAGAGACCAGAATTAAGACATATTCTACAGGATTTGGTAGAAGATATAAATGAACAAGGATTGCCACCGCATGTTCTAATTGGTCAATTGTTCTCCTTCATTGGAAGGGATCCAGAAAAAGCTGTAAGATCACATTTAATATTTAATTAATCCTTGTTGACTTCTTCCCAGCATACTTGTTTGTTGTTGTATGATATTTAGCTGAGTATTCCACTTAATTACTGATGTATAGCATGACAAAAGTGATTACCACAACTAAGATGTAATTTTCCCATCCTGTTTGGCAAAAAGCAAACTTAAAAATCTCATATTTTCTCAGGTCTATTCTGGGGAAAGCATTCAAATGTGGTAATGTATTGCAGTGTTTAGTTAGGGTATAATTTTTTATCAGTTACATTTATTTAAGATTTGCTTCAAATATTGAGTCACTATCTGATATTGGTATAATATTGTAAAACAATCAATAAATGATGGATTTTTACTTTATAGGTGAAGTCATGGATGTTCAAAATGTTAATAACTTTTCTTGTCATAAATGTTTTTAATTATTTTTAGATATCTTCTGAAGCATTTCTGGACACTTAAAAAAACAATCATTAATTCATATACAGGAGTTGTCTGCTGATTATAATTCACCCTGTCTTTATACATTCATATAATATAACAACAGATAGTTAACCTGACCTGATTATCTGGATTCTGTACCAGTACTAGCCTAGTTCTCTGCCATCTTTTCTTTATGAATGATCAGCAGTTGAGGACAATGGTAAATAACTGAAATACTGCTTAAAACTGGAGTAAGGCAGGAAAAATGTAATATGTGTCTGTAAGTTTCAGAGGACTGTCTCCATTTCCCAAAGATCTCATATTAGCATATTGTAGTAGTGAATCATTTGTTTATATGCAGGGTTGATTAGCTGACATGTGGTGGTATGGGGAACCAGGTTAGAGAAGTGTTTGCTGAAACAATGACTTCTGTGGTGCAAGTTGTTGCGAGATATCAAATGGCTTGTTGTAATAGTATTGGATTGTTGTGTATTGTTCCATACACAAGGTAATTATCTAATGTCCTGGGCACTGATAATAGATTTGATCATATGTGGCATTTTTACTTCCCACATATGGGGTGGCATGATTTCAAGTCAGAAAATTTCTGTCTTAGCAGTGATGTAATGTATCTGTAAGGTTTTATTTTATAAAATACCAACTAATCACTGATAATGATGTTCCTTTCACAAACGCAGCAAATGAATCCTTCCGTAATAACAATGTCATAATTAATATATCTCCAGTTTATATACTCTGATGTTCTCTTGGATACAGCACTAATCCAACTATTAGATTTTCTAGGCATCTACATAATTTTATTTGATGTTTTGATTTATTTTTGACAGACCTCACACAACAATGTGACCACTTATAAACGTATCCGAGATGCACTAAGTGAAGAATCGCAAGCTGTTGTGAATGCAAGCCTCGTAAGATTCTCTTGCAGAATTTAGTCTGGATTTTGGCTAAATGACTAATTAGCATCTTGAAAATTTTAGGCCATACATCTTGTTTCTGTTCACAAAGCCAACTGGAACCAGTTCACAGTTACCATAAGTCATACAGGGGTTAACCCCCTTATTTATCAGCAAGTAATCAGAACAACTTGTCAGAACATTCATATGTAATTTTCTCAATCAATTTAATGATTTATTGAACCAAACTTGCTACATTAGAGTATATCTAACTAGAAATAACAGCTATATAGGTTACATTTTATCAAATGCATTTTATCACAATGTAGGACATGCATTCAGGTTTTATCATTGCAGTGTATGTCTTTGCTTTTAAATGTAATGCAATGTCTTATTAAAAATGTATAACTTGAAAAATTTGCCCTACTTAAGGAGATTCTTTGCATGTAGAAGTTTCTGGTTTCTGAAATGAAATCAAGCTGAGGGATCAGGAATTTAATTAAGGCCAATTAAGATATTTTTGTAAAGCTCACCTATTTATCTTATTGGTGGTAACAACAATCAAGTTTTTTTGGGGGGAATTATGAATTCAGTATTTATTGTGTAATCTGTTTGTAGATTGAATGATTCTTATAGTTTCAAACTAGGGGATGTTACAACAGTAAATATGATTATGTCAGAAAGTGGAATTCAGTTGTTAATAATATTTAGTTAAGAGCATGCAGCAAGTGAATTATTTATATTTTTTTATGCATTTTATGTACTGGTGAGCTTGTACTGTAGTGTGCTGATAAGCTCAAGTTTGTACTGTCATTCTTGTGTTTAGTTTACATATTCTGCCTGCTGTATACAGGTGAATGCTGTCTATAGAATTATGCATTAATACTGAGCAATTCTGTATAAATATGTTTATTGTTCGTTTATTTTTTATTTTGCTTCACCAATGGATGCATTCCAAAAATAGCATGTCATAAAATGAATTATTTTGTTATTACTCCTAAATAGAGTTTTCTTTTTTATAACAAATGCATGTTTAATTTACTGTAGTTTACAGGTGGTAGATATTGCAGTTTGATGTTAAAGAAATGTTTGTGTAATTTGTTTATTCTTTTATAACAAGATTAATTTATTACAACATAAAATCAAAGTACCTTTTTAACGAGCTATAATTTTATCATGCCTGGCGTTATTGCACTATTTGAAATCAGTGACTGTTGGAAGTGTTGTGTTATCTACTACAGTCAAGTTTCTGTTACCAGTACACACATTCATGTAAGCATGTGCATTGAGATCATACATTTAGTTAATAAATTTATTTATTTCATGCGTTAACAAAAATAAATGTTATGAATTAAAATTTAATCTTATGTTTTATATTTGTAAACTGTGAGACTCTCTGGTTTACAATTCTTTATATAACTTTCAGGTACTATGCTGATCAAAACACAGTGTATAAAATCATCAAATGTGTATATCTCATAACAACTTCACAAGATCATCTGAGTACATGTTTAGTAATTGTGAAATATCACAAACTTCACATGAATAACTGGCATATCACATGATAATTGTTCATAAATATTTAGATAAAACAAACATACAATATCTCAAGACAATTACATGTGTTTTTAAATCAAACATTTGTTGTTATACTTAGAACTAGTTTTGATCTCTGCCAATATAACACTACAACGTTTTGTTCACACAGAATACAGCTGCACCATCAGATGAAATATTCAGTTATAAACTTCATAAAGGGTTAAAAGATCCAGTACCAGGTAGGCTTATTGTTCCTTGTTGAATATTTCTTTAATAAGATGTGTTTGAGCATTAAAATTTTACAGGAATACACTGAGTCGAATTTCCTTTCCAATCATGTTAAATAATGTTCTGATCGGCCAAAACAGATTTTTTTTTAAAAAAAAATTGTTAATAAAAAATTAACTGGTCCTTTCTGATTACGTTAAGGCCTTTCTGCAAAAAGGGGCCCAGTCCAGTATGTGAACATACCGTTATAAAATTGCTTATTTTGCATACCTGTAGATAATCATTACATTGCTCAAATTAGTTTTTTATTTCAATTTGAACAATCACAATATCAAAAATTATAACTATTGAATAGAAAGACACGGAACAACTTGTAACGAAATAATCATGGAACGAAGTAACTAGGGGTTGAAATTACCTGGCGCGTAACAATCAGTAACCTAATGGTTCCCGTTCAAACCTGAACTGGTACCCGTTAACTCTGGTGCACTGAACATGGAACGGGGACCAGTTTAGTACACACTTCTGGTGTAATCCCCTTAAACTGGTTCCCTTTGACTCTGGTTCGGTGCACTGCAACAAGGAATGGGGACCAGTTTAACCCTTATACTACTTGACCATATTAGAATAATAGGAACCAGACTATAATCCCTCATTCAACTGGTTCCCCTTGATCCTGTCTGTTTGGTGCAGTGGAACGGGGACCAGTTAACCTGCTCAATTGTGCATGAAAAAAACGTGCGATTTGGATTTTTACCTGCACTTGCCGTAAGTAGAAATCCAAAATGTGTTTGAACAGTCGTGAATTGAGACAGGGATCCTATTTTACATTAAATTGTAGAGTCCCTGATTTAAATGATGGATAGCAACTAGCTCTGAAAATTCATTGTTGTGTGTGCGCTAAGTATGTGTTATGTTTTGTATTCAAATGACGCCAGAATTTGAATGCGTTTGAACTGAAATCATTTATGATGGTCTCAGGTTTAATGAGGATCCAGCGGATGCCCGACATAGAGCAGATGATTGTGTTTATAAAGCAATACCAGATGTGTGGATATACTTGCAAATGTTTACTGACGAATTCCTTCAATAAGTGTAGTGATGCTTGTTTACTGAACTGACTGTATTTTAGGAGATTCTCTTGTAAAGACTTTATGTGACCAACTGAGGCTTGTACACTGACGAGGGGTTGGCAGTATCCAGACATAGATAGAGGTTGGAATTCAAAACAACACACTGACGGACAATGTCAGGTTAGTTGTTGTTATTGTTCTTCTATTCAACTTGAATGGTGATATTTCTAGGTAATCGTTTAATCATTCGTGTACGCCATTGATGTCTACTCACCACAGATAATAAAAATAGAAATTAAGTTGTTGAGGAAGTAACATGTGCCATGTTTATTGATTAGATATCTAGAAAATGCCCTGGATGTCTAGCGAAAACCCTGTTTAATACTTGCAAGATTTTATGGGTTGTGATGTTTTTCCATAAATGAAGAAAACAAGTTTGAATTAATCATAATTAGTCGCTAATATCTGGGACCAATATAGCCTTACTTATTCGGCTTTCCGGTTGGCCGATTCCATCAATGAATTCAAAAGGGCCATACTCTCAGCCTGTGAGGGTCGGGGCCAAATAAAAAAATGTATCTCCTTCACACAAAGTCTTAATTAGTTGGACTAGGACCAATATACCCATTGGTCCTATTTAATATTTACATTAGTCACTATCACTAGTATTCTGTTCTTGCAAGCTGCTGTTGTTTATGTACAGTCAGTCAGGCAGTAGCGGATTTTGGGCAGTAACGGATTACGCGCTTAGTCTTTTAAATCCTACCTAGCCCGTTAATGATATATTAATAAAAGAAATATTCAGTCATCAACCTGGTCCCATTCCAGACAAATTCACGTATATTTGAAAATGATGTGATTCTGGGTGAGTCTACAAAACCGTGTAGTTCCGAATGAGGTCACCGGATGTTTACGTTTTGGAAGCACGCAATAACGTCTTGACGAAACTTAAATGCGACTATCGTGAAACTTAAGAGGTAAATTTCACTCATTTTGGTACCATATTGTGTATAAATATCCCATCTCTTCGTCCAATACAATTATTCTGCGTAGCATTCATTATTCTGTCCGATTTCGGCGAAAATTGCGAGGTATTTGATTCGGGTAGTAGCGGATTGCGAGTTCGGGGACTGTGTCAAAATCAAAATTCACCCTAGACATGGGGCGAATTTTAATGTTTATCAATTGCAAACACATTTCCGTGTAATTAAAATGTTCAACATTGATTTATATGCCTGATTGCATCTGATTATATTCTGCAATGGTCGGTAAATTGGGTTGCAAAGCAATCTGGCATTGAGATGATGGGCTGCTTATTTTACAATATTTATTATGAGATCTTGATATTTCATGACAGAGCCCTCAGTTGGCTAAGCAGTTTTATAAATTTATGCAAATCTTATGCATTCAAGTGCAAATAGATGAAAAAATATGGTATGTGCCTGTAATTTGGTTCTGCCCTCTCTCCATCAAGGAAGCAGACAATTATAATTTAGACTTATTACAGTAATTTGTGGCACATGCACAAATTCATCCCTCAGTGAATGTGTACATTAAACAGGTATTGTACTATATAATTTAGCATAACTCACATGACTGATATTATTGATAATATTTTTCAGGCACCAACAAGAGGAAATGAGAGATGTAAAATTATTTTGAATAATTCCGTCATTAAAGGCTACCATCATTACAAGATTAAACCTCCCATTACCACTCCGGAAACCAATTCTAACATCGATAGAGAATACACAAATCCTTCAGATGAAGATGCATGTTTAGTGTGGATTCCAGACCTTGATCACTTTAATGTTGACTTACATAACATGGTGACTGACCCTGAGAGGAATTTATATTTGTCAGACATTGCAGGACTGCCATTTGGACATATACCATGCAAACTGGCATCATGCTTCGGATATATTTTAGACAGTGGTGGTGAAGTCTCAGCTACAGTTAAAGGAGGACCAGTGCCAAGCTTTCCACCATGGCCATTACCCACAGACAAGGGTGGTGGTGTTGTTATTCCTTGTTCATATAGCATTACTGTAGATGATATTGAGACAGCAGTTTCTAAGCTAAAGGACACTTTGTCTCAAATGCCAGAGGGAAATGCTATGGAAATAGTTATTGTATAATTTGATTTGATATTCCTTGAAGTCTAGTCAGTCTTCCGTGATTTTTTATGCATGAAAGTCGTTTTGATACACATGTACACGTTTTTTTCAAATGTTAAATCAAATGTTGCATATCAGATAATAGTTATTTTTGCATTATTTCATGTGACACCAAAACCATTGGTTGCCAAGTTACTGTTTTGTCTTGCATTTTTATAAATGTTCCTGTTATCTATTATTTCAACCTGTTGGGTTTTTTGTACTATGATGTTGGCATTGACTTTTTTAGATGTAAAAAAAATCTTATGGTGAGCTGTTTGTGTTATTATATCATACAACTATTGTTAATTGTTGACTTATCATAATACCATTGATTAACAATTGACATATTATTGCTTCAAATGATTTATTATACAGTAATTAATGTTACACCTGTAATTAATGTTACACCTTTACCATAAACCATACAGTGTTATGATGACAGCTAAAAGATATTTTCCCATTTTTATGATCTCAAATTAAGTGACTTATTTTGTCTCAAAATATTATGCAATCCTGGTGTTACAATTGTGAAGTCATTCCTAAATGTTACTGTTTTATCACAGTGCTGTTCTTTATGTATTTAAGTTGTCAGAATTTATGTCTGTTAAAATTAAGCATGATAGTTAAGTGATATTCAACTCACAGTATAAAAACTGTAATCTGCTACTTATTTATTGGAAAATGTTGTGGTGAGTTTTATATTTGCCTAATGTGATATTAAGTACATGTGCATACTATCTATGTTTAAAGTTTTTATGTTTATATATTTACACTATGCATATTCCACCATAAGCAGCTGTTCACTTGAAATGATACCTCAACCATAGTGCATTCATCATAATAGTACATGCTCATATGTATAATCTAGTCATATTACTTCTGTACTTTACTGTTTTTATTGATATGATTTTTTATTATGCCCCCCCCCCCCCCAAAGTGCGGCATATAGTAATTGCCCTGTCTGTCTGTCCAGTTAAAGTTTTTGGCAATATCACTCTTTTAACACTATTAATATGAATGTTAGGAACAAACTACACCATCAGATGAGGTATAAACAATTTATTGAGCTACTAGACATGGTTATCAGTACCCTTCATAAGTTTTTCAGCAAGTTATTTTATGGACACCTTAATGTATTTTCTGGCAGCAATCAGGACATTTGCATTTCTTTAAGTTAGTTTGTTATTTTGATATAAATATTGTCTACACAGGAAATGATGTACATTTTTATTCTTTCATCTGTTTGACATAACATTGCTATTCCATTGGGTACTTAGGAACAGCATCTTGATTTATGTGCATTATTGTTTCAAAAGTTCAATACATGTTTATATTATTATGCTAGAATTTCTAGCAATGAGGTGCATACATGTGATGTTCTACAAGATTTTTTGCCCAAATGTCATATTTAGTCAAACATTTGTTAATTCAGGTCTCATTCTGCATGATGTAAGTATAACACAGTCTAATATTTTTTTCATCAATATTTCCAATTTTGGGGTCATTACAAAATTACTTTCAGGTAGCATTTACTAAATGTTACATTATTACATCACATTTCAACCGTATTCTCTATAACGTCTTCCAAGTCTTTAAAGCCAAAACTCTTGTAAAACATCAGTCATACCAGTTTGTTTTAATTTGTGTAATGTTCTATGTTTTTTTGAAATGCTACTGTTATATGCAGCTATAATTTACCAATCCATTGTGTTTGTTTTATTTACAAAAATGCCAGATTATTAATCTCAATTAAAAACATTTATTTTCTCACCTTCAACTTGTTCTTTTCTATTCTATTTCAATTAATACATTCATTATTTGGATGTTTTGAAAAATGTGTACATCATTTGTTACATCATCAACTAAGCATTATGACATATAAAAGTCCAATTCAATGTAGTCAATACTTCAAAAACTGGATGGGTGACATGTCTTGGTCTGATTAGATTACTTTACTACAAATTGAGACAGGGAACTGAAGTAAAGCCACAACTTACACTGTTCAACCCATACAAAACAGGCAGTAGACTCAAATAAAATGTCAAATGAAACTGCAGTTGACACAATCATACTATCAAATGTTGATGCATTCTAAACAACATATATCTGCATCCTAAACAGGAGGAAAACAGTCGACTAGATCAGCAATTTTGAAGATCAGGGGTGGTATGCATGAAATACCCTTACGTTAGAAATATCCTAAATTGATCCAGTCCTGTACACAACACATGAAAAGGCAGTGAGCCAGTATGGATGGAAATTTGGGATATATATAATCTTTGAGATGTTTGGAGAATACCACCCCTGAATAACAGTTTCACTTGAGTTGTAACATAAATAAAAAAAAATGGTGTTCAATGATGCTAACATTGAGATAGTAGCTTATCGAAGACTTAGTGGTAACTTAACCCGCTTTGAGATGCCCCCTTTTGACGTTTGACCTTTGACACACCATGTCACAGCGTGTAATCCCTTACTGCCTGAATCAATCCGCTACTGCCGTAATGAGTGACTTACGAAATTCGGCATTTAAACCATGAAGATGAAGGAGTAGAAAAATTTAATTTACACCATCGGAAAGGTCACAAAATTTGCTTTTAATCGGTATATATTTCAACAATTCACGCGCTCTATCGACGGTGTATGCAGTGAAAGTTTCGTTAGCAATCCGCTACTGCCTGACTGTATTTTAAAGGTATTATCAGGGCATTCCTTTGACCCGAGGTCCCGGGTTTTGACGCACGAAAATCGCAAAATACCCCAAATTGACCTGTATCGAATATGCAGCATGCGTCAACTTTGACCCGGGGCATTTTCCGCTCATGCGTACATCAATGGTTTTGAATAACAACACATTTAAATAGGACCTGTGTAAACAATTCGAAGCCTGGCCGTACTTATTCGGCTTTACGGTTGGCCGATTTCATAAATGAATTTGGAAGGGCCATCCTTTCTATGAGGGTCGGGGCCAAATAAATAAATGTCTCCCCGTCACAAACAGTCTAATTAGTTGGACTATTCAACGCCAAGCAATAAAATCATCAACATTAATCGTACACACTGCCCACAAAAATCGATAAGTCGATTCTACAAACTGTAGGCGGAGTGAATAATTAAATATTCCGAGTGCTCAGCCAATCGGCTCGCGCTTTTGACGTAATGGGCGGAGCAATACCTGTACAGACAACAACTTAAAGTAGCGTAAGTGGCTACAAACGTAAAAATAAGCGAAAATGACATTTTAAGTTATTAACAATAATTAAATATCATACTATCATACCATGCAACAACAAAATCGATCCGAATATGCAAAAATAGTGTTTTATCGCGATAAAAACTGCACCCCCATATCGACTCCACTTTATCAGCGAGAACGATCTAGGAGGCGGCGTTGTTAGGGGCTCCTTAAGGGCAATTTTGTATCAATCGATATTAAATTTGGTATCGCTTGCCGTATGTTAACATAAGTATTTGAAATTCGACAGATTATCAACATCAAGCGGATTAAAATGGAAATAAGAAAAGTAAGGCTAAGCAAGGTGTTAGAGTGTTCTCAAAAATTGAAAAATGTAGTTAGAAATCTCTTTCTCGCGTAAGTTGGTTTACGAATGCTAAAGATACCGAACTGCATAAATCTATATCCCGTAAAAAACTTGACCATAGTGACGTGACATATTGTGAAAATGGAAACTTTATGGTGGAAAATTACGTAATAAATATATAACTGCAACAATCATTTGATGTGCAAGAAAGGTGTGAATTCATTAACACCTTGGTCGATTGGACTACTAGCATCTAATGTACTTTTAATATGAAATATATGATGAAATAACTGATCCGGAACGGTGGTCTTATTGAAGTGTGATATCGATATCATACTCTAACGCCTTGCTAATTATACTATCAATATGGGTCAATTTAGACCTTATATATGTCGCATCACATATTTCTTTATGTTTTGGCCGGAGATATAATAAACAGCAATATGGTATGCAGACACTTCACGCACCTTGCAATAAAACGCACACGATAAGAAAACGAGCTGACAAAGATTGTTACCCCGTTAATGTTATGACGTACCATTTTTGCAAGTTTAATTAAATTTATATATTCCAGAGTCAGGTTTCAAACACAATTAAAGTTATAAAACTAAAATATATTTAAATCGCCAGTAAATTAATACAGGGAGACTGGGTCAACGAAAATTATTATTTTCGCTATTTCATTGATGTAATCAATAAAATAAAGTTATTTCAACGTGCACTTTTATTAAGCAACTCTGTATATTTTGGTAAAATATTAAAAAGCTATCAAACAAACAATAAGATGAAAAACAGTAACGCCTTATGGACATCGGACGCGCATGTTTTTCGAGAATCTTATATTATTCTGTTATGTATCCAATTACCTTTATATATTAGTATGTTTTTAAATGATTACATTAACAGTCATAAAACATAGACACTTTTCTACAAATCAATCACATCTTAAGTTCTTAATTTTACACTAAATTCATGGTTACCTTTCATTTAGTTTATATAGCGGTTTCCCCAGCCATATTCAACTCGATTTCCCAATCAGCCGTTTTCCCCGTTGAGAGCCTCTCGGTTGACGAGAAATCTGATGTACTGTGTATTGCATCGGTACGATATGATACTATTTTGACAAATAATTCGTAATTAAGCTCATTAGAGTCATCTAAAATGGTGGGCGGTTTCACTAATTGATCCGCTAACGATGAACAAATTTGATTGGTTATCAAATTTTAGTAGGCTGTATTAATTTATAGAATAATTGTTGATTACACAAGGTGATAATGATCTGACACTTTTATTGTTAATTTCTCGCTTAGAAAAAAACGCAGTGGGTGCTATTTTTGAACAAAGATTGCCGCCTTATTTGAAGATGGATTTCAAAGCGGTTTTCGGTATTTTGTAGCGGAAATGCTTATCTAGGGAACCGTGTCACAGAATTTTGATATTTGCTTTCGTTTTTATTTTATGGCGTATTACGTAATTGTCAGCGGGGTTCAGGCTACGGAATTTCTTTAAAGTCAAATATCTAAAGAACGGAGGACGTTATCAAAAATCTGTGACACGGTTCCCTGCATTATACCATGATTGTTATTTTAAAGCTAATTGTTGTAATATATCCTTATATACAGAGTAGTGATCTTTATTCAAAAATATGAAAATTACGTGCGATATTGGTTTATAGAAGACAGACCAAGTACAATATTTGTTTCAAATCACTTGCAATAGACTCTGTATAGTGGGTTTATTAATGTATACAATTATGGTTGACTTTTTAAAACTATAAATTAGTAAAACTTGATATCACCATATAGCCACTTACGATACCTTAATGTCAGCGTTTGTCAAATATACATGTCATTCAAAGACTAATCCGACAATCAGCAAATGTCAACTTTGTTTATTCATCAGCGGTAATTTGATGCCTTGATTAAATAATTATAGTCCAAGTAATTATCTGACAAAACAGGGTTGCACATCGGCTTTTTTGCATTGAATACAATTCTATATACAATGTGATATTACAAGATTCACTGCTTACACGTATGTCTACATATTGTGATAATGGACAATAGTGTGTAGCAGAATCATTTTATTTTTATTTGGACTTGAAATGTTAAATAAACAAAATTTCATAAAAACTGAAAACCAGTTACAGCAATTTAATTCCTTCTTTCTTTGGGTCTGGTAAATGGACCCTTCCCAATTAGACTGGACCCTGACCCTTTCCTAAAATTGCAAAATAAATAAAAACGAAATATTATAAAATGTCAGATCTTGTTTGTTTGTTTGTTTGTTAATATATCTGAACATAAAGTTTGAAGGAAATGTTTTTGTTTTAGATCAAACTATGAATAATGGCCTACATACAAACAAACTTCCCTATGGCAGTGCAACTGGAAGTTAAGACAACATGCAGACAATTTCAGGTAAGTTGTTGTTGTTGTTGTTCCTCCAATGAAATTATTTATCAATAAACAATTAAAAAACCAAAGCAATGCTTAATTTCAGTTTAAATGGTTATATAAAACATTTTTTAAAAAGCAATAAGAAGTTCGAGACCTTGTCTCACCTTTTGCATGTTTTGCAAACAACCAGTTATTGACATTGTCGCAAGTTAGCGCAAAAAGGTTGTATCTGCATGTCATATTCTTCCCATTTATTGGTGCAACAAGGTTTTACCTTGTTTAACTAAGTGAAATACTAACATAATAATCGTAAAAATACAAAAATGACCAGAAGATTCAACTTGTTTAAGAAAAAAAACTTAATATCTCTTTAATTTAACCACTTTTACTGGAGATTACTTGCTCATAATTTGACTTATTAATAAAAGCTATTTGGATTATTTGAATTGATTTTTATGTTTTTATGTTGGAATCCTTTTCTTATGTGTATACATGTACATATTCTTATATATTTACAAAATACACTCAAATTATATATTATCTTTAGAGTTTTTATTTCCTTTACAGAGGTATTTCAAATGCATTTATTTACTTGTTTCATTAAAAAATGTTAATAAATTATTTAAGAAATTCAAAACATACAAAGAAATTTAAATCTTGAGATACAACTCTGTTGCACCAAACAATTTAAACATTTGAGATTCAACTTTTGGACAAACATTGTTTTGACAGGTTCATATTAATAGCAACAGTTCAATATTGTTCTGTCATATATATTTTTGTGTATTAAATCTTTTTTCTACAAAAAAAAATTGAAAAAAAGTCAGATATAACCTTGTTGCACTGAGATGACAGTTTGTCATTTTCAAAAGGATAAAGCTGCCCATGACAGCAAAATGGCTAAAGGGTATTGTTGTATGTGACCAAGAGGCTGAATGGACCAGGCTCTTACCTTATACTGGGTCAAGAACATGTGGGTGAAAAGACCATGCATAATGACAGTTTTCACTTGTCTTGGATGTGTTCTGGGCTCATCAGACATGGTTGTGAAGATGATGTTAACAGAGGATTGTGAGATGAAACTTGCTATCATCGCAGGTGGAATGACCTCAGTTTTGCAACCCCAAGATGTGTTCATTGATAAGCTGTTGAAGGGTATCCTTCCTGGAAATGGACGGAGTGGTATGCAGATGCCTTAATACATGCATGTTGGGTGTCAGAATTTGAAATCCCGAGCCAGACAAGATCTGCTAAATGCTTGTCGACCTCTATGATGAATTGAACATGACCATTATTGTTGAAGCCTTCAAGAAATATTGTATACTGTGGTATAATTTATTTTTCGGTTTTTTACTGAAATGACCATTTCAAATGTTAAACAACATGAGACAGATATCCATTGATAATCTTGAATATACATGTCAAATTTGATACCTGTTATTTGCAAATTGACAATGGTGCAAAGATGGTGCAAAATTTAAGGGGCTTTCATGTTCAAACCTTTTTTAGGTATGTTGTGTCATTTTGTATTGTTGGCAGACATCTCAGCATTTATATTCATGGGGATATGATTCTGTGGATCAGGTGACTCACGAAATCCATGAAATTAAATTCCCAACGAAAATTAGTGAAACCACAGTATCTAACAACTTTGATTGCACTAAAGACGACTTGGTGTATGAGGAATTCTCACAGAAGCGGGGATCTACTGTTCCACAAGAGAATGATGATGATGATAATTATGATGAAGACTGTATTTAAAATGCATCTTGCACTGTTACAAACATAACAGAGAATGAATTGGATGAGTTTGATGCATCAGTCCTGTACTCCTCAAATTGGGAATATTTGAGTCATGAAAACAGCATTTTTGGTGAAAGAAACATTGACAACATGACATAATTGGGAATTTTTTTTTGGGGGGGGGGGGCTTAAAGTTTAAAGATACATGAAAGGAATCAAATTAGGAATTGAGTTTTAATATGAGAATACCAACATAACAACAATGAACAACTTGATAACTTGTTAATTCTCATCAACACATTCAAAGTATCTTGCCCTAATCTATTTCTGTTCACTGTTACCAATGACTTCATGACTTCAACAACTAGGTCACTGGGTCAAATGAAAGAAAACCCTTGTTGAAACTCTGGAGGTCACACTTTTCATTGGAGGGTCTTGAAAATTGGTCAGTGGCCTAGTCTTGATAATATCTTGGGCATGTTAGAAAAAAGTGTACGTGGGGTAAAAAACTAAGTCACCAGGTCAAATCATTGGAAAATCTTGTGAACACCCTATTGGTCACAGTTTTGATTGAATGTTCACCAAACCTTGTCAGAATGTTTTTTTCAGTGATATCTTGGACAATTTTGAATATGGGTAATCTCAGGTCCAAAACTAGGTCACCTGGTCAAATCACTGGAAAACCTTGTTAACACATCAGAGGTCAGAATTTTGACTGGATATTCACTAAACCTTTTCAGAATGTCTATCTTAATAATATCTTGTCAATATTTGTACATGGTTCATCTGGGGTCAAAAACTAGTGCACCAAATCACTGGAAAACCTTGTTACATTATAGTGGTCAGAGTTTTGATTGGATATTCATCAAATCTTATGAAGTTTGTCTTAATGATATCTTGAACAAGTTTGAACATGGGTCATTTGGGGTCAAAGAAGTAGGTCATCATCATCATCAGGTTAAATCAGTTGCAGTCTTTACTCAGGTGTGCAAAAAAGTACCATCTTGGCCCTCTTGTTTCATTTTTATGTTCGTTTTTGATCATTTCCTTTGCTCAAAAAATGTCTTATTTTCGTACATGTAAAAAAAAATTCCGAGGATTTCATCTCATTTTTTTACCTTCATCTTACACATGACCTATACATATAAAGGTGTTAATTTGTCTGTCTTACTAAAAAGGACCAGTTCACTTTTCTTTATAAAATATTGCAAAATACCAGTATTTGAAAACAACATTGTAGTAACTCATATATTGCACTGTATTGCACAGCTTTACTCCTTATCATGTGAATAAGTCAGTACCTTATGTGATTACCATGTAATCTTGGAGAAATAAGTACTGTGTATCTAAATGTAATAATTTAATCAACAAATATCAATGGAAAACATATTTCCAATTAACATAGTGACCTATAAAAAGATGATTTAAATTATGTACTGCCTCTATACATATAGATCAATAAAACACGAACATGAATTATGTCAATAAAATGTTGGACAAGTATCTGACCTGTTTCCTGAAACCCTGCTTGTGATGCGGTTGGTAACGAAAAGGCTGGCCTGATAGGGATGATGTTTTGGCCCTGATCCAAAATTCTGAATGTAAATGGTTACATGGGTTATGGGTATGCTCCCTCAAATGTATGTAACTCAAAAAATTGTTGGTCAAATGTGGACAAAGTCCAACCTGTTTTCAGCTAAGTCCCTTAAATCAGTTCCCCATATTACATCAAGGCAGAAGTTATAGCTGGATGTTATTTGGAATACATGGTTACACACCTTCAAAAGGCTGTGGTCCATTGATTAATTGTTTTAACAAATCAACAACTGATACTAAACTTTCATTTTTTGTTTGTCTGCTATGCAGCAGAGCCAGATGCTTTCATTGCTGATTGTGCTGAGCATTTCATCTGAGTTAAATTTTTATGAATTGATAAATATGAGACATGAACAATGATGGTTAAGATTCTGTACTCGAAACCCCTGTGTGAATAACAAATGCTATAAAAGCGGATCTACTTGCCAATTACATACGCAATAAACCATATCTGGCTCTGCAGTAATTTTACAAAAGCTAGGACTCAGCCAATTTCTGTTTATTTCCTTTAAAACAAGAGATTTTTCTGCTCTAACTGGGCCCAAAATAAACAGATTATGGCCTGTTAAAGCTAGATCAAATGCATCTTCCTGTTCAGCATTCATTTTCAGTTTTAAACATTATGCAATATTCTGCTTTTGTTTACATTTAATAGAATGATGACCGTTTTGGACTGTAGATTTGTGCTCAAATGCAGGAGCCAGTAATTAATGGAAACTACTTCTGTGGCAAAAACGTTTTTACCACACTGGATATTCTAATGAATCACAACAAATTCAATGTAAATAATTCCTTTATTTTTGTAACATACACTCCAAGTGAATTCTTTTAACATAACGGTATAACTAAAACTAAATCCCTTATTTCTATCTCTGTCTCTCACGCTCCCTCTCTGTATTATATGGATATTTCAGTTGCTCCTGATACAAACACTGAGAAGCAATCAATAGAAAGAGGAGTCACTTCGCATAACTCTTCATAAACATACTAACAAAAGGATGTAATAATGATATAAGAGGAGTCAAATCATAGACGTGTGACTCTTAATACAAACAAATGTTATAATAATTATGGGGAGCTTATTATGGTACATTAATCTGGCCCCAAGGTTGAGAACAGTCTCCAAGTTCAAATCTCAGTTACATTTTCAAAGTATTATGGCTAAAAAGATAGGGCTGATTAATGTTTAATTACATATTCAGGTCAATAATTATGCTGTCTTAATTATGTATGAATAATATCATTATTGTATGATCATAATTAACTTTGAAACATTGAAAGAAAATATAAGACCCATCTCAAATTTTATAACCTCGAACCCTGCTGTATTTTGTCGTAAGAAGTTTTAGCCACAGCTGTGGTCCAGTAGTTAGTGTGCTGGACTTGTAACCCGGAGATCCGGGTTTGAATCCCAGTCGCAGCAGGTCATACCCTTCTATGAAAATCTGACGAAAATGTTGATTTTCCTCCATATGTTGAGAAGTGGCCGGCCCCTTGTGGAAGGGTAAGTTAGTACTGGTTAGCATACAGTCCTGGAAAACTGTTGAGGTGAACCGGTTGCCGTATATAACTGAAAAATTGTTAAAAAATGGCGTTAAACCCTAGTTACAATAAGTCACATTAAAATAAATAAATAAAATGTTTTATTATCTGTTTTGTACCCAGGAGGCACACACATTTTGATATTCAGAAATAAAACATTGAAATACTGAGGAACATGGATTTGGGTGTAAAGTTGAACAGTAATATTTGTCACTTTTGAGAAATTAACCAGTTTTTTGTTTGTATATCCAATGATATTTTTTTTTGAAATGTGGGGAATGGGTCTGGGTTTGGTCCAATTGGGAAAAAATGTGCAGTGTGATGCCAAAGTTTGGAATTTTTATGTCAGGAATTGGGAAAAAATGTGTTTTTTATCTATTGGGAAGGATCTATTTTCAAGACCCAAACAAAGAAGGAAAAAATGGTTGACATCTTTTCCTATTTTACATTTTAGATATCTGACCCTACAGGGGGACTAGCAAATTTATTGGAATGTTTGGCCATAACATTAACAATTTACATTGTCATGTATGAGAAGTCACTCAATGGTTAACATTTTGTGATAGACAATTATCTAGTAAAAAAAACTGAAACTAAACTCTGCATAATTAGAATTTGCAATAATGTGGGACAGTGACATTATAATTTAAAAAAGCTTACTTTGTATGAATGGACACAGTACCATATATAGCTCTTGGGTAGTAAATGCAAAAGGAAGTGTGCTTACCTTCTCATCACATATGTACTGTACAGAATAAAATCAGCCAGGCACCTTTTTACCAATGTCTAAAAGGAACCATTAAACCATGTGACTAATATCGAAAGAAACACAGCTAAGTTACAAAAACTGGTAAAAACTGAGAAATAGCTCCTGATAATATTTTTCAAGACAGAAATATAATCAATGCCTTTTTAAAATGCCATTTTTAACACCAAACCACAAGTACTTGCTCTATTACGATTTACCTGTGATGGTCATCTGATGGATATTGATCGCAATATTATATCATCAAAGCACTAGGTTTAAATGATACATGCATGTATTTGGGTACTGGTAATGTTCAGAGCCCAAATTTGGAGTATAAGTTTTAAGCTATGATGTGCTTGAAATGAATATTATGATCATCATTGTATTGGGAGAAATTCATTGATGTGGAGAAATAAAAATATTAATTGACATGTGTATATTTAGCTACATGTTTGTTTTTTTCATAGAAAGTGGGCACAACTTGGTGTTTGACAGTACTTCTAATTGGTCAGGTGTACATGAGTTTTAAATCTTTTATCTTTGCGTTTAGCTTTCTGGATTTTATTTCTGAATAGGTATGAAATTGCATAATGGATGAGCTTTGAAGCTTAAACCTTTAGACATTGGTAATAATAACCAGTCTAATAATCTGGTGTTTTTATTGTTACTGCTACTGGCTTAACTGGATTGAATTTAATCTTTAATTTCTGTGCATTTAATGTGACATAAGCCTGAGAGGTTTTTAGTTTCTAATAGTCCGTAGAATTCTGGATGTTGAAAAATTCTAACAGACCAATACTTGATGCCTGAGATGGAGATGGCACTTCTTTGTAGTACTTATCCATGATGCTTGTTTGTGTACTGGGTAATTTAAACAGGTTGAGTTCTGACACTAATCCTTTTGTCATTGGGTGAATTTATGTATGATGTAGAACAATCTATGAGTGATTTCCTTCCATTTTCGATATGAATAAAGGGTGTATGGTATCACAAGGTTTGTGTATTCAACTACAATATCAATATTGAACATGCACTAATTATACATAAATTATTCCAAATTACTTACTTTGATGTTAGATATGTTGATTTTCTGAAATACTTTGTGTGTGTATCTTTGGGTACTGTTGCACTTAATATCATATGTAACTGTCAATAACTGTTATTTCTAAGAATTGTAATGTCAGATACCAAATAGTATAAATGGACGTATGTATATGACAGTTTACATATTATCAATGTAATCTAGTGATAATGTGGAAAGTATGGTTCCTGGAATGAAGTATCCAACTGTTATCTTCTCCTAACAGAATGCATTTTCTTCTTTTCTTCCTTTCTGTCCTGCCTTTCCTCCTTGGTTGAAAATCTTTTTTTTTATCCCATCTGTCCTGAGGCTTGTATTCAACACCTTGCTAATCTTGCATGTGTTTGCACACATTTTGTCTATGTCGTCTAGACTTTCAGCTATGAAAAGCACCCTGTAAATTAAATCACTGCACAAGTGGACACATAAGTAGCTTGTTGATGCTTGCTGAACGTATCATCAGGAGTCCTCATATTTCAACAACATCCACATCTTTTCTTGCAAATAACTTCAAGGCACTCCATGCCACCATCTGGCTCCCTTTTCAGTTTGGGCTTGCCCATGATTAATACAATAACGGTAATTTAAACATGGTCTGGTACCTTTTTTCCATCCACTGTCATTGTCCAATATACCTGTGTTCACTTCGTGGGAAACCATGGTCACCATGACCATGATTGAGAAAAAAACCAACATACTTTTTGAGCAAAGAAAATGATCAGAATATATGAAAATGAAAAAAAGCTTGTTTATTTATGTCTTCTTAAATCTTACAAAAAAATGATACTTACTTGTAGTATAAGGCTACTAAATTGTTAGAACAAGGGTACCAAAAATAAATAGATACAAAAGAAATTTTGACATTAAGTTTTTAAGGAGTGATACTCAGCTCTATTGCCAATAGTCTTCATCATCAGCATCATCAGCATTATCATCATTGTGTGGAACATCAGAACCCTGCTTCTACAAGAATTCTTCATACAGTAAGCTGTCTGCAGTAACCAATCAGTAAAACTTCATTATTGTGATTATCACAAATGCCCAACTTATCTCGAGGAGTTTTTTGAGTCCTGTCAGTTTTTGTTCTAAGTTTCATGCTTATTACGAGCGTCGTTACCTTGATATCTTGAGCTTAAATGATGCTTAATAAGTGTTAATTACCTTGATTTTCTCAAGAAGTGTCATGTTGTATCAAGTTTGCTTCTAATACAAGGATACTTACATGCAAGTTACACAATTAAAGAACAGAATTGAGTTATTGAGTACTTTGTTTTCAAATGTTATGACAATTAAATATTAATCATTTGATGCATGCTTGTAGTCAATATCTATTATGAAAGACTTACGTTTATTTTTTAAATTTAGTTTTGAGAAATAGTACCAAAAGCATTATGTTAATGATATAATACTTTGCTAATTAAACACATGTGTATTTGCAAACCATTTTTTGAGATGATAGTCTTTTTACTCGTAGCTTTCTCTTTTCTTTGATACACACATGTTTGGCTTTACAATGTAACTTTCACATTGTGTAATTTTTTGGATATTGAAATTGGACTGTTTAAAACACGAATATATTCATGAATAGAAAACTTTATTTAATCAATCAGCTTATTTGAACAATCAACAAACATGTGTACTTCTCTGACTTCATTTAACATAAGCATTTAGTAATATTATGTAAATGCACTTGTTCAGGCACATAACACAATTTTTTTTCAATCAGTAAATAAGTACCTTATTATTACAAGTGCTTGGCTTATGTCGAGCATTTAGTCCATTTCAATGACTCCTTGAGATAATGAGGTTTTGCTGTACAACATTTCTTGAAGGCTTTTACATTGATGGCTGTGTCCATTTCACCCTAGGTGTCGATCATCCATTTGCAGAGCTTGTCTAGCTTAGGTTTACAAATTTTGCTGCCAGACGTGTATGTATGTAGACTGTCAACATACTACTCTGTTCATTTCCAAGGGGTACCCTTCATCAGCTTATTGATGGACACATCTAGGGGTTGTAAACCCGAAGTCATTCCACTCGGGATGATAGCAAGTGTTGTCTTACAATCCTCCGTTAGCATTGTCTTCACAACCAAGGCCTGATGAGCACAGAATACATCCAAGACCAGTGAAGACTTTGTCATCTTGCCTGGTCTTCTAACCCACACATTCCTGACCCAGTCTTCAAGAGCCTGGTCCATCCAGCTTTTGCAAGGTACAACGATCCCCTTTGGCCATTTTGCCATCTTTGGCAGAATTATCCTTTAAAAATGACATATGGCAGCAGCTGCCATGTAATTAAAAAATATACTACTTCAAAATAATGATTAAATCTGTAGAACTTTTTCTGTAAATTTAGGCCTAAAAAATAAAAGGTTTGTTTCTGGTTGCATGCCCAAAGAAATATGGGTTGGTAGGTGGGGATTTTTTAAAATTGTATTTATTTATCTTTTTACATATATTGGCAACACTGTATGGGAGTATGTGCACCATTAATGTTAATGCGTCCTCTATTCGGGAACCTGGCTCTAGCTGTAGCGCGCCAAGTATAACAGCTAGGTTCCCGAAAAGCATGCGCATTTCAGAAAGGAATACCAGGACCCAGGCTGGATACCATTACTTCCATCAATCGAAAAAATGGCGAGTGACTTACCTTTTAGTTTTTATGATACGCTAAGTAGCAAAATGACGTTTTCTTTTCTTGGCTGATTTGCGTTGATTGATGAGTTTAGATTAAAACACTAGGTCTGTTCGGGAGTATAAATCACGGAAATCGAGTGCCTGTGGTATGTTCATGAAAATTGACTTGGATACGCATCATAAATATTTCAATTGGGTATTTTGGTTTTGTAATTGCTTTTTGATACATAACTAAAATAGTTTCAATTGCATATTTTGTAAATTAAATTGAGTAAATACGCAAATATGCAGCTTATCTGTTGCTCTGGCACATAAATCACTCAATAAGGCTGTGAATCATGGAATAGTTTTTTCTGAATCTTATCTAAATAAGACCACCTGAAATTGTCTCAAATGAATTCATGTACCCTTTGTTTTCCCTGTCTTTAGACTTCACTTGTGGCATTTAACTTCATTAGAAATGAAGTGTTGAGAATGATTACTGTAAGTTGTGTAAATTAAGGTTGTGAGTGGTGTTTTATCTGGTTCAGTTGTCCACAATGACAATTTATGTATAGTAGAAAACCAAATCCATGATGGGTTTCAGATTGCGTATTTGCAAAACCAAGTGGCTGATGACACTATCGACACTTCATCTGACTTGCCATATGTCCAAATTCCTTTATCCTCCGTTGTTATGGCCTCATTCACAGGATTAGGATTCTTTTTCTTGCCATAAAACACCCATTTCAATGTCAAATACTAGTTATGCTGACTCAAAAAGAATCCAATTCAGTTAAATCTATGAACAAAGGCCACCCTTGGGAAAGAGAAAATGTGGCCTTTATTGACGGGTTGACTTATTTGGAGGTCAGTTTGTTCCATATAATAAATGTTATTCAAAGATGGGCCTTTATTCACAATATAGTCTTTATTAGGAGGTGGCCGCAAACACAAGTTTTACTGTATTTTGTGCAGTAAACTAATGCATCTGATAACTACTGCACTTAGGGGGTTCCATAAGAATAATGTATCATGATTTTTGTAAATATGCAGTAACAATGCACACTATTAAAAAAGGTCACATTAGACCTTTTTTGTTACATCCATAGCAAGTTTTTGCATGGCAATATTTGAATCATATTCCTTTCGTTTGATCACAATACCTACATTCTGAATTTTTAAAGCCCTGAGGGTCATTTCTTCTGTTAGAAAAATGTTGGTTTCTGTTAGAATTTATGAAAATTTTTTTATTGATTTGTGCCAATTTTTGTGAATGATGCCTCTGATAAATGTTTTTGAGGAGGATGCACTACATAAGCCCTTTCAGATTGTTCTGCAGTTTCGATTAATTGCTGTAAGGTAGTTGGAGGATTATGCCTGTGAACAGCCCTATAATGTGTGATAATAACCCTACATTTATAGCACTTGAAGTATTTTCTTAGAATATGTCAGCTAACTGACCTCTAGCTTCAGCTTAAAATACTAGATCTACATCTCTTGCTGATTGATTTGGTTTTTGTTTCATTCAGAACAATTCTGATGTAATTTGATTTGGATCTATTTTCTTTGAAAAAGTTTGAGTTTTAATTGCTCAGTATGTTCTTTAATTTCTTGACTTAGATTATAATATAAGTCAAATGCTACTCTTATTATCAAAAACATGAAGAAAAAAAATAGCCAATAAACTGATTGCAGTTCCATTGGCAGTACGTTACTACTACAAATTTCTAAACCAACTTTTAGCAACATTCTTACAAGGATCAAACTTTCCAACTCAGTCAAGTTTAAAAGGAGGTGCACCTGATTTGGTGCTTGGTCCACTGGCACTGGTCCCTTGTTGTTGACTCAAGTTGTTGTCTTCTGTTTGTTGTTGAAATTTCTGATTGCTCAATGTGTTCATCTGTAGTTGTTAATATTGGTCCTTGTGATTGCAATTGATACACTGTTCTCGGTGTTCTTATTTAGGACCAACCTACTCCAGCAAGTTCTCACAGCTTTGTTTTGTCCGCTTTTGATGTTGCTCTATAATTATTTATAGTATGGTAATATTAGTTCTTTTTTGTGTTAACATTTTATTCACTGCTTAAATATCAACTGTAAACTGTTGTTTCTTGACTGTAACAATATGTTGTAGCTTTTACAAATAACTTTTTAATGTACAGATGCAAGCAAATTATGTGCATAATATGGTAAATATTATTATGCACGTACAATACTTTTTAAATGTAAATCAAAACAAATTTTAAAACATTTAATTCAATTTCAAATAAAAAATACTTTGACACAAACTCAGTAAATAAATAAAACTTTGGGAATCGTACTTGCTCATGTATAGGTACCTCAATGAGGATTTAAATGATTCATAATAAATTACCAAAGTTCTTGTATGCATCAATTGTTAAAAAACAGAAAATAAGAACCTTGAAAAATAACAATAAAATTAATATGAGATAAGACTCATAAGTCTTACTTGTAACGATATACCATAGCTTTTATAAATAACTGATGAACAAAATGCAAGTGAGGTAGAAATAAGTTATTGAGTTTGTTTACCATTGCCTTTGGGATAATCCCACATGCGCGAGCATTCACTATCTTTGACAATGTAAATTTTTTATTGGTACAGCCTTTTATATGTAATATAGATTTGTATTATCTGAGCTGGGGGAAGGCTATTTTAATGAATGTTTGTAAGTGGGTCTGATATTTCTTATAGATTGTAATAAACATTAACTTACTATTTCCCTTCAAGAAATTATTATATGTTACTGTATTTTATTTCACTGATTGCATTACTCGCTTTATTGAGACTTATAATACAACATAATAAATATAAAGTAAATGTCTGAAAATTACTAATACATCTCTCATAATCAAATGTCTATTTTTGAATCATAAATCATAACCTGTTCTTAGTAAAAGAATAGATGAACATTTCATATATTAGTAACATGCTATATTTCCCCTGGTCACAATTTTGAGTGTGGGTTACTTCTAATGTATATCTTTAAACTCAGCACTTTACTTTTAATACATTGTCTGAATTGCACTGTTTGAAAATCAACAATATATGATAAACTTTCTTTTTATTTTACTGCATGTACTTCCAATACATTTCATGATTCAGTTCTTAGTTTTCTTCACTTTTAACACATTTCTAGTTACAACTGTCTTCCCAACAGAGATGCAAGTTTGACATATTGGCCTAACTATACCATTCTGCTCTTTGAGATGTGTGATATGTTCATTGTCTGCCAGTTTGGTGTCATCACAATAGAAGCACACATCATGGAACATCACCATCTTCCCTGCATTTAGAGCATTAATTCACAACGTCAATTTGTGTGCTCAAACAAAATATACTAAAAGAGCAAAACTAAAAAGAAAAGAAGTGCTTTTCTTGACAGTGTTGTTTTAGATGAATATAGATTGGGATGAACAGTTCAACTAAAAATGCCTGCAGTTTTTAAGCATGCGTGAGTGTGCACCTATTGAATATTAACTCCCTGCTGTAGGATGCTAACCTGCATTATAAGTAACATATCAGCATGGGTGGTGGTCACCTCATTATCATTTTAGTCATTAACCATGCAACCAAAGAGGTAATTGGTCCAGGGGGTTCATGTTAAAACCAGGTGACAGCACAAGGCAAGTGTGTATAGTGTTTAATATTAGAATTTGCAATCACTACTCACCCACAGGGGGCTAGCACGTTGAAGGGATGGTACATCATGGTTTATTAGGCCTAAAATGTCCACACGGACCAAAAACACATATCATATACATGTATATATACACATATACAAGGGTTACTACTTCCGTAACCATGGCATTTAGTGGATTTTCAGTGACAACCATGAAATAACATGTTCAGATATCAAAAACAATGAAATACTGTAGTAACCATGGTATACATTTCACCTGGGTAGTAATGTTATGTCAGTGTATACCTGTGTAGTATGTGACCACTATTAGAGAACTGCAACAAAGTCCCTCCTTCACAACAACAGAATCCTGGTACTGACCAGCAGGGAAGAGCACACTGCCGCACATGTATAGCAATTCTTCCTGAACACGTTTCAATATCATCTCTTCTTGGCTAATAAAACTAAGGCGTTTCTCTGCATGCACTACATACATTTTCTCACACTCGCGACAGTTTACGAAGCCCTACACACTATATGAAAAAGATAAGATATGGAAAATATAATTTTCAAGTATAATGCAGATAGTGTATGTATGTGTTTTTCTGCTTATACAGACGCAAATAGCAAATAATACTTTAAACAACTTTACCCTGGAAAGTTACTGATGCTTACTTAAAATACAAAACATGTAACACTTAACAGCTGCATGTTATGCAAACTTTAAACTGCACCTTTTAACTTTTGCATGCTTTTGTTAACTGCTGCACTTTGTGTGTACCTTTTAATTGCTGCAGGTTTTATGTACATGCACCTTTTTAACTGCTATATTTGTTGTTCTTTTCCTGGATTTTAGATTCACAAAAACTAAACAGTGTAAAATTTGATATTTTAAACTTAATCTCACTCCCTACAAGGAACTTTTTGAACTTATTATCTCTTCTGTCACCCAAGATTTGAAAGTCAAACTGGGCTTTCCCGAGTCATCAGTTTCTGTCCAAAATAGCTCACTAAAGAGTTTGTAGGTTACTTCTATTATTGTCTAAATGGGTAAGAAATTGTCAATTTAATATAATGCTATATTTATAATCTACCATCATCATCATACATTCATTGTATCTGAACACTTGTCTGTAATATAGAGACAAAAAGGTAAATCCATGATTTCAATTAAGCGCAAATATAGAACAAAATTAGGATGTCAAAATTACAATGAGGTTAATTAGTAGCCTCATGATACAGTCTAACAAATGTTGGCTTGATGATCAATAAAGATCATCCTGTGAATAAAGGCCATTTTTGAAAAACTGTCATTAATAATCTAGAACAAACCTACCTCCGAATATAGGTCACTTGTCAATAAAGACCATATTTTGTCTTTCCAAGGGTAGTCTTTGTTCACAGGTTTGACTATGTATAGCTAAAAATCGCTGAGCAACTTAAAACAGTAAAGAGTTCTGTCGAATTTAAGACAGGAAAATGTAATCCCAGTGTTACCCTTTCATTCCGTCAAAAGATTGAATGAGATCAGAGTTTAAATATCTTTTTCTCAGCGGGTGTAAAAGTTATTTAGGGAATTATCAATATGAGTTAAGATGCATCGGAATAAACCAGTGGCACATGGGTTTGTGATGTTTAGCCTTATTTGAAATTTGATACCTATGTCATCTTTCATACATGCAGATATATATGCATGTATTATAAGAAGTCCTATGATAAAGGAACAATGCATCAAAGTACTTAGTATAAATTAAAACTACTTGTTAAAGTACGGTGATCTTTGTTTTTTTTTTCATTGTAAAAAAGAAGTACAATGGTTACGGTTAGTGTTGTAGAGTCAGCCTTTTGTACGGGAGACAAGACAATTGTTAGTATTTAGTTTCCTAGCGATGCTCTAGGACCCATAATAGTCTCAGAGATCAGTATGTAATGTGTTTATGGAATAGCATCCCGGCTAGATTTGGTTATATCTTCATCTAACCAAAGTCTCAACTCGACATTTACCAGTGTTACGTAAAATCGGACACAAAAATCTTACGGTTTCATTATTTCTCGATGATATCGCCAGCATATCATGAGATTTATGTTCCTCAGAGTACACTTATCTCACCAAAATGTCCGAACGGTAGCATTAACTTATCATTTGTTTCCGCTTTTATGACACGCAAAAACATCGGCATCTTTGTAGATTACTTTCACTCTAGTCTGATTTACAGGATTTTGTCACACTGTAGTACATAATTCTATGTTAGAAACATACCTATTGGAAATTTGTATATTCATAACGATGAATGAAATGCCCCCTTATCTGACTGCATGCTTAAAATTTGCAGGCTCCTTATTTAAAAGTCGGCTTGAAATTAGTCATTTTGTGGCCCCATCATTGAATTTTGAAATTGATTACGATTTCTGACTTAACCTTCCAGAATTAAGAACATGGATTGACCAAATTGTTTAATAAAAATTGGGAACAAGTTTTCATTTTAACGCTTTATATTGGGGAAGGTATGAAAACTGTGTTATGCGTGGTTTTGCTGTATCGTAATAAAAACTTAATTTGGGTGAATTTGAATTATCACGGAAAACATGAGAAAAACATGGTGTATTTGTCCTTGCTTGGTTTTAAGCGAGGACTTTCATTCATCTAACAGAGCGCACACAATTGGGTCGATATCAGACGAAATTGAAATTTTGATCAATTTAAGCATTTTCTAATAGAAATACACAGCATGAATACACTGATTCGTTCAGTTTTCGTCAATTTTAATGTGTTTTAAAGTTCTATATGTAATGCATGTAAGTGACCGGTATTTAATGTGGTTTATAGGCCTACATTTTGCAGGTTGCATTATTTGGGACCCTGTCAACACAAAAATTGCCTCCTCAATACGATCTCCAATTAGTATGTTCGGACGAGTTTTCAGTAAATTATTTGTCTATTTATAAGTAAAATATTAATTGTAGTTGATAATTGTGTTGGTAAAATCTCAATCTGGAAATGTTATGTTACCTAAGGAAGGAAGGAATGGAATGTCTTCAGTACAAAACACATTTCGTTTTTATGCTTCAATAATAAATGACCAATTGTATTTTCAGATATAAGTTTGCAACTTGTACAATCTCGTTGAGCCTCTGTTCAGACAGTGCAGTCGTTATGTTACCAAACGTGTCAGTAAGTCAAATGATGTCATTCCAAGTTTCAAAAGATGGCATGGTTCGTCAACAGACGGTATGTAGGCATTCTCAAGCGTCATTTTAATGGAGCCAAGCATTTTTTGGTTCTTTTTAAGGAAGAATAATCACTTTTAATATAGTGTAGTACAAACACTGGTTTTTAGACAGAAATAGTCCAGTGAATAAGCTAATGCTAAATATATCTAGGGGATTGCATTTATAATACGTTTGCTATCAGTTTGTAATGCCTGTTATGATCCCTTGAAAAACTGGTTTGATGGTTGTTGAAAATGTGATGGCAAAAAGCTATGTATCATATAATGACGAAAATGTTTGTGACATGTAATGGTGAAACTTGTGTTCTGATGATGTCCTTATGGTATTATGATAAACTTTCTAGCATGTTATTTTGCCAAGTTGTAGTGTTCTATTCAATGGAAAATTAGCTCTATATTAGCTTGAGAACATTGACGTTAATGTATTACGTGTATTACACTGGTTGCTTGAGAAGGAATAGTTGCATGGTCAATACATGCTCTTAATGTTCCTCCTTTTATATTGAGATTGTACTTCTGACCTTAATGTGTACAAGGGTGGCTGAATTATTTCAGTGTGTATTCATTCATATACTCAAAATTTAAACATTTACATTTAATATTGGATAAACACGGGAAGTAAGTATCTACAACTAAAATCATTGAGAAAGTCATTTTTCCCTATTCGCTTACCATTATTTGGTTGTTGACTGTTGCAGACGACATGTCCTTTGGTACAAATCTATTTCTAAATAAATGGCTCCGGTATCTAAAATGTTAATGCAAACCAAGCTGTGTCATTTCATTTAAATATAATTGCAAACAATAAGGGTTATTATACGAAGATTCAAAAGAGACCCAACAAGTCTGTTGATTAATAGTTTTGTAGTTAATTGTACGTATTTTTGAATGAGTAGTTTTAATACATTTCTGTTTTCGTAGGGGTTTGACGTTGCATCAAAAGCTATGGTCGATTTCTAACTTTTCCACTTTTAATGGTGGATGGAGACTTTACGTGTACACATGGGTGGAACCACCGACTTTCCGTAAGCTAGCCGGACAACTTCCTCTCATATAAAATTCGATTCCGGGTGGGATTCGAACTCACAGTAGTGTGGGGGTAGTGATAAACAAGCTGTATTTTGTTATTAAATTTAAGTGTTCGACAAGATAACATTCATAGTACAAATAATCATCAGTCAGTTATTTTCCCTAAATATCTTAAACAAAAATAATATGACATAATGCCAACGCAGCGTTCCATATAACATTTACTTATGTATGGATGGCATGGCTCGCCAGAAGAGGAACCTTAAGTTTTCTAAATGACGCAAATTTAAAAGCAATGGATGGTAATTAGTCTAAAAATTTAAGGATATCCCCCCCTCAAGTTCTAATGTTCTAACGGACGTTCATAATTTCCCATTACCTAATGGCCAAACAACGTTCGCGAGCGATCAATGAATGATACTAGTAATTAACAGGTATAGTCATAATGATAAAGATAACAGGTTAAAATGCTAAGTCACCAACAAACGGGTTACTAGCGCCTGCAACCACCGTAGTCAAAATCTGTTCATCAGCTCTTACTAAGGAAATACATGCAGTACTGAAAAAATCAACTACTTACACATATAAATATATATATTTAATAATTCATATTAATAACAATTGCAAGCTGAATAAACGTAATTAAGTGTGATTACATGTGTTTAAAAAATATCAACAAAATTTATATTGAAGGAAGATTCATACAGTAAGAATAATTTCATGACAATATCAGAATAAGCCGTAAAACATTAAAGAACTTGTGAAAATCAGAACTGGGTGTCAGTTTCTAACATAAAACGACTTGGATTGATAAAAGACGAGAACACAAGTATATGATACATGATTGGTCGGCATGCTAATCGGTGAACATATACCTTATGATTTTGTGCTTCGCTCAAAGCTGCAAAAGTCAGATTTAAGTAGAATTAACGGAAAACAGACGTACAACATTTAAATATACAAATAAGTTTCTCTTCTAATAATTTGTTACAATGGTTAAAAAGGAAGTAATGGGTTGTTTTTGTTTATCAGATTTTGTATGGACTAAACACGACACAGTTACAAAACATTTTCAGGACTCGGTCGATAAAACTTAAAGGATAACTGATATAAATTGGTTAAAATTGTTGTGCTGTGAAAAATTAAGTTTGTGAGGCTAATCTCATTTACATTGCATTATATATAGTATATAAATGTACAAATAGTTAAAAAAGAAACAGGCGCGGATTTATGGAGGGGGCAGAGCCGGCGTGCTCCCCCTCTAAAATCTGGCAAGCATAAGTAAAAAATATCACTTATGTGCTGATTCTAGAAAAACATCTAGGCTTTACGCCCTCAAACAAAAATCCTTTATCCACCCCTGAAGATGTGTATAAAAAGGTATCACAGTTTATTGTAAAGTTTTTAATATTTAAAAGTTCCTTTATGTAATTAATAATTGTTTCAGGTCTGACGCTTTCAAAAAGAGATTTCATGTTTACGACATCAAAATGTCTAATACGGATTAGCTGAAGGTCAATGCAGTCAGGAGCAATATGTTTGATAGAATGTGGTGCATTGCATGGAATACATTCTGGCATGTCATCTCTGGTCAGAAGCCAAGAATCGGTTTAATGAATGAACAATTTTGCATCCATAATATTGCCTCTTCCCGACGAATGGACCTGTAAGAGGGGTGCCATTTGCTAAGGGTTGGCTTGACAGAGTGAAGTTTGTTGTAAATATCGGAATCCCATTTGGATTGCCAGGGAGATCAGATATATTTAAAAATAGAAGGTTTAAAATCAGTGTATGGAATTTTGACATTTGAAATCGGTAATACCAGGGCTGATTTAGCACTTGCTTTTTGCCTAGGTCATTCAAAGCTTTGATATTTGTTACTTAAATTTGACAATTTACTTTTTTCTTATTGAATTCCGTGTCTCTGTTCCCATCTATTAATATGGTCAAATTCTTGTTGAAGTTTTGTTTTTCAATTATGATGCTACATGCATGATTTCTCAATTTTAGGAATGAATTATATAACTGCATCAAAACAATGTATTTATTGCTCCAGGCAAATAATGGTCTTGTGAATACTTTCTACTTATAACTAAACCCATACAGTCAGAGTATATGAATCACTTTTCATGCCCAGAAATCACGAAATCAATCTAACGTGAAGTCCCAATGCATCCGAACGAGTTTGATTATGGATTATACATATTCGCACATTTTAAATCATTGTCTATGATTACAGCCCTTAGTGTTTTAGTATTCGTCATGATGATACATTTAATGACTCTAGCAAGTACAACAATGATTTTTATAAAGCTGGAGTTTGAAGCTTTTAAGTTATAGCAAAAATTCAAAAAAGGATTTGTTCCACCATTTTGAATATACCTCCAAGTATTTAAAGTTAAGATTGGGAACTGCTATCACCAAGATTCACCCACGTCTCTAATATTCACAGGTTTTAAATGTTAACGGTTTAATGTTAGGATATAATCCTGTAGAATATAAAATGTCTAATATTCACCAGACATCATTTACCAGCATGATGTACTGTCAATAATGATTTCTCCTGGTTGTAAATTAATAATGATATGGTGACTCCATTGACATCTAGACCTTCACAATGTTATTCATTGAAGTGTATGTGTATATGATTATAATAATAAAACAATAAACTGTTTAATTCACTTATGATAATATCTTTGCAACGGGGCGTCTTTAATGATTGCGTCCATGTAGATGATCTTTTAATACAAGTTGCACTGTCCTTTGTGATTTATTTAAGATGTTGTTCATCAGGCAAAAGTTGAAATATGTCCCTACCCTTAGTATTTAGTCCTGATTAAGAAAATAAGTTGGACAACTATAATAATATGGTATTGATGATGCAGTGTTAATGTTTGGCAAATATTAGACACATGCAGTGATGCATTTTACTGGGAAATTTAGTTTATACAGCGCAGCGTCTTTGTCATTCAGGAGAAACACTGTACAGAGATCTTTATCAGTGAAATAATAAATTACGTCCTTGGGACTAATGTTAAGAAATAATGTATACGTAGTACTGGTGCTTGGTATGCAGAGATTATGAGAAGGAAAGTGAGACTATTCAATAACAAGAAGAAACATTCTACTTAATTTTTTTTTTTCAGATAAAACATAAAAGTAAAATGAAAGCATTGAAATATACTCTCAACAACACTTATAAGTGTACCTGTATAAATATGCCATTTATTTAAAAACTATCACAATAAATGGTATGACGAAACGTATCCCTCAATATTAGCATGTGCTGATCTCTTCTTTCATCTGTGCCAGTGTGGACTGATAGGTAAAAAAAAATTATAGCCTGAAGAACTAAGTTATAGTTGTATAAGAAACATTTGGATCACTGGACCAAACAAGAGTTTTGTTGAAAACAGTCAGAATTAGAACAGACTTAGAATCATAAAAGATGCCGTGGTCAGAACAAGTTCTTACTCTACTTTTTGTCGCCCCCACTAAAGTTGTTAGCGGTTAAATCCTAAGAACGGAAATATTCCAGGTGAAATCGAACCTCCGTAGTACGGAATGTGTGCTTACAAAGATGGATGGAAGTTTTCGACTTATCTATCATATTCTAATTGGTCAAATACAATTTCATAGCCGTACTATGACAACATAACACTATCACATGCATGCAGTACACGTTCAGAAAGTACATGCACAATATAGTTTATACTGATATATTTTAGCTCGATTGCGAAACAAGCAATTTTGCTTATATTAATCATGCTCGAGTCCGCTTCCTTGACACTACACCAGTACTGCGTCCGAAAGATTGGATTGTGAACTTGGTGAACGAAACCCGTAGAAGCCGAAATTCGAACTCAGTACCTTCGATTAAGAGGTCCGACGATCTAGATACCTCTACAACATGAATGATCATTTTCATGATGCCACCTGAATCGAGAGGTTTAAATAGTCAGGGATGACCGTATAGATAACCTAAACCTTCGTTTTTTTCTTCTATAATGCTGTCTTGGATGAGAAAAAAAAAACGGAATCGTTGGACCGTAACGGATCCGTTTGCTCATGATGTGCAATGCGACCTTATATATGGATACACAGTAAATTAACATCTATTTTGAGAAATCCGTGTTTCGATTGATTTCCAGCATCTATAATCTTGTCCGACGAGTGCGTGTTGTTCACTCTGGTTATCCTTTATTGTCAGTCAAAATGTCGGTGATGATTAAATAAACACAAAATTTAACCTTCTATCTGGTATTCTGGTAAGAATATGAAGTAACGTTCAACTAAATGTAGTTTGTATAAAGGAACAACAGACAGTTAGAAGTTTTCATATCTTTATTTACTTATATATGCATACAACATATAACAATATATCGTGTGCAGTCAATGAAAGTAGACATCGCATGATTGGTATATAAGTTATTATACTTTATTACAATTAGATTACGCACACTATATCACATGATAATACTCAATAAAGATTTCTGTGTCCATGTACACGAAAAACTCGTGCAGTTAAAAGGCTGACCGATTCAAAACTTCGGTTTTACCTGTAGTTTGTATTTGTCTTCACACACCAATACTTTATGCTGTGTATAAAAAAGTGCTGTATTATTTATCAATGATAAACTTTCGCTTGTTATGGAGAAAATGTCCGATATTTGTGTATGATTTATGAACCTTGATTCAACGAACCTAGGTAATTTTGTCTTTTTTACGTTTTTGGTGCTTGATTTGCTTGAAGTATGTTTAATTGATATACCTAACTCGACACTATGTCTTATTTTCAATTTTGTATTCTAACTTATCGCAAACTATTGCGTTTCTTTTCTTTTTATTTCAGAGTGGATCACTTACAAGAGCAGTTACTCGTAATAAAACAGTCATGGTATTCATCATTAGTTGACCTCCGACCACAGTGTTAAATGTTATAAACAGCATGGTTCAAAAGTCGAAATTTAAGACCAACTGTACCACGATTACTACAACATCGTCACATGAAGTATGCATCTGCGTAGAGCCATATACGGCTATCAGCAACTATATGTAAGTCAGAGCATAGAGTTTATGCTGCATATTAACTTTCACTTCCCTTGTTGTATGTTCACATCACATTACTAAACAACAATCCATCTTGCCTTGTTGTATGCTCTCATAACATTACTACACAACAGTCCACCCTGTGTATAAAGACTATATTTTAAGTCTTTAAAGCTATTGTTAGACCCACTCTATTATGGACAGGTCGTTGGTCTGCGAAAGTGTTCTTAATAAACGGGCGTGCTTAACGGTGGAGTTCAGTCGGAGATGTGCAGAATGTATATATATGTAAATTCTACATAGGTTGCGGCCGTGGTCCAGTGGTTAGTGCGCTGGACTTGTTACCCGGTTTCGAATCCCGGTTGCGGCAGGTCTCCCAATGAAAATGTTCATTGCAATTTCAGTGATATCTCAACAAAATACCACCAAAATATCATTGAAAGAATTGGTAGAAATTCAGTGAGATTTTAGTGAAATTTCATCAGTAACTCAACAAATTTCACTAAAATACCTGTTTTTTGTCAGATTTTGACCATTTTTTTCATTAAAATTCCCAAAACTTTTGGTTGTTTTCATTGAATTGTTTTAGTTTTTCCTGAGGTTAAAACTAATTTTATTATGCAAAAAAACATTCTCTTCTAAAAAATCTGATGAAAATTGATTGAATATCTTTGTGTCTAAAAATGATTATTGTAAACTCAAACGGATTGCTAAAAGTAAATTCTATGGTAGAGAAAAGGCAAAGATAGCAAATATGAATAACACAGCACCACTTAAAGTATGTTCAAAAAATTAGATCTACTACAAATGTTGATTTTAGTGTCAGTATAGATGAGTTAAAAATCATTTTGAAAATATATTGAATGAAACTCAGGGTCATGTAAATGATAACGTATTGAACAGGGTACATGATGAGCCGGTAAATATTGAATGCCTTGACGGGACCATTTGAAGTGTGCAGAAAAGAATGTGAACAGCAAATGGGACATACATGAACTAAAAGTAAGAATAGCGTATGTTCATGAAACCTATGTAAGCAATCCTTTACAAAGAATTTGTGCCAGTATTCTGAATAAATGTATTTCTTGAAAAAATACATGCCTCATACTGAACATTTGACAAAAATGTCGATTTTTCTCCCTATGTGGGAAGTTGCCGGCTCATTGTGGAAGGGTAAGTTAGTACTGGTTAGTAGGGGTGTACCGGTTAACTGATATTCAGGTTAACATTGCAATATGGATTCTGACGGTTTTTTACCGGTTCGTTTTCTCTGAACCGGTTTTTGTAGTCATGGCGACGCCACCGATGAAAATATCAGAAATAAAACAAATGTATAATCATCATCATCATTTTCCCTCCATTCTGCCGCCATCATTAACTTTTAAGCGTTAGCTTGTGCATTTGATTAGTTAAACCTATTTCATTTTGAAACGACGTATGAATTTCATATATAAATATATATTATATTGATTTATTTAAGACGATGCGTGTGCAAAAAAATGTTGAAAAACGGCGTTATACCCCAGTGACAATAAGTCACATAAAACAAACAAACAAACAAACAAAGATACTACAATTGTTTATGTGGAGCGGCATCATGAAGCTTAGAGTAAACTGATGCTTATTGCGATAAATAAGTGATACTAATAATATCCATGTTGAACATCAAACACCATATCCGCCACATAAAACGTAAAATAATAACTTTCTCAATATATTGATAAATATATGATATGAGGTTGAACAAAAAACGTAGCCTACAGTTTAGGCCTGAAATAAATTATCAGTTGTTGAAAGTTAAAATAAATGAAGTAATATATACGTAGTAGATAATACTATCAAACCCAAAGGTTCTATTCTGCGGTTGTTTATACAAATATATCAAATGATATTTTAAGATATTTACATTTAAAAACTGGGTGTATGCGAGGAAAATACAGATCTGTAAATACGATGTGGGTACATCGCACTTACTTCAGTGGATTTGGCCTTCTGATATCAAGAAACTATGGTCAAGTCAGGCACTAGTGCACGCTGGACATACTTCCTATGTCTGATAAATTGATTGCTTCGCTTGATATAGAGTATAATAGATGTCTTAATTCATTTTATGTTGTTTTCCATATTACAATCATTATCATAACAATTTAACGAAAAAGTTTTGGAAAAATCCAATCATTAACTGTTTTTAAAGATATTAAATGTCTCACGTTGCATTAAGTATGTCTTTCTGTTTTCTACTTATACTATTTTTTGTCTATGTTTAATACAAAAACACGGTTTTTTACGTTTAGTGCTTAAATCAGGTAAGGGTTCAAATATATATAACTTGAGATTGGTCTCAAAGCTCAAATATAGCATTTATTCTAATAATATTTATTATCAATGCGTTTGTTTTCCATGTCTGTAAGAAACTATTTTGGTTGTTGTTTAAGAGCATAAATATTGAGAAACAGGAGGAATGAGTTGTTAACATAATAATTATATTCAAAATAATGTACAATGTTTACAACACACGTATGTATACAATACAATAATGCCGCGGCCGTGGTCCAGTGGTTAGTGCGCTGGACATGTAACCCGGAGTTAAACCCCAGTGACAACGAGTCACATAACAACAAACAAATACTGTAGAATAAGGCCTAAGCAAAAAAGGTTTGTTTCCGGTTACATGCTCCAAAAAATATGGGTCGGTAGGTAGGGATTTTTTTCTCTTTTTTTTGTTTCTTTACATATATCGGCAACACTGTTGTGAAAATTACAATACAGCACTAAGATTTGGATGCCGTAAAAAGTTATGAGCTGGCAGGTAAAAGATGGGTCAGTCGGGTAACTTGAAACAAACCCCCTTTATTTAGGCCTAACTTGGTAACACATTAAATAATGACCACTTTCAGCGTTTATATAAAATTGACAATATAGTTATGAAACTTTATTAATATTTATATCAAAAAGAATAGGTGGAAGTTATATAATTGGGACTTGGCGACATTCTCAATACACAAGTCCTTGATTGGTTTCTCTGAGCTTCTATTCGTGTCAATTAAGTCTGTTTAAGTTAAGATATTAATAAGCGAGGTCTAATGTCTGACAAAGTAGATATTCAAGGGCCGAAATATAATGTAAATATGGAATTTGACATATAGCTATTCTTGAATATTAAGAGTGTGATTTCTTTTCTTAATCGCCATCGGGCAATTTGTTCTGTGTCACAAAAGATAGAAATATGATGACACAAGCAATATCGATATAATTTAATCCACTCATTCATAAATGTTCGCACAATATATGTGTTCATGGTTTTCTTCACAAAATCACGTGAAAATGAAAATCAACAAATGTTCATTTATTAACAGCTTTTTATCTTTTGATAAAAAAAACAGGCTTAAATACTAGAGTTGCTAATTGCAATGCATTCAGTTGTGAAAATATACATTGTACAGTTCATAAAAAATACACACTCCTTCCATCGTTCAAGCATACATATACACAGTTTGAATTATGTAAGCTATACAAAGAAAGAGAGCGAAAACATCAGATATTATACAGTAAAACCTCGATTATGAGGCCACCTTTTGGACCCGAAGAAAAGTCTGTCACAATAATGAGGTGGTCTCATTATCAAGTTAAAGTGTTGGGGAGTTATCGAGAACCAGTCCGAAAATTAGTGGTCGTTATAACAAAGACTTGGTAATTTTAATGTGGCCGCTATTTGAAGTTTTACTGTACATAATATGATATTGATATATGGTACGCATTAAACTGTGGCCATTAATAACCGAAAGTAGTTTTTTACACACACGTCTACAACCATTATAAATGTACATCATTCTTTCTATATATATATATATTTATATAGAAGCAATAATTATTATAAGTTTACCGTTTTATCCATCAATTCACAAGCGAGTATTATAAGAGAACTTCTTCCAGCTACCATAAAATGATAAATTAGTGCATGCAGTATTCCATAAAATATTGTATGGAAGTTGCGCTGCATGTAGAAATTGTCTTTAAATATTGCTGTCACTCCGGATTGCGCAAACGTCGTCAAATAAGATTTTTAATGCACATTGTACATAAATTATTAGTCGCTTTGTTTTCAATATACTGTAAATTATAAAGCGAAGCCATGAAGTGGAAACATATAGAAATTGGTATTGACTATGTTTTAGCACAAAACCGAATTCATTTATTGAAAGCATAAGAATTGTGAAACCTGCATTTACAACCACCTGCAAGAGAAGGACACTATTTTGACTAGGTCTACATTTTATCTCATGTTGATCCATGCTATATGACAAATAAACCTCGGATAAATGCCAACTACGCATAAATGCCAGATTCTCTTTTCCCTTTCATACACTGTACTGGGTATGGATGGTATTCTATTTTCAAATTACATGGATTTGTACAGGGGCTCAAAATGTAAAAAAATGTCTGTTAGTTTCATTGGCATCAAAATATTTCTATATTAATGATTTGACAGAAATCGGAAATCTTTTCTTACTTTGTGTTGTTGTGTTTGATATTTGTCATACGGGTACAATCCTCACCCAGTTTTACTATACATGTATTAACAGATGATAAAGTTTAAAATCGCGAACAACTCGTGGTAATGTTTGTATGAAAACGTTCGGTTGTACAAATGGAATTTCATTGACGGTTTAGTCCATGTACTTGCATATGGTAGCAGACGACAGTTAAATCAAACACAATTAATGTACGTACAATTGAGTAATTAAGTAGCAAACTAATGGGTTTAGTTGAAGAATATTGATCACATTACTGACCCATTCAACTTAACAGGATCTTGTTCAATATGCATAATATAACACGTGATCCTGTCATATGACTTCTGTTATTATTCATTCAATATTCATGTACTTCCGTCCACAGAGTTAAATTTAACTGTATGCTTCAATTATAGTTACCTATTGTTTCTTGCATAATTTTACGATACGATTTTCCATGAATTATATGATTCTACATACTTGTACCTTACAAGACAATTAAAAACATGACCTGCTAAATAATAATAGATATTAAAATTACCAAGATTTTTTTAAAATGATTGCGTTTTAGGTTTTTTTTATCTAGACTTGAACTCCTTTTTTTCCTTTTTGTTTTTTTTTCACCATAACAGTGTTTACTTTTTACACAGAACAGAACATTTATTTCGCTCTGAGCTCTATAACTCATCATCAGAACAAAATTACCGTAAAATCTCGATACTGAATCCACCTTTTGGACCGGATAAATCGGTCGTAATAATGAGATGGTCTCATTATCAAGTTTGAAACATCCCATCTTCCTCAAAACATTACAAAATATGTATCACGTATTATATAATGAATAAATACCATTATTTTACCATTGGAAATATCAATTCGCCCGTTTCCTTGTCTAAAAGTCCGTCTTACTTATTTTATTTTTAATGAACGAAGTGTCGCTTTATTTTAGAATATATTAAAATCTATTTTAAGCTGTTCTTCTACACTAGTTTATCCATCATCCATTTATCGAACATTTGAAAAGTTTTTTCTCATTCTAAGCATTATATGTATAAAATTGATTAATGATTCCCCACGATGTTATTCATCAAAGGACGAGAATCTATCACTATGTTGTTATTGCCTTACGTACATGACAAACATTTTAGGAATTCTGTCACTTGTTACATTCTATATTTGTAACAAATACATTCGTGTACTAACATGAATCAATGCATTTCAGGATCAACATAAAGTAATGCCAATTTAGTGACTGGCGACTATTTGATAATACAGAACTACACAAGGCTCAAGACGAACCATAATGACTGCATCAGTATCACCAAGAAACAACTTGAGGTATACCAGTATACTTGTACAATACATTATATATACATTATCAATCAGTGAATTTGATAGAAAATGTTTTATCACACTTATGTAACTAATAAATAGAAATCTGACAGGCTTTTGTTTGATATATTTTTTAACAAATATTTTAATATGTGCATTACGTCTTGATTGAAGAAAATAAAGAACAAACATATGTATGATATACATATAGATAGTATGTGCATTACGACTTGATTGAAGAAAATGAAGAACAAACATATGTATGGTATACATATAGATAGTATGTGCATTACGACTTGATTGAAGAAAATGAAGAACAAACATGTGTATGGTATACATATAGATAGTATGTGCATTACGACTTGATTGAAGAAAATAAAGAACAAACATATGTATGGTATACATATAGATAGTATGTGCATTACGACTTGATTGAAGAAAATAAAGAACAAACATATGTATGGTATACATATAGATAGTATGTGCAGTACGACTTGATTGAAGAAAATAAAGAACAAACATATGTATGGTATACATATAGATAGTATGTGCATTACGACTTGATTGAAGAAAATGAAGAACAAACATATGTATGGTATACATATAGACAGTATGTGCATTACGACTTGATTGAAGAAAATAAAGAACAAACATGTGTATGATATACATATAGATAGTATGTGCAGTACGACTTGATTGAAGAAAATAAAGAACAAACATATGTATGGTATACATATAGATAGTATGTGCATTACGACTTGATTGAAGAAAATGAAGAACAAACATATGTATGGTATACATAAAGATAGTATGTGCATTACGACTTGATTGAAGAAAATAAAGAACAAACATATGTATGATATACATATAGATAGTATGTGCAGTACGACTTGATTGAAGAAAATAAAGAACAAACATATGTATGGTATACATATAGATAGTATGTGCAGTACGACTTGATTGAAGAAAATAAAGAACAAACATATGTATGATATACATATAGATAGTATGTGCATATTAACTTGCTTGTGACTTTTTTGTGATTTATACACAATTTGTATACAATTAGATTAGTTGAACTATTTTGAGTAGCTGCTGCACTGATTCGAATCCAGAACATCCGGTTTAGAAGTTCTGTCCAGGAATCCGATTCAGGAATACGGTGTTTTTCTATTCGCTTTGGAGTAAATGTTGTGTTTTAGTGTTAAATGAGTGTTAAATATGTGCTTAGTGTGTGTTTATATTCGTTATGCTTGGAAATTGATAAGTGCATTTCTACATAATTGTGTTGGAACAATATGTTTTTTATTCTTAAAATTGGATTATTATAAAACATCAACCATCTGAACAACCTTCTCAAGGTAGGCGAGGATAATATCGACCTTGCACAGTAACATTCACTATCCCCGTTAAATGGTCATTTATCACATTATACTAACAACAGTAAAACCTCTCTTACATCTATACTACTTCTACATTAAGACCACCTCGGGTAATAGACAATTAATGATGGTCTTAATGTTTAAGTTTTACTGTATACATATATGTATATTCAATTTCAAAGAGAAACAGTCATTATGTTGTAAAATTTCTGATAATATTAATTGAAATGTTGACTTACGTTCATATTTATATCCAAGCGTAATAACAAGAAATGCGGCTTTCTTTTTGTGATAGTTATATATTCGAAAAAATGAACTGTTTTTGTAGCAACTCATTTTAAAGCCGTTTTGAAACTACGGAAAAAAGATTCAAATGAGATAAATTGGATAGAACCACCGACCTTCCTTAATCTTTGAAATTTGCCTGGTCGAGGGTGGAATTCGAACTCACAGCGTAAAGGACTAGTGATTACAAGTCAGAGACCATAACCATTCGACTACGGAAGCCCCTTCACTTGAACTTGAACAATTAATTACTTTTCAGATAAATCATTATGAATTTATTAAATTTATTATATAAAATTCGATATTATTTTATGTTTGATAAGTAATATTCATATTATTACACGTAAAAAGATCGCTATTATCTTTTTAGTTAAATTCTCCTAAGATTCTGTATGATGAGGCATTTTAATTTTATTTCCGGTTTAATCTTAAGGTGCTCCCTACCACCGGAAACTTACAACATATCCGTTTGTCAAAATGAGGTTTGAGTTCTAGATACATTATTATTAGTTGTATACGAGTCATGTGAATTATTACGATATAAAGTCATATATGATCCTATTATTTCACTCGCACTCTATTTCTAGGTCGACTGTTTCGAAGAAAAGGTCGAGCTATTGTGATTGCTGCGTCGTCGTCATTGTTGTTTTCGTCGTCATTGTTGTCGTCGTCATTGTTGTCGTCGTTGTTGTTGTTGTTGTCGTCGTTGTTGTTGTTGTTGTTGTTGTCGTCGTCGTCGTTGTTGTCGTCGTCGTTGTTGTTGTTGTTGTTGTTGTCGTCGTCGTTGTTGTTGTTGTTGTTGTTGTTGTCGTCGTCGTTGTTGTTGTCGTCGTCGTTGTTGTTGTTGTTGTTGTCGTTGTTGTCGTCGTTGTTGTTGTCGTCGTCATTGTTGTTGTTGTCGTCGTCGTTGTTGTTGTTGTCGTGCAAAAACTTTAATGTAACCCATTACTCAAATACTATATAGATACCAACACGACTAATAGAATAGGTGCAGATGCAAGACATGGGACATAATTCTAGCCCTATTGTTCTATTGAAAGCTACATTTTTGGAGTTATGCCCCTTCTTAACTGAGAATTTTGGTCAAAATTGCTTATTAAAAAGAATGGCGTAAAACAGATGGTGAGCTCTTGTTGTAAAGTTATGATTGATATTTTCCTTATCATATTGGTTTTACTGTATATTCAATACAATAAGAAACAAAATCCTGGCGAAAATCAAATTAGATATATCATCTTTGGAATATATAAATTTATCTACATACAAATAAAAATATTCGTATGTCATATCAGCTTTTCTTCTTGTATTGGCTATGTATGATATGTATGATTATTTACGTAAAACTTACTCCAGGCACTTGTCATCACATAATTTAATCAGAGTCAGGATCAACATCACTTAATCCTGAATCTCTCACTGAATTTGGGATCCATTGGTCTGGATTTGTATTTACGTGATATTTCTTTAAGTATGATATTTATAAAACACTCCTGAGCTTTTAAAGCAGATGCCAAGGTTCTTGTCGTTCTCATTGATTGATTTTCAATTATTTCTGTTTCACATTGCGAGTTGATGGTAAGCTGTGAAGTGTGGTATAAACGGAGTGTTGATTCTGAGTAGTTTTAGAAGAAATTTATCCGAAGAATGAATTCTAAAATGAAATGTGACTGGTGTACATTTGGTGTTTCATTGTCGAAATATAAGATGAGCTTTCAAAAGTTTCGTGCGGCAGTCTGACTTTTTTGACCGACGGAACTCAAAATCTAGGAGCGTGCGGGCGCTAAACAAAATAATAAAACAGAATGGCCTTAATTGACATCCCAGTGGTTTTCGCGCTTGATTTATGCATCGTTTTTATGTTCAGTAAACAACTGAGGCGAGTTTCTCTATTAGTTTTTGATTACATGATGGCGCAATGAAATGTGACAGTTGTTGAAAACACATGTAACTGTGTAACGCCCATTTTGTATTTCGGAACATATGGAATTTCACTGATGTTCAAAATAATTGTAACAGATGTTGTTTTTCATATACTCTGCTGATACATGTGTAAAGTATAGTTTTGAATATGGTAGATTTAGAGTCGTAGTTCCAACTATGTGAGGTGTAATTAAGACTTTCACATTTCCATACTCTCGTGTTTAAATCTTTGGTATTAGAAAGACACCCATTAAAGCTGTAGAACCTATTTTTTTCCTTTCGACGCTTCATTTCTTAAAACGAATCCTGTTAGGAAAATTACATTTCTATCAGAAGTCATTGATTAAAAAATGATAAAAATCTTCCATGAAAAATCTGTATTTTTTAAAGTTATAATATATTGGAATTTTGCAAAAAAGGTAAGAATCAGTAAGAATGATTTCTGTGAAGAATTACGGAAAATATTGAGATCCTAAAACCTAGTAACCGAAAAGGTGCTGCACTTTTAAATACTATGTGTCATACAGGTAATATGGTATTAGATTCTAAATTAAACCACTGTTAAGTATGATTGTACTGTATTCAATATGTTGATTTTTAAGCAGGGGCGTAGCCAGGAAAAATAAAATAGTATGCACGCGCTCCAAAGGTGCGAGTGGGGTGAATGCACGAGAGAGGGGTTGTAGACCTTCCTCAGGAAATTTTACATTTCGGACGTCTATAAACGCATTCTGTGCCCATACTAGGGCGCTTTCTATTCGTTTTTTTTTGTGTCTCGTGAAGATGCATTTGGCAACGACCTAATTGTAGATTTTTTTACATTACGCAAGTGCGTAACGTGCATATCGGTTGCTACGCCCTTGTCATGTGTTGAATTGTCAAACCAAACTTATCAATAATGAATTTATTTTCATTGATATACTGAATTTTACATTTTGAAGTTGTACCAGAATAGTACATCTTGACAGGAACATCATTTTGTCACACAAGTAATGCTCTGTTTACAGTAATTACTACTTAAGTGTATCCAACAACTGATTATTATTTGAATCCTTGAATGATTAGTTTTGTCTCCATCTTTGCGGTCAATATGGTGTTACTTTTATCTCTGTGTAATGCTCCTGATGCAGATGATATCAGTATGCGCATTAATTTAATTCCAATGCATATGGCAAACATTTACATCCACATTCCATATTTTATTAAATGCGCAAGATGTCGAATTATAGCGTCGAAAATGTCACCATGGAACGCTTAAAATCGAGTATATGTCTCTAAAACTCTTGGCTGAATCCGAAATAAATACTGATTTTTATTTATGGGTTACATTACTATTTGTGAGTGAGTGAGTGAGTGAGTGAGTGAGTGAGTGAGTGAGTGAGTGAGTGAGTGAGTGAGTGAGTGAGTGAGGTGAGGTGAGGTGAGGTGAGGTGAGGTGAGGTGAGGTGAGGTGAGGTGAGGTGAGGTGAGGTGAGGTGAGTGGAAACCTTTTTTCCGTACAAACACCAATGGATGGGGACAACGACGCCAATTGAAGACGTCCTCATTTGGAAAAATTACAAGCACATTTCAAATGTCTTAAAATGTCGTTAAACAGATAAAAACATCAATATCATATTGTCTACAGTTCATGGTCTCCATAAACATAATTGGCCACCAATAATCAAGTATCATTTCAATCAACTTTCAATTATAATCTATAATCGTTGAAACATTCGTATATAATTTTGTCTTTTTTCATGCCCCCTAAAGGCCTATATGACTAATTTATCTTTCTTGAACAACTCTGAAAGACGTACCTGTGTTATAAAAATACAATTATCATTATCATTGTAAGGGGGTTGCTATTAATATAATTAATACAATATAACTTTCACAATTTGCAAATCGATCGAACAACGTGTCACACCAATTTACATGGTCAATACGTATCAGTGACAATGGTTAATAGCATATAATTTGTCTCTTAATTATAATTAGTCAAACAATCCCTAAAGTCTGATAATAGTATCTATGTCCAATTTCAAACCTTCATATTTGATTTGCAGTGTAGATAACTTGAACACTATTCTGGTTATGATTTTACAGAACTTTATCTCATATTTCTTGAATTTGTACATTTTACATCAAATTTAAACTATGTACAGGCTATATTGAAACCCATTATACAAAAGTTAAATGTTGTGATAAAAACAAACCATATTTGTTTTCTATAATATTTAAAAATAAGGTGCGTCCAACCCAGAAGTGCGGGCAAAAAATGCTAGTTTCAGCTCAATGTCTTGACTTCTAAGTAATCTATTTAGACCAAACCTGGTGTATTGCAAGCATAGATAAATTAGCTGGTTCTTCGTCCCACGTCAAAATAGTTTTCGGCTAAAGATGTTCATACTATTTATTGCTGCGCGCCTACAGGCGCGGAACCATTTGTGATTTTTTTTCGTCTAAGGACTCGTATTTCGTGTTTTATAATCCTTTCGATCTACGGTAGAACATAAATTTGGATACGAAAACTCCATTCGATTTCATTATATTAGCGACATATGTTGGTTCCCGGCATCGCTTTTACACACTGCGCTTGCTTGGCAATGTTGTCATAACTTCCATAAGAGAGACAACACTGCATTGTTTAATTATATCTTGAATATACTTAATAAACATGTAGACCCAAGCGCATCTATAACAAAACTGAATACACAATGTCTTAGAGTATTAGAGAGGCTATTGTCTACACCCCATAGGTGTGGTTTAAATGTCTATCATGTAAGGTATAACATGTTTTCCCCGGCCTTAGCTCTGTACATAAGGAAAAAGTAATTGGTTTCAGGGTTTTACTTTTTTTATTTCTCAATCGATTTCTAAAAATCATTTATCAAATAAAAGATTTCACAAAATTAAAAAAAAATATGTAATATATCTTGCTCGGAATTATGTAGTTGAATGATGTGAACATTGTTAAAAATTCAATAAAAATTGACACTTATTTTTGTGCCGGAATTCCACGGCCCTAACATTATATTTTTTTATTTGTCAACATGCATATTGTTTTATTTATCAACACGTTTATATTTATTGCTTATATCTACCGCAATGTGTTTCCTACAATTCGTGGTGCTTTTTCTCTAAAATTTTCCTAAACTGTTTTCCTAACTCTAAAATAGGGGATTAATGATTTACTGAAATGAAGCTTCCTTTCATGTTAGTATGTGTTAAATGATGCGTTAAATACAAGATTTGCAAAACCTGTGCTAAATGAAGAGAAAAAGTTCAATTATTTTTGGTTGTGTGTTGTTTGGTTGGAACCATATGTGTCTATTAGAGTGGAAAATAAACATGTGTTCTTTTATAATTGTTTACCTCAATGCATCATGTAATGTTACAGTTGAATACCACTAAATACTTTCCTCCTATATTTTATATGAAATAGCTTTCAAAAATAGGCCTACAAACCACTTATTCAATAATTCTTTTAGTGACAGGCCATTCTTTCAAAAGTATGATACTTTTCTAACATAAAAATCAAAAGAAAATAGGGAGTTAGCCTTTAAGTAAGAAAAGTGTGACCATTTGAAAATAAGGGAAAATATCAAAAAGTGACCACTTGGGCAATTTTATCTTTAGTGTTGTACAACCACTTACCAGTTTCTAGAATTGTGATGAGAACATGCATAAAATGGATTTTTTATTCTTTAAGACATACACTACTCAAATACAAAATATCGGGTTTATCATTTTGTGTACAACGTAAATACATGGCGTAAAAGATTGGACTATTTTAACAGGGACTACTTGTGATAGACCACGGGCATGAACATATGTATTTAGTGGCTTTCAACTTTTATGGTAAAATGATGATAATGCGTGTTTTAACCAAACGAATGCTTAACAAGATATTCAACTGTATTTGTTCATATGACATCAGCTCATCTGTTTGATTTTGGGTTGATCGGAACTCAAGCTCAGATTATTTAGCTTACCATGTCGGTACTCTACTACTGAGCTTCCGAACCACGTCGTCCGGCACTCGAATCTCTAATATTACCCGAACCCGACCATATTCTAACCAGCAGTAATTCATGTATTTTAGGAAGAAACGAAGTATGTGTACGAACAGATTGAGATAATAGTAATCTCTTCAAGCAGGAAATAGGTGTTGGTTCATTGTGCAATTTGATTTTCTACATACGAGTTATGTATCAGTTCCAACTTACTCTTGTCTTCTCTGTTCTTCAAGTCACAAGGCTGCAGTTGTAATCTAGACATTAATGGGATGTATATGAGGAACTGGATTGTTTGCTGAGGTTCAATGGATTTTAACCAGGAACTTAGTTTTTTATAATGTTGACAAGTGTGATACGGTCGAAACTTTATATGAAATTATTAAACTGAACACTTTTGAGGAACCGGCCCGCAGATTGGTGATCAACCGTGTGTGATAAAACACTGTGAATACTTAACGACATTTCAAATTATTTAAAGAAAACCGATTTTTCATAAATTTTAGTTCAGTTGAAAGTACACTTGAAAGTCGTTTAATGAGGAATATCCAATACGGACGTGCTCTGACTTAGTACAATCAAGCGGCCGAAAGCTTAGCGCTGAAACAATATAATAAAATGGATGAATTATTTCCCTGTTCACATGCACAGGAGAAACTTCGAACGTACGTCCAAATGTTAAAGGAGCCGGTTCCTACAAACCAACATTCGGGGGAACTTTTAAGCAATAATTGTGAATAACGGATTCTATACTAAATTGTATTTGTATTGTCAATGTTGGAATTCATTTGAAATGCGTATGAGCGTCAAGTTGAATGTTCAAGTCCTTCATTGACGGTATTTTTTCATTGTGCGAAAATACTTATTAGAGTTATGTGCTTACATCTTCATATTATTGTTACTGCATGTATTTTGTACTTCAAATTTCCGTAAATTGATTGTAAGGGGGGGAGTCAAACGCAGTTTACAGTCTTGCATTTTCAAACATTCTCGCGGCAAATTAGCCTAAAACGTAAGTATCTAGCACATCTTAGATGAAAATAGAATGATGTATGAAGTCGATAAATTATTGGCAGTCATGAAGGTAATGTAGTAAAACAATTATTACATATCTTTTCACCTTTGAGGACATTTTGCAAAGAAATTTGTATTAATTTAATATTCATATGAACATAGAATACTGTGAAAGACTGGATTTTTTCGCAACATGCAGGTATACGAGGGTTGATCAAAAAGTTTGGGTACTGGGTCCATATCATTATCATGCGTAGGAATGAAGTCTTTAAAATTACATGATAAAATTCAATCTTTTCTCAATGCGTGTGCCAAGTGTGGTCATTGTCAGTTAATATCGTACAAGATATTTTTTAAGAAGTTATACATTCAAAGCATTGAAACATTCTTGTGAAATAAGATACAGATGATGTTACAACACATGCTACAATTAACTTACGTATATGTACAGGCATAGGAGATTGATTTACATAGTATAAATACATACATTTAGCTCACTGAGCTTATAAGCTACTATCCGATAACAATTAAAGAAAATCACATGACTAAAGACATGAAAAAATGAATAACAAACATTGAAAGTTTTACAATGGTGTAGTAAGTTCAATATTAATGATGTAAATACTTTACATTGGGTGATGTTACATTTGAAATAATGATACTCATTTTGTCGATTGTATTGCGCACTATTTAGGCAAGGAGAATTTGAATTATCACCGAAAACACGTGAAAACGTGGCAATGTTTGTATTTGTTTTGGTTTGAATTTCATTGACGAGAAGCGTGTATACAAGTTGTAGCAGACGAATGGTTTGACGTGATGTTTCATAATACAGTCTAACAAAATGTTAAGACCAACTTTGACCAAAGGTCAACATTTCATTAAAAACGGCCCCTCATGGGTTTGCAAAACTTCTTCCGTCTTTTACATAATGTTGATGTGCAAAAGCTAATTTCCTTTTTTGAACAATAATCTTTCTTCACAAGAAATTATCCTTCTGTTCAATTTTGAAAACCGACTTGTTGTGGTTTGAAAACCCACAAAAACACACCTATGAGATATTACAGTAGAACCTCCATTACACGAAATCGACGGGCCTGGCCTTAATATTATTTCTGATAATCCATGGCTTCAGATAATCCGGCGTAAAGGAAATCTATACTGTATTGTATAAAATTAAAGAGAATCGCTGCCAAATAAATTACAGCGAACATGTAAATATATTAACAAAAAACTGTATGTGTTATAATTTATGCTATTTTTACAATAAAAAAAACAATTTAATATAAACATGCATATGTATAACGTAGCTGGTATATTTAATTATTAATACATGTAGTATTACAGAAATTAACTGGGTTTGAAAGTGAAACTTGGCATATGAAAACAATAGCACATTTTTCTGAATCACGTGTATTCATCAATAAAACTTTATCATGACTTTATCAGAAATCGGTCTTGAGACTTGCGATACGTTGATTAAGAAAGATGTTGAATCTCAAATTTTGTAAGTACTATCTGGACTCAGTCCGTACACTGATTCAGAGTTCTTAATCACGGTCATTATCTTAATGCCTCAAATGGTGAGATACGGACACTGTTTTATATGACATGTATGTTAAAGTACACAGTCTAAAGTCGTCAGTGTAAATATTGTCTGTCCTCTCGTACTTATTATCTTATCATCCTGTTTGTCACGTTGTTTTCTTTCATCATGTGCGTGTATTGAAGTACCACGAGTACAAATATAGCAGATTGATTTACATATAGTATAAATGCATACACCTAGCCCAATGGGCTTATAAGCCACAATTTATGAACTAAACAGACTATTGTTGCAAAACTGTGTATAGCACATGGGTAGCGTTTTAGAACGAGCAACATATTTACCTATATTTTCATCACACACGATATGGACACCTCAACACAATATTTAGATGGTTCTTATGTTGATATCAAAAGCTGATACTACCTGATAATTAACGTAATTGTTATTGCAAAAAAGAGACATCACTGACTAATTAACGTGTGTACTTAATTGAAAGAAACCAAAACGATTTTACAGAATTCCCTTACGTTGTATTTGATGTTGCCTTTAATTGATTCAATATGATTTTATCTGTAGGTGACTATTTGAAGTTAGCTGATGTAGATGTTATTTGATGTTGACTGTAGTTAATGGTATGTGTTGTTGACTGTAGTTAATGGTATCTAATGTTGACTGTAGTTAATGGTATGTGTTGTTGACTGTAGTCAATGGTATGTTTTGTTCACTGTAGATAATGGTATGTGCTGTTGACTGTATTTATTGTTATGTGATGTTGACTGTATTTAATGGTATGAGTTGTTGACTGTATTTAATGGTATGTGTTCTTGACGATTATAAAATGGTAACAATTAAGTTTGAAAAAAATCCGAATTTCAGTTCTACACAAGTAGCCCATAGAGACGATACATGAAAAAAAACGGAATTGGAATAGGGACTTTGCAATGACTCGTCATTTATTGAACCAAAGATCATGATGCCGTCCTTGTTCGAATCAAGTTTTCAGTTCGAAATTCTGTATTTGGATATGTTCTGGGCGTTGAGTTGTAGCAGTAACTTGGTAATTTAATTACAACGATAACACATGCATCGACCTATAAGTAACACACTGTACTGGTACATAACTACTATAGATGACAGTTACAGCAAAGATTGAGTTGATATTTTTTCATGTTCATCATTATTATTATAGATAAAAAGGCAGATTGGAAATATATATGCACGAATATTTTCACCTTGTAAGAATCCCGTGATGGGTGTATGGAGTAAAATCTATATTCATCATGTTTGTCCTTTATATATAGCAGTAAAAAATAAAAAAGAGTATCGATCAAGAATGTGATGTGTATCAACTAATATTCATGTCATAATTAAAATAATGCAACATTGTGCATGGAATTTCTGTACGAGTAGATCAAAACAAAAATTGTTACAACGACAACTTATTTTCGGACTGGCTTCCAATAACTCTATTACAAATTAACTTGATAATGAGGTCACATCATTATTACAACTGAATTTTGGGTCCCTAAAGTGGTCTCATAATCGTTGTTTTTACTGTACTGATAAATTACATGTATCTCAAACACCTATTGTGTTCACTTTCGTCTCATTTTGAGTTGCACGAACTACTATGATTTATGACTGTTTGACGTCATAGAAATTAAATTAAGTGACACACCAGTAAATGTTTCAAAGAAGACTGTGTAATGTATTTGTGTGAGCCATTATGTTATCAATACCATCCATTTTCTATCAAAACATTATGTGAACTCAGGATAAAAACGTTCTTCACGAATCCCTGTGTATTCATTAAAGCAGACAACTTTTTTACTCTAAATATCCCACATTCTTTCTTTTGTTCAGTAGTTAATACACGTATCAAATTTGTAAACATTGATTTTATAATACAATTCAGAATGAAGGGAAGTAACTAAAATATTTTGTATAAAGTGCCTGTTTGGATCGTCGCCCTTAAAAGATTTACAGGCGATCCCCGTTATGAGGAACTCGCTTGAGACGAATTTTTCATTATGTCGAAAAACGTGAAAAAATCCGATTTTTCTGCCTCTGCGTTGGATTTAGTTCGAAGTCGCAAGCAATAATTTGCATCATTAATCTATTGTTTATCACAAATGTTCGTTAAGATGTACGATTCTCTCAAATCACGCAAAACTCTTCTCAATCGTCATTATGCTTTCTCGTACATTGAATCAATCTACATGGTAGGCGTTTCAGAGCTTATACTATTTCATTGAATGTTTGTTATTGTAAGTACCAGTATATTAATATACATGTAGTACCAAAATAAATCATTTAAATCAACATGATTTTTTTCATTATATAATAATTTTATCTTTATTAATGTTGTCTGTAAAACATTTGAGCACCTAATAAATAAACTTTATAAATGAAATGCCCTGTAGCAAATATAACATACATATACACAAATATAACATACATATACACAAATATAACATACATATACACAAATATAACATACATATACACAAAGGGAATATAACAATGCGACCACTTTCCCACGGGCGGACTCTTAATACAAGATTGACTGTATAAGTATTAGGAAAAAATAGAACCAGACCTAACAGGCGTCGGAATGTGTCTGCAAGAACTACAACCATGTTTTTGGAATCACGTGCGACCATTCATTCGTATGTACCTCTGCCAATGCGTTATGTAACTGATAACTAAATCCTGTAAAATGTGGATGTATACAGTTTATTACTCATTGCATTCCAACATGGGAAATGTGTTATCTGTACCATAGTAGTAGATGAAAAATGTGATTATGTACGGAAGAGTTCGGTCATAAAGGTCTATATATGATTATCCATTCTTATAGCATATTGAAGTGCGATTTTTCCGGAAATCTCAACACATGTACTTCAAGTTAGGACACGAAAGTTCTATATGATTTGGTATACTACTTTTTGATTAACACAATACAGTGGAGGTCCTCTAAACTGGTTGAGCCCGGGACCAGTTCATTTGGCCTGTTTGGAGGAGATGCCATTTTAGAGGGGATTTTTGAATTACATAGTAATGAAGCCGAGACCAGAATATTTGGCCGATTTAGAGGGGAAACCGGTTCATAGAGAAGCTGGTCCTACTGTACTGTCTACGAACTTCTGGATCAGCCCTTGTACCAAATTATTACTTTAATATTTCTGTTTTTAGTTTATTTAATATGTTTTTCATTCAATCAAAAATGCATTATTTGACAAGAGACAAGACAAGATTATAAAACTCGAGATTGGTCTTCGAACTCAAATCTCATATCTTGTCTTTTAATCTTCACAGTTAATTATGATCAGATAATCTGAAATTGTTAATATATTATACTGTCAGCGTAATTGACCTTAATATATATTTGAACTTTAATTATCTCTGTCTTTTCAACGATAATACACAAGTTGAGATTGGAATTGCAATTTGAGCTCGGAGACTGTTCTCAAATTTATAACCTCGGGACCTGGCTTCAAGCAGCTTACTATCCAGAATCACCTTTTTGACATCTCTTCTAGTCCACCCTATCAACAATATAACCAATATAGTAACCTTGATTTTCAACCTTATTAGAAAGATAAGCTAAAAAACCGTACATTTAAATAATTTCTATTTAATAAACACTTGGTTTTAAACATTTACTTAACTAACACAAATTCAAACAATCCAAAATATGAAATCAATCCAAAGAAAGTGAATGAATAAAAATGAGATGTTCTTTGTTAAAGATATTAATCATGTACAGCAAGAAATAAAACGGATCTCATCAGCAGACATCAACCAGCAAATAGATTCTTTAAGACTTTATCTGTTCCCCCGCTTTTAAATTCTGATCTGTTGTAAAAATGTTGCCATCTACAGCTCAGACTATCTGTAGTTTGAATTAACTCGAATATCACTATCATATGAGTCCAAAAAAGACACAGGACACAACATATACATGTATATTATGAGAAAATTACTTTCAATATATTGATTGTTTTGAAATAAATTGTGAAGTTGCTTTGTGTGATTTTAATGAATTGATTACATTTGGGTTGATTTTTGTTGATAACTATTTCCTTGAGACTAAGGCTTACTAAGGTAAAGAACGATTCGACAATCCAGTTTTTAGAAGAAACATGTTATGATATCTTATTCACGAGGAAAGACTTAACACAATGGTTCTCTGGCAAAATAACGCAAAATTTATTTACTCCAGAATACATTGACTTATAGATGTTAATAAATGTGCAAGGACTTATAAATGTTAATTAATGTGCGATCCAATTATAGGAATATTACAATGTTTTCAAGAAATCATTTTTGTAGTGATTTTTTTATGTGTAGCAAGCAACCTGGGCTTTATATTCAAACAATTTTGAAAACAGGTAAATACATTGGTTTTTGTATTAAATCACTGGAATAAATCTCTGAATAAAGGCAATCTTTGTATGATGGTCACAATTCTTATTTCTATTAACCTGGGTTTTAATATTGAACCTACAATTAGGGTCATTTTAAGACTTTTCCAGCTTAAACTACGGATAAAGACTCCCAGACAAACACTTGGGTAGAACCACCAACGCCTGAAACATTTCAATGTGTATTCATTTTCATATATTCAAAATCTGAACATTTACAATCAATAAGGAATATACAAGGGAGGTAAGTACATGTATTTACAAGAAAAAATATTGAGAAAATTGACTTATCTCCCCTTCGCTAACCACATGGTTTATTTGGTTGCGGTCTAGTAGCAGACGATATCTAAAATGTTCGTGTGACCTAAAACACATAGTTTCATTGAAATCTAATCACAGTCAAACCTGTGAACCAAGGCCACCCTTAGGAAAGACAAAATGTGACCTATATTGACAAATGACCTTTATTCGGACGTCTGTTTGTTGTAAATAATCAATGACGGTTATTCAAAGAATGGCCTTACTTCGCAGAGTATCCTTTATTCCGAGGTGACCGCAATTACAAGTTTGAATGTACAAGCGTTCAGTAATGGTTATTATAAATAGATTCCGAAGAGACCTATTAAGACTGTTTCATAAAATTATTGTTATTAGTCGTATACTTTTTGAATGAATATGTTTTAATTCTGTTTCGTTTTCGCTGGGGTTTGACGGCGCATCCATACCCAGAATCATTTAGCGAAATTTCCAATTTTAACGTAGGAGAGAGAGAGACCACAGGTGTACATATTGTTCTTCGTGAAGATGACCTCTTGATCTCTTGATATCAGTTACACTGTTCTTGGTGATTCATTTAGACTGCTGTTCATAAGGCAATTGTTGAAATATGTCTGGAGTCTCGGTACTTGTCATGATTAAGAAGATAAGTTGGACATTTGTAATAGTACGGTATCACATGCAGTGATAATTTTTTTCCGGGAAATTTAGTTTTAAATGCAGCACCTTAGTCTGGAGAAACATTGTACAGAGATCTTTATCAGAGAATTTACAGGTTGCGCATTGAGAATAACGTTCAGAAATAAACCATAATAGTACTGGTTCTTTGTACAGTGGAAACCCTCTAACCTGGTTCCTCTATAAACCGGTTTCCCTTCTAAATTGGTCAAATGTTTTGGTCCCGACTTCATTAATATATAATAATATATAAATCAAAAATCCCCTCTAAACTAGCAACCCCTCTGAACCGGTCAAATGACCTGGTCCCGGACTCGACCAGTTCATAATCTTTTATTCGACCAAATTTGACAAATAGATGTACATAAAATACAATAATGCTGAAACAGGCTGCTTAGAGAAAATGTTGGTTCCTGGGGTTGTTTGGAAACTTCTTCCGATACAAACTTGCTGTAAGCACCTACTCTGGACACATTTACTGTCTTATTGTTAATGAAAGAGATGTTTTATGCTTAATTCTTACATTAAAAAAGTACAACTTCAACTTCAAGTTCAAGTTCAAACTTAAACAAGTTTGTCACTATGAAAGTATGATTTGACTCATAGATAAAACTAGTGCAGTTTATGCAAAGAAGAATGTTGAACGATAAACTTACGTATCTTTAGAAGTAATCAGCGTGAAATTGGATAACTTATCTATATTGTAGTTTCATATAAATAGAACACAGCTGTAGAATCACTTTAAGTGCAACCTGAAATGATAAATTAGAGGGAATACGGCCTGATTTTAAAAGCAAAATCTAGAAACTTTTAGATTAGATAATTATCATAATACGAAAGAAAATTCACTTATGACGAACTGTATTATACAATATGAGCATGTGCTGCTGATCATATCTCTTCACCCATCAGTGCCAGTACGGACTGATGAGGGAAAACATTATAGCCTGAATAACTAAACTAAAGATGTATACAGAGAAACAAACGGATAACTGGACCAAATAGGAGTTTTTATACAGAATAACAGTCAAACTAAGAATCATAAAATCTGCTAAGGTCAGAAAAATCCATACGCTACTGTACATCTACACTGAGTCAATTTTTTATTTGTTCGTGATGATTGTATCTTTATGTTATACTGATTAATTTAGTTACTAGTGTCTTATAACTCTGAAAGAGTGGCAATATTTTGTCTGTGATATATGCACATTGTTTTATACACGTAAATATTAATGAGACTCGAATAAAGATATATATTAAATTACTACACGATTAAACGCACGGAGTTTTCACTAAATACTAGTAGATATTAATAATATTCATTTTGAGAATCACACACCATATCCGCCTCATAAAACGTATGATTATTGTAAGTTTCTATGGGCTCGTTTAACAGACATATTTAAATGCCTTAGACAGGATTTTTAAACATTTGCTGATTGTATACATTTCAGACTTTCATCTTTAACAGATGACGATAAAACCCCCTGTAATCAATAAGGTAAAACATGTTGTTTATTTACATACAAGGAGAAGCGATGTTTTATGTAGAAAAACTGATATCTTTACTGAGAATCGTCCATGGAACGGGCATCAGTTTCATTGCTGATAAAGACTTGAATTTTTGTCAACCAAAAAGATACATAATATTGCCTAAAAATGCAAATTAGAATTCAAGAGTTACACATATTCCGGTGACCTTTACTGAAGTATAGTTTTAGCACTATGTAATAAGACTTGAGATCTCTCAGCTTAAATATCATTGTTTGTCTTTTTGATGTTTCTATGTTAATAAAATTAAAACCGTTGATACTAATTGCACAACTTTAACGTCAACAAAATTTATCTGAATATGAATTTCAATCACAATTTAGTGGCATTTTTTCGTAACAATTTGAGAATAAAATTGCGATTTAAACTCCGAGACTGGTCTCAAGTGACAACTCGCGAGAGTGTTTAAGCTGGTGTTTAATCAAAACAAAATAAATAATATATTTAATACAATTGTATGCATACATTAAATTTTGATATTATTTCGGTCACAAATTCGTACATATAACATAACTGCATTGAAATGCTGGTTGTTTACAATGAATAAATCTAGGGTGTTTGTTTAAAGAGTCATTTAGATATTCATTAAAATCTGTTATAAAGTTGATCATGAGCGATGTTGTTAACATTGTGTGGAACATGTGGAATTCATGTCGTTGTCATTGTGTTAATTCTATGAAGTATGCAGAAATGCGGTAAAGTACCATAAAATGAAATTTAAAATATACACAAGTAACTTGACGGCATCAGAATGCTCTCCAGAAAAAAAATAGTAAAGATTGATGTCCTCGAAACACTGATGATAATAACAAATTACAGGACATAACAATAACATACTGTCTGTAGATTCTAGTCCCCACTCACAACAAAGACATTCGGAGCATGATTGTGTTCCTTTTAATCTACAACCGTTTGTCTGTGTTTACAGACAAAATCAGCATGGAAATACTGTAGAACCTTACATTTCGACCACCTCAATATTTCGACCACCTTGTTATAATGAACAATTATTTTCTGGCCAGCTTTCAATAACTTCCCTATAACTGAACTTGGTAATGAGACCACCTGAATATTAAAACCGATTATTATGGAACCCGACGGTGGTCATAATATCGAGGTTATTTAAATAACCTAATATATGTTTTTATTGAAACAACTCCACACGTTATTCATTTTAGTAAAACCTAGATGTTAAGAACACCTGAAAAACCGGTTTTAATGGGGCGGTTTAATTATCGTTCAAAATTAAGTTTCAGTTGATTTAATTTTCTCAGTAAATGTATAATTATATGAAATTAGGTTGAACAAAATAAAATACAATGTTAACCGGGTACTATTACAACATTTCTAAAACAGTATTTATAATTCATTGTGAACTTCATTGGACGGTATTGAAACCGTCTCATCAAGAAGTTTTGGTAGTGAATTGCACTTTGATTTTACTGTTTGTGTATTTGATGTAGACAATGTCGCTAAATTTATTATATCACAATAGATACAATGGACATCTGTAACAATTTTGAAGCATTTCTTTTAAATCAAATCTGCAAATTTGTTTATCATCATTGTGTATACAAAACTTGCATAATTAATCATGAAATTACACTACAGTACTATTTAGTTCCATACTGTCATCATAATAATATTTTTTCATGGTCATGCAAAGTGAATTGAAACAAATATAAGACGAAAAAAATATTCGACAAAAATGTCATCCTCCATATGTGGAGAAGTTGCCGACTCCTTTTGGAAGGGTAAGTTCGTTCTGGTTTGTATACAGTCCAGGAAAACTGGTTATGTGAACCGGTGGCCGTATATAACTGAAATATTGTTGAACAACGGCGTTAAACCCCAGTGACAATAAACCACACAAGAAAACAATCGAGTCATTCTAGTTTCACATTACTATCCGTACAGTTTAAGGGAGACTAATCACATACGACAAAAATTAACGATTATCTCCCTTGTTGACTAATTTTCTGACTGTATCATGTACAGCACTTTTAAAATAATATTACACCTTGCATCTGACGCTGTCTTAAATATATCTGGGACTTATTGTATATAGTCATTTCCAACAAAGCGTACATATTAACGTTTAAATTTTAATAACGATATTATCTTTATATGGATCACAATGGTTGTTTTCGAGGCTAATCATGAAAATGCGAGTTGACATTTTCCAAATCATGATGCTAACCGTGATGGGTTTGTACTTTGTGATTTGCGACGTTCATTTTAGCCGTGATGGCTGATTTATGGCTATCTAGTATTTGTGTGTGATAATGTGGAATGTTTTGCTTGTAGCATTTTTTCTGTATACTTTATCGATTCAGAACATAACATTATTAGGTCTACCCTAATAATTAACAACAAACAACACTTTTATAGTTCGCCTTGTAGCATTGTACCAAAAATGGCTACGGAAGGCCGTATATTCATATTATAATTTATCATTCGACAACCATAATGTATGTGTAAAACGAAAAAAACAAATATAATGATATAAATGACGTTAATACGTCACAGACCAGATAAAAAAAAACAGAGACAAAACTTCATGTTTTAATGTAAAAATACTCTGAAGACTGTTCTTGACTCATTAGTGTGAAAGCTGTAATAACATCTACCAACTACAAAAACAATGTTTATGTAATTTTACTAAAAAATAATTATATTATTTGTTTCTGATCTCATAATTAGCAATCTAAATATACTCTTTATTTCCATCCATAGTGATTTATACAAGGAGTTACACATTAAGACAATATAGAATGGAAACATACAAAACAGAACAGTGTGACAAAATTAAGGGGAAAATTGAAACATTATGAACACCTGAATGAGGAATGATAATTGATCAATAGAAGGCATGAGTTTTTCTTAGGTAAATAGCACTGCTGAAACTACACCAAGGGTACGTAAAACAAGATGCTGATAGTTGCAAAAAGTATGTGAGTTGTCATTGTAACATTACTGCCATGTAACTATAATAACGGTATTGATTGACAGATAAGTTTTGTCGATTGTCAATTAAGATAATATTCAAACTTGTGTACGGGAAGAATTATGTATAGTCAAACTTGTGTGTGCGGCCAACTCCGAATAAAGACCACCCTGTGAATAAAGGCCATTCTTTGATAAACCGTCACTGGTTATTTAGAACAATCTGACTTCTGGATAAAGATCACCTGTCAATAAAGGCCTCATTTTGTCTTTCCCAATGATGGTCTTTGTTCACAGCTTATATTATACATGTATAAATAAATGTCCTTAAAGGTGATTAGGACCGACGTAAAAAATAAATATCAGCGCAATGCTGTCAATTAGAGATTCTGATTTCTTGGTATCAAACGAAGCTACAATATCAATTTATTTTCAGTATTTTCACGAAAGCGAAAAAACAATGCAGCACAGAAGGTGTTACATGTATAACTTATAACATCGGCTTATGATTATAATTACATATGTATTATCCATGGATTAATATCAATAAAATAAAGTGAACCGATTCGTTAGAGGTAAACATGTACATGACTAACCAATGATATGCTATTACATCAATGAAACATAAAATGCAAAAAATAAGTAAATATTATAAAACAAAATAATAAATTACATCTAACAACAGTAATAGTGCTACACACCTTTAACGGGTGTTGTTGAATAAAATTCGAATTAGAATAATTCAATTAAAAATCTCAATATAGAAGAACGCATTCTAGGATAATGTTGATTGTCACGTGATATTACCAATTTTGGTAATTATTGAGAAAAGAAACAAACAAAAAGAGAAACCATGAACTGAATCAGTTATACGAATATGATATTAACACTATCATGGCAAGAAAGTTTTTTGCATGAATTTGCGCATAGCTTTAATTGTTCTCTTGTTCCCCTATATCCAAAAAGAGACGAGAGAGAAAGCTTATTGTCTGTAACTCTTGTGTTTGGCCTTCAAATTCTGATGTTATTGTCTGTCTCATAGAATTGAAATATTCTCAGTAATATTATGTACATACTCTGCAGAATGGATTCCACAACGTTCACATAGTCCCGATTGTGGTTGGCGAGCGTCCGTTAGTAACCGGATCATCGAGCATGTGCACTGGAGTTCGTCATGCGTGACGACCGTAGACCCCAGTACGGACGACCGTATACGTTGATGAGCGTCCCGGAATCTGTTGAACTCAAGGTCTCCTGTAACACGGATACGCCACTGGTCGCCGTGATACTGAAAAAAACGGCGGATATGACTATTTTCTGTGAATTGCACTCTGAGTATGTGTCTATGTAGCGTGTAAAATTATACTATCGAATAACACATAATAATTATGTTTGGTATAAATCCCATTTGATTCGTTTGTCTTCAAATAGTCGTAATCTATAGTCTTGGTTAACACATTTGTTTTAGCATGCATAATTTATACAGAGTTAAAAGTTTACGTTTGTCAATTAGGGCCATCATAGGCCAAGCAGGCTCAAACATATGTCAGTTCTAGTTCTCACCGGCAGACCTTGTCTCGTTTTGGTGGCGAGTCTCAAGAATCGATCTGTTTTCGTTGTCTGTTGACGTGAGTGTCGACCACAGCTCGGCTCCTTGTGACACGGTTGATACTGAGATTTTCGTATAAGATCTGTGGTTATTATAGGTTTGAGATCACATGGCGAGTCTCGTACAGTCGACACAGAGAATATGTATGATCTCCCCTGTCTTAGCCTAGCGTTTATGGACGTACATCTCATATTACGGTTGAATTAGATTCCTACGTGTTCTCCCGATTCTTTCGATTTTATCTCCTAATTATTTATTTGCACGCGTGATTCTTGGATTTTGTTGTCAAATATACTGTACGTATATTTGCTCTATATTTGAATATCCCCATCTATTCGCGGAGTGTGCAGCTACATTTATTTGTCTCTGCATAGCACTATTGTTCTGTGACACGAGTGTTTTAAACCGTCGGTCAAGTTCGGGTAACCCGCATTTAGGTGTCCAACCTTGCATGCCGATGTTCCCAGCGTGTTAAGCAGGTTGTCCATAAATAGGGGTAAAACCAAGTTGACAGTATCCTCACCTTGGCGAATCCCCTGGCGGACCGGAAATGGCCGTGACAGCACCTCGTTCACTATTACCATACTCTCTATGTCTGTTTATGAGTATATCATATCCCTGAGCATTTCCCCCCCTGATCCTGTACTCACAGAGTTTCACGAACATTCCATCGTGGATCACATTATCGAAGGCACCGGAAGTGTCCTACGTCGCCACATTCGTCGCACTCCCGTATTCTTGATTTGTCGCAATAGCTTCTTGCATGTTGAATGATAGCGTAATGGCTCCTATGTCCTTTTGATTCACAAGCTGTCGGGAATTTTGAAACTGTTTGTTGTGTAATTAAGATCATTTTTCTAGCCTTTGGTGAGTAATTTTCTCGAATACATAATAGACAGCTTGCAAAAGTGTTACTGGTCGGTGACCCAGACATTCAGTTTTTGACTGTCCATCTTTGTATATTGGTACTATGATTCCTAGTTTACAGCCTGCCGGGACGTATATGCATTTTGAATCATCTTATTGAGTAGCACACACAAGTAGTTGATGTTGTGTCCCCGTATATTAATTCATGATGTTCATTCATCAGTTTGTGGTACACAGATTTTTGTGTCTTTTTAGATACTTTATGATACGTTCTAGTTTAAAATTATTTATTTCTGATTTCAAAATATCATCATCACCAGAGTTATTAGAGCGAAGAAACTCTTTGACACTTTGTTTAGGTTCTCTGATCAAAATCACGTAGGCGCTTGAATAAAATGATAATTTGATGATATCCATGCAAGTCCGCGAATTAAAGAAAAAAAATGACTTTTACAATGTCTAGAAAAATATCGAATTTCTGTTCGCAGTTGTATAATCGACGTTGTACAAGAAAACTATCGTGTGTGTTCAGGCTGAAGTTAAAACAATTCTTTGTTTGTCCTTTACCAACCCTAGATTTAAAGAGCGGGTCGGTAGGTCGGAAAAATATTTTATTTTATTCAGAGATCATTTTTAACCTAAAGTGAGATAAAGCACAGAAATATGTTATTGGCAAAAATATGAAAATTAAAAACAATGTATGTTTTAGATTTCGGCAATATTTTTTTGAGTCGGCGGTGTTTGTACGGTGGATCGGTAGGCCCTAAAGGGCAAACAAACTTAATTTTGATTTAAGCCTCAGTAACAGTTTTATATATTTGTTAACAATATTAAGTCATGGCCATGAATCAAAATATGGGTCATTGTAAATACCACACTATGTCTAGACATAGTATTATCATGAAATTCTTTTAATTGTTCTATTTGAGGAGAGATTGACGTCAAAACAGGGCTGGCAATGCGTGTTTTTTTGTGAGTGAAATCATGAGCTGTCTGCTGTCTTGTGATGTAGAAAAAACATTTCTTTTATATTGTATTAACACGTGTATTGTTATTAAATACAGTTTATTGTTATATATTGACGTCAGCAAATAATTGGTCAATTAAATGATTAAATGACATTGTTAGTTTAGTAAAGAAACACACGTAAGCATCTACGTCAAGAAGCACGAGAAAACACGTGAACGTAAGTTCAGTTTCTATGGATGTAATTGACCGTTTACGTCATACGATAATTTCTATTACATAACAATAATTTTGAAATTCGATTGTACAGTGAACAAGGGATTTATGTGATATCTTATCTCTGCTTTGTCTGAAACTACTCAATGAAGAATACAGTGTTATTTTATAACTAATCTAGAATCGTCGTATAATGCTAATTAAAAAGTGAAAAAATGGATTCGAAATAGCCCATCTTTAGCATAACATAAAATGACATAACTGTTATACCAATACACCGACCATCACTGCCTCTACTGACAAATACACAAAAAGAATATCGACTTAAACACTGATAGTTTTCCCTTCTTTTAAATAACTATAAATGTGAGAAAATGCTTGGTACATGTATAATAGATAAATGTAGTACATATATAATAAATAAACATTGTACCGCATGATGTATACCAAATTTATTTTTATTCTTCATGATGCAAGAACTCCTCTAACTATCCTACCTCAAATACAATTGTCCCAAAATCCCAATCATTTTGTTAAAACAATCATGAAGTAAAAAGAAATAATCAAGTAGAATTTATGTTCTTAAATTTCGTGCCCTTTGTGCTCTTAAGAATACTCCGAATCGGGATGATGATGATGATAATGCACTATTCGTCAATTTTTTAGTCTTCTAGTTTTAGTCTACTAGTTGAAACAAAAAGCATGATGATAACCATGTCACGGATATTTGAGTTTTTTTTATTCTTCATAAATGGCAAAATATTTGCTCGGAAGGACGATCGAATATTCAAATATTGAAATTGGTAGTCGTTGTCATCCCTAATCTTTACAGACGCGATGCATTATAATAATTACAGTCAAACCTGTGAACAAAGGCCACCCTTGGGAATAACAAAATATGGTCTTTATTGACAGGAGGCCTTTATTCGGAAGTCATTTTTTTTCTAAAATATTATTTATGGATTTTCAAAGAATGACCTTTACTCACAGAGTGGTCTTTCTTCGGAGGTAGCCGAAAACACAGATTAGACTTTATTGCATAAAGAATTATTAAGATATCTGAAATTACTATTGAAATCATTTTTTTTTGTTTTTATGGGACTTATTGTCACTGGGGTTTAACGCCGTTTTTCAACAATTTTTCAGTTATATACGGCGACCGGTTCACTTAACCTGTCCTAGACTGTATACTAACCAGTACTAACTTATCCAAAAAACAAGGAGCTGGCAACTTATCCACATAATTTATGGAGGAAAATCGACATTTTTGTCAAATTTTCATAGAAGGGTATGACCTGTCGCGACCGGGATTTGTACCCGGATCTCCGGGTTACAAGTCCAGCGCGCTGACCACTGAACCACGGCCGCGGCTATTGAAATCATTTACCGGCAGTTGAATCTGGGTTGGATGTAGGATAAAACGCGTTTCTATTTTCAGAAACTAGAATATAGTAAAAACTTACTAGAAATCATTAAAATATTTGGGACACCTCAATAAAACAGCCCACATTTTTCAGAACTGGTTTTCAATACTTATTCTGTATTTCGACCTCAATATTACGACCAGCTTTGTCACAAAGGTGACTTTTATAACAAGGTTTTACTGCACACTGTTAATTGAAGTAAACCCATGATATTTATTTATTATAAAAGAAAGAAGAAACACTATTAATATTTTGATCTTGCTTTTAGAATGTGCACGGTATATTTGGCATCAATTTGTCGGGGTGTCGCTGTATCATCAAAAGTTTAGATTGGGAAAATTTCAATTATCTTTGAAATCACGTGAAAAAGCCGGTGTTTGTTTATATACGTACGGTTGTAACTGTGGAATTTCATTGACGGGTTTGTGTGTGTAGTTGTTGTTAAATCAGGTAACAGACGATATATCTTTTAGTTTGATAAATCATTCTATTCTACAGTCAAACTTGAGTTAAAGACCATTTTCGAATAGGAAGAACCAGCCACTTAAAACTACAGTTGATTCTCGTTGTCTCAAAGTCATAAGGACCAAGGAAATAAGTTTTAGATCACCAGAATTAGAGATACACAGATATTGTATAATTTGATTTGTTTAAAGTATTGGTGTTCGTACACTTTTTGCCCTGCCTACCAATCAACCATTACTTTAATTGATTTAAATTTGAGATAAGCAACTCAAACCACATGCTAATTAGAGTCCTGGGGACAATATTATAATTTGAAACAAAAGAAATTTTGATATAAGCGAGTTTGTCATAATGAGAATCAACAGGACGTCCTCTCTAAGTACGCGTTTGATGTTGTACAGTACTCTCTCTTTCTCTCTATTGTATTGTTTGTTTGTTTTATGTGACATATTGTCACTGGGGCTTAACGCCGTTTTTCAAAAATTTTTCAGTTACATACGTCGACCGGTTCACCTCACCAGTTTTCCTGGACTCTATACTAACCAGTACTAACTTATCCTTCCACCAGGAGCCGGCAACTTCTCCACATATGGAGGAAAATCGACATTTTTGTCAATTTTTTTATAGATGGTTATGACCCGCCGCTACCAGGATTCGAACCGGAATCTCCAGTTTACTAGTCCAGCGCACTAACCACTGGACCACGACCGCGGCCTCTCGATTGTATAAAGATGACAACTTATTGATGAACTGAATCAAAAGTTGATGAAGTCACAACTTCCCGTATTCATTAGTACATTACAATGACTGGTTGTTCATTAAAGTGTTAAAAACTTGAAAACAAGCGCATTTGAACTTGAAATTCTGAAAAAACTTAAATACATTGCATGTCCTGTGCCAAGTTGCGTAACTCGTTTAGAGAATGCAGATGGGCTTCGAAACAGCGCAGCTATGTCATCTGTTTATGTTCATTTTGAATTGAAGATAGAATTATTCCCTCAGCAGGGTATAAATTCGAAGACATAATCGTTTTTTCGTCTGTTTGCCGATCACTATATGTGACCAGCCACGCAAAAGGACCCTTCAGAGTGAAAACTCAAAAATAAATTCTTTTTTTTGTAAATTATACCTACATACATTTTGTGCCTGGAGAAAACTTTTTGTACCAAATATATTGTGTTTTCCCGGTGAAAGCTATTTTTCAAAAAATGAATTGCGTGTGAACAGAATGTAATGCTTACATTGCCATATATAAAATCCAACATCACAAATATGCATAAAATAGAATATAAAGAATAAAATCACTGACAATGATATTTTGTCACAATTTTAATAACACGTTTAAACCAAACATATTACTAAAACAATCAATTCAGTTATAAAAAAATAGACATAATGGTTACCATGACAACGGAATCATATTCAGCAAGTACGGTTAGTCTATTTTGTAGCATTTTTGCTTCTTTTCCTTTGAACCGTCACAATCAGCTAACCTTTTTCTTTGTAAAACGGTACAGAGTTCAGATTTCATTCCTACTGGTTTAGGATCTGACGGCTTTGGGCATGTGATGTCCATGTAATGTTTATCACATTGTCAACGAAGATTTTCATATAAATACCATGATCTCTCTGCTGATGAGCCAGGAGGTAGAATGATATCTTGATAAACTGTAGGGTCAGATAATTCCTGGTCAGGTCTTAGCATTTTGAAGCAAACCTCAGCGGATGATGTATACACTGAGCCCGAGTTTATATGTGTAAATCTAAAATGATGGTAGTGACTCAGTTAGGAATAACTTTATAACAAACACTGAAATACTGCTACCAGTTGTATGATTTAACCATTGGTTGTTAAGTTTCTGATCATCTGAGGAACATTCTTATCGTTTGTGGTTGATGATTTAACAACCGCACAGGGGAGTCGACGCAAGCCATTTCCAATAAGTTCTATCCAAGTCTGTCGGCTGCTTATTAGCGTTAAATTTTAAAATAATCTCGCCGGGACTTACGATCAGTGATAGATATATTTCGTTTATTTCAAACTTAGGATGGATGTTTTATTTAGTTGGAACTTTTGTTTTAAGTTTTATTACTTTTGCAATCAAACAACTGTAATATGGACAAGTGGAGTTGTTTTGTATTTTCGCATGTACTTCGATTCCGTTCGTGTTTAACCTGTAGAAAATAAACTATGTATACGAAGGATCGGTAAAAACCCAACACCTACAATTTGGAAAAACCGAACCACATACATAATTTATCAAATATAAATTTGATTACTCATGATATTTAGATATTTTACCCCACGATGACGGTATCTTGATCGTATCAGAATACCCGCTCACCAATTACGAGTCCAAACTGGAATGTATGGAATAAATAGGTTACCTAGAAATGAAAAAGTATATAGCAACCTCTCCAAAGCAACACCCTTTGAGAGAAGCAAAATTATGTTGTTGAGAGATTGATCTAGAGATGTTAGATTAATAATTAAACCGTACAGTTGGAAAAATCATGAAGGGAGGTCGTAGCTCAAGAGAGGGTCACTCTGGAGAGGTTTCACTGTATGTACATATTGTAATTGAATATGTAGTAAACACTTCCTGCTGATGGGGGTCCGAGTTTTGTTTTTAAATTAGAACTAAAATGGTGAGATATTGGAGGGATTAGGGGCACTGAATACGATTTAATTGAACCATACATTTTATTTAAAAGCCCCGTAATTAGATCTAATTCAAGTCTAACCCCCTTAACCGTTTTAGGCGCCATTTTGGCCAATGTTTGTTTTTGTTTTTATGTGACTTATTGTCACCACGGTTTATCGCCGTTTTTCAACAATTTCAGTTATATACGGCAACCGGTTCACCTTTCCTGGACTATATGCTAACCAGCACTAACTTACCCTTCCACAAGGAGCCGTCAACTTCTCCACATGCGGAGCAAAATCGACATTTTTGTCAAATTTTCATAGAATGGTATGACCTGCTGCGACCGGGATTCGAACTCGGCCGCGGCCCCGTTTTGGTCAATGTTTATATTTTCACTTTTCGTATATAGTTTATTCACTCAGCACACATACATGTGATATTAAGGTTACATATAAATGCAGAAAAATAATAATACGGTAGGTGTGACGGTGGTGCATAAATCTCAGACAACAATAATAATACAATATTAGATCTTTAAGAATTACTTACAATTTACTTACAACTTTTCAAGTTGATGCACGTTCGTAACAGCATTTCGACGGCTACGCCCCTTAGAAACAAAAGTCAAATAGCGACAAGAACTTTATCAAACTGTCATCAAACTAAAAAAAGAAACAAATCGTCAATAAGATCATAAGGTATAATAAAGTATAATAAGTCAAAAGTTCATTCTTTATTTCTGTCTTGGTGAATGTTTTTTTAATATGTTTGTATACATATGGTTATTATCATATTTATGTATCATGATTATAGTACAGTGTTATTTGTTTTATCTGAGACCATTATAATGGCCTCAGGTTTTATACAGGATTATAATTGTGTTGGTGACTGCAAAAATGAGGCCAGATTAGCAAAACACGGTATTTTCATTTTTTCATTGTTGAAATAAACATCACATCAAAGACATGACCTGACATTTTCAAATCTCAATTCACAGACTTTATGTAACCATGGCAACTTAAATAGACCACTGACGTCACAAATATGACAAATCTTGAAATGTCAAGTTTTACTTGGTCTTTAAATAAGTACATAACCAACAAATGTCTATGCTTCCACATTTATTTTTTACAAATGTATGTAAAGTATTTAAAATGATGATTGTTTCGAAATATTCTTTCTAGGTAAATCATGAAATAATTTTGTCTGTTGCCTAGCAACAAAACTTATAAAATACTATAGCAAGATATAATAGACAGAACAGGTTTAATTAACAGAGAACCATCACAAAGTGACGGTAAATTCGACAGAGTCGCGTAGCAGGTTGCGGAAAGTGATTATAAAGTAGGTGTAAGGAACTATAATAGTCGTACCTCAGATAAATGTGACAATAATCTATGTTGTGATATAATATCGCATTATGATATTCTGTTTTTACTGGAATCTTGGACCGATAAACGTAGCAATGTTTATTTTTGATGGTTATAAATATATAAACTTTTTAGAGAAAATTTCAGCACAGAGATGCTAAACGTTGTAGCGGGGGAATAGTTTTGTACTTTAAGGATGAATTGTCCTTGGATGTTGAAGCCGTAAGGAATCATCATGATACCGTTACATGGATTACGTTAGATCGATATTTTTTCAATTTAGACTAGAATTTGTGTGTGTGTTTGCAACATATTTATAGTGCCAAGATTCGCCCGCGTACGATTATCGATTGTAATATGTTTGATCTAATACAGTATGACGTGAATGATTTCCAGTCCTTAGGAACGGTGCTCGTTGGTGGTGATTTTAATGCCCGCGTCGGTACTAAGCCAGACTTTATCTTAAACGATCGTATGAATTTTATAATTGACAATGAAAACTATATTCCAGACGATCCTGTTCCAAGAGTTAGTCAGGACTCAACGTTTAACAATTTTGCATCGCACTTAATTGATCTTTGTACGGCAACTTGTCTGCGAATCTGTAATGGGCGCTTAGAAAATCAGGGCTCTTTCACGTATTTCAGACACAACGGTTCTTCAACTATAGACTACTTATTATGCAATCAGTGTGATTTTTGGCGCATATCTTCATTCTGTGTTGGGAACTTCTCGGAATTTTCTTATCATGCAATGTTAGAGTTTACTATTTCATGCAGTGGTCGTGAGAATAATAAACATGATAATGACACAAGTGGAACGCGAATCGTTTGGGACAATACTAAACGAGAGATATTGGAGGAATATTATTGCTCTTTTACCTGACTTTAACTCAGTGCTGATTAATTCTGAGCCAAATTGCGAAGAGAAAGTAAATATGGCTGTGACCGAGTTCACCAAGCTAATTAATAAAGCCTCCGTGCCATTGTTCGAGTGAAACACGCACAGTGCTGGATCAAGCAAACGGAATTAAGACGTCTGAATGGTTTGATGATGAATGTATTGCAAAACGAGTGTATATTGACATATTAACATTTTTACTGTTATTGTAGCTCAGAAAATAGATCTAAACTATTAAAAGCCAAACGTGATTATAAGGGATGTATACGTCGTGAGAAAACACGGTACAAATTAATAAATCGTGTGACGAAAATTAGCGTAAAAAGAAGCCTCGGAACTTCTGGACGTTTTAAACCAAAAACAAAAGTCAAGCGAATCCTAATATATCTGCTGATGATTTTTTTTTATTATTTTAAAATTTTAAATAACTAGCTTAATGACGAAGAGAGTGAGCGATTTGCTGCGCGCGATTTAAGCTGATTAACCGATATTTCAGGAGCTAGATTTTACTATCACAAAGTCTGAAGTCCGAGCTGCAGTTAAGTCATTAAAGCGTGGAAAAGCAGGTGCTAATGATAATCTAATAAATGAACCATTGGTAGAATCGGTCGATATATTGATCGAACACTTAACTGATCTGTTTAATTTGATATTTGAATCTGGTCATTTTCCAGATTCTTGGTCTGCGGGATTATTAGTCCTCTGTTTAAAAAGGGAGATAAATCGGACATGAACAATTACAGAGGTATAACATTGATAGGTGTGTTGGTTAAACTCTTACAGTCGTGCTGAATAATCATCTCACTGATTGGTGCGATAAAAATGATGTAAAATCAGACGCACAGTTTGGGTTTAAAAAAGGTTTTTCGACTGTCGATGCCATATTTTGTCTAAATGTGTGATTGAAAACTTGCTCAAAAATGGCTTTGATAGTGTATATTGGAACGCTTTGTGGTTCAAAATGTTTAAATTAGGCAAAATGTTGCCAATCATACGCGGAATGTATGTCAAAGTAAAAAGTCAATTTCGACATTGTAACACATTATCTGACTTCAATGACGTTGCGGTTGGACTTAAGCAGGGTGAAATATGCTCTCCACTTCTTTGGTCAATTTTCATCGAAGACTTAAGAGTTATTTCTATGTTCAAATCCCAAATGTGGCATCAGTGACACTTCAGAAACACCGAAAGATTTACAGAATCAATTAGCTAATTTGAAGACTTACTGTGATCACTGGGGTTAATGGTCAATGAAGCCAAGACTAACATCATGGTATTCAGGCGAGCAGGTCGAATTAGAGATCATGAAAATCGGTGGTACAACGGAAAAAAATAGAGATTGTTGACTCTTTTAATTATTTAGGTACAATATTTAGTTCAAATGGTTGTTTTTCTTTAAACCGACGATTGTTAATTGGCAAATCTGTTAAGACCATGAATGTGTTAAATTGCAATACACGTGAGTTTGATTTTAAACCCAGAGTTCAATGCCAATTGTTTGACTCATTTGTCAGTTCGATCCTTAGTTATGCGGCGGAAGTATGGGGTCATACATCTGAGTACATCAAAATATCATTCAGTCTTTAAAAGCTGACAAAAGCATAAGTGTATCCTCACATATAACCATCAGAGAAAGTAACTCCCTGGAGCGCACAAAAGTAAAATTATGCAAAATCTCTCCAACATTACCAGCATCTAAGCGCCACAATGTCCCAGTGTTACAGTAACTAATATGTGTCCAACCTATATCATGAATAAATTCTAGAAAATCCATGAAGTTTAAATCCATAATCTAAGGTCAACTGATTGAAAACAGAATAAAAAAAACGGACGTAGAATTTACTAGAAAATCTCTTGATTATTCCGGACCGTCTGTTTAGAACTCCCTCCCTGAAGATATACACTATACCCGAAGTTTAGGTGCCTTCAAAAGCAAATATAAATTATTAATATATTTCTTATGGAAAACATAAACAGTCTCATAGCCAAAGAACCAGTACTAACTCTATTTTGTAATTAAGATTTGTCATTATATCTATCTGTTTCATTTTTTACTGTAAATATTATTGTATGTATGGAATCTGTTACATTTTGAGAGACTCACATAGAAGATTGGTCCTATGCCTGACTGTGTTACCTAAATATAGTCTTTATTGTTATTATTATTAAAACAAAGACAGACACCAGCAGCTTACGAATTCATATATTCAAAAATGTAACAAAATAAACAAAATCAATTCTTTTCCACCATACATAACTGTGTGTAAATAAAATGACATGAAGTTTCTTATTACAACCCATAAACTAGATCAATTAGGATCATATACTTGTACAAATACAATAAATTTCAAAATGTAAAACAAATGATCAAATTTATAATAGCCAACAGTACAAGATTATATATATACACACACAGACATGTATCAAATAGATTAGTTGAATTTCAATTTTCAGTCATCTGAAAATATTACAGCTCATTGTTGCTAAATAACATAACAACAATCCCTTCCACATCCTTCACAAATTAATGTAAGCAGTTCCAAATACAATGAACCTACTTGATGATAATTTCCACACAACATTTGTAGCTTTCATTCTCATAAGCACAACATACAGTTAAAAATGATTAAACATTAAGTTTCAAAACACGCACACAAAGTTTGAGATTTTTTTCAGATGTAAAGTACAAATGAAAACATATAATCATAGTTTAAATGTGTAATTCAAAAGTCATTAAAATATTAATTATGCAATGTAAACATGATAAAACAATGCATTCTGTCAAGTGCACAAAAAGTTCTAATACCTTTATTTAAATTTATAACAAAACTGATTGCAGAATACTAGCATGTACAGTATCAAGCAGTGTCTTAATCATTAACACAATAAAACAATAATAGCAAAAACAAAGTTAAAGTATACACACACATACTCGAACTACATAAAAACTGAGTGTCAGAGACTACAGCTAGACTAAAATGTTTAGAATGCTTAATTAATTAAAATATTAATTCAAATGTCATGTTATATTTAGGTGTAATAAACTATTTGTTAGCAATGTCTAATCTTTTTTCATTGAAAAAAATTGAATTCTCAAAACATTAATTGAACAAGGCATATTTTCTTTTCATCATCATACAATTTTCATGTGTCTCATTATCATCAAGATTTGTCTCCCTTTAAGCACTACTGGTTTGGGACAAGTTTCCTGTCTGCCTTCAATTGTATAACATAATTCTATAATTTGTTCAAATAGGTACCCTTGTCTGGCTAGCTCGATTCTGGGCTGTGCTAGTTCATTCAGCATAGCTGAAGAGTCAATCACTGTATTTTTTCGTAACAAGTTACGCTTTACAGCTGGAGAATCCAATTCTGTTTTGCATGTCACTACACCTAGCTCTGAACTTTCAAATGAAAACTCCTGATACTGAGATAGATGCTTCAGTGACTTAAAGTACAGTTGAAGAAACTGCCTCTAATCAAAGAACTGTACATCAATTCTCTCCTCAGTGTTATTAAACTTCCTTTTTGGCTTCTTAAGTTTAACATCATCTGAAAATACAACATAATAATTTTAGTTTGTTTGTTTGTTTATTGGTGTTTTATGGCGCATCAACATCTAATGGTCATGTAGCATGCATCAAAATGATAAGGATAACAATAATAAGTCATTTAATAAGACAATGTAAACTTCAGCTGCAAGTGTAAAAATGAGAATGAAGAAGATATGAATTATTTAAAAATTGGACTGTTGAAACAGTAAGGGTGAGTAATAGTTTAAAATGTTAAAAGGGGTGTATAAAAAGTGGTCACAGGTTAATGTGAAGTCCAATTTCCTTTAAGTAGTCGATAATTGTTCCAGGTGAAACAGTTTTGAAAAGGGTGTTTATGTTTTGAATAATCTAAATGCTTGGTACGGATAGGTTGAAGATCAATGCAATCAGTAGGAATATGTTTGAATGTGGTGCACTACATGGAAAACATTCTGGCATATCATCTCTGTTGAGAAGTAAAGAATAGGTTAAGAGAAAATGACCAATTCTGCACCTGGATAGTATTATCTCTTCTCAATGAATGGACCTGTAAGAGGGGTGCCATTAGCCAAGGATTGGTTTGACTGAGTGAAGTTTGTTGTTAATGTCAGCATCCCATTGGGATAAGATGTTTAGTGGTGTTGCATTAATACTTATGATGTAATTGAGAACTTACAAGTATGTCTGCTTGAGGTCATGGACTGTAACCAGTAAAATCAAAATTTGTTCAAAAGTATACCTACTTCATGAAAAAATGAGGAATTTAGCTCAAATATGGTGATTAAGAATGGATAAACGTCCAATGATTGTTTATTATTGAAATTGACTCACTTCTGTCCTAGCACTGGATGCTTCACACATGACTCTAGATTTTTCTGCTGGTGACACTGGTTTTGCTGCCAGTAGATAAATGACAAAATGTTTCTAACCTCTATACAATGATTATGAAGTTTTGGTGCAACTGAGTAAAACTGTATTTTACATATTGTCTTATTTATGCTTATAATTCTTTGATTTTACCTCACATGTATCAAAGATCTAAAAAAAACTATGACCGAGATTTTGGTTCATATAATTTAATTTCATTCAACATTAGCTTACATCCAATTTATTACTCTAATAACCATCATTAAACTGAGACAATATCTGCTGTTTTGAAATGACAAAGTGCTGTCTTTTAGAATCATATGAATGAACTTCAGAATTTCTTGCATGAATATTTTGTGAAATAATTAATGTTACGTTATCAATTTGCATTGAGGAATTCAGTTTTTCCATGAAAATACTATAACAATCAAATTTTGACATAGAAACATGATAGTTTATCATCAATACATAGATATTAATTAGTTTTGCATTATGTGAGTTTCAGTACAAGGTTACAAATTCTCGAAACAAACACATCTCATAGAGTTTTCTCCAAATTGATAGACTTTTCTGCTGCAGCAAATTCAAACAATATTTGTTAAACAATTATATATAACAATTTACAGTCTTTGACTATTAATTGTATGAGACTTATATAATTTGCAGACAGTATACTTCTTTACAAATAACAATGCAGCATAAAGTATGAAATGAAATATGTACAGTATCTCTCTGTTTGTGTTGCAGAATTTCTTCTTTTAGACTGGAAACATCTTTCTTGGAATGGTCAGATTGACTGAAAAATATAAATTTATATGTGCCAGTCACAAATGTTTCATGTACAAATTAATTAACACAATCTGATCATATGACTTTATCATACCAATAGACAGTCAGTTCAATGAACAGAAAAACATGCATCATTCCATTAACAAAATGAACAAATGAAAATACCCGGATCAAAAGACTAAAATTTTGATTAAGGAGATAAATAAAAAGTAAGGGAAGTAATTACTGATTACTAAACCTTTACAAGTTCCAGGGGTTCCATAGGGGAACCAAAATTGTCAATAATATCAAACTTGCTTTTAGACTTTATAGAACATTGTTGAGCGCAGACATCCATTAATGCACAATTTTCATCACTATTAGATGTGTCTAACAGTCAATTCACATTAAATCTCAACAAAAAACATTTGCATACCTATTTTATATGCTGTGCAATCTCTTCCCAGCAATTCGCCCTTGACTGACTCTGTGTTGGTTCCCTTAATGGCACCAAAAAGGAGATCCTTGTGGCCAAATGTGTCTTCTTTCCAAGGAGTCTGTTTAATTTTTTCAGATTTCAAGTATTGGCTTGTTTTTTCCAATGTATGGCATATAAGAGTCAACATCAGGTTGTCGGACCACTTACGTATTTAATAAATGCGCCTCACATTCAAGCTCAGCAGAGAAAAACTCAGAAAGTTTTATAACTTCTGTCTGAGCTGGGCTAATCTCGGCTGAACTGAGAGGTTAAGTTTGGAGATGAGATTTTAATAAGTTTTATAACCTCGGGGCCACCAATCATCAAGCTATACTGAAATCATTCATGTCATCCTGAATGAAAAAAGCATCATACAATTAAACCCTGATTATTGGAATATGCTAAGGTCCTAAAAAATCATTCTGATAATCCATGGTTTCGAATACTCCTTTTCTGTATAATGTACTGGTTAGAACACAATGGTGCATATTATGTCTGTTCATTACAAGGGAGTTAAATTCTGCTTTACTTGTATGCAAATATGCCTCATAGCATTTGAATTCATTTTCCAATTTGGAATGACTTAAGAAATGAAATTATTTTATACAGATCACACAAAATATTTGTAGTGATTAGCATAAAAATTGCTACAAACAGTATATAAAACTTTAACTATGATGCATATTTTTATAACAACTCATTAATAATATGGGCAATTAAGCAACACTTAGGGTTCATTTTACTTAAAATATATAGGGACAAAATTGGGACTGTGGAAATATTTTAGATAATGGCAGGTATTCAGATAATCAGTCATCAAATAACCAATGTTTTACTGTATATTAAGAGGCCAAAACTAAACTAATGAGATTAAGTAAAGTTTTACTAATGCTTCAGTTGTGATATAAATTTGTTCTGAAGAAAAATTATTACGTACCAGTAAAAAAATAACATAAGATAAAAATATGTTATTAAACCTACGTTAGGAAAATTAAAGATAACACTGACTTACTATTACTCTCCAAGCATATGTCAGATTACAACATTATTCTTGTTTTGGCCCCCACAATTGTCAAAATGGAATTGAGCATTTTTTGCCAAAACCATAATGTTTGAGATAATGATGAACTAGACTGACAACCAAGTTTGCTCCCTTACCTGCAGACTCCCCTTCATCAATTACAGTCTAACCTGTGTTTGCAACCACCACTGAATAATGGTCACCCGGTGAATAAAGGTCATTCTTTGGAAAACCGTCATAGGTTATTCAGAACAAACTGATTTCTGAATAAAGGCCACCTGTCATTAAAGGCCACATTTTGTCTTTCCCAAGGGTGGCCTTTGTTAACAGGTTTGACTGTAGAAAGAATGTCTGTCTACCTGAAAATAAGAGATATAAATATTAGGTCAAAACTTAAAATTCACAGTATAAATGAATAAATAAATAAATGTTTATGAGTAAAACCTTTCTCAATGTCTAAAAAGAAAATGTAAATGTTATAAGAAATGTATTGTACACTACACAAATGAAATTATGGCATACCAGTACATGACCTCAGTCAGCAATATCTACATGTATAATCATATGTAATTGGAGGCAGCAAATAAAGTTCCCAATGCGGGGCTTAAACCCGCGACCTGCTTGCAAGTCAGCTGCTCTACCAACTGAGTTTATCGGGCTGACGGGCATACAAACTACCATAAACACACACATATATATATATACAACACTGTAACACATACTGTAAAATTATGTGTAATATTTCTTCTGACAAAGCTTGTTCTAGACATGTATGTGTAATATCAAATGTATCTATGTCAAGAAGTTGCCTATTTATTGCGATACATTTAGAATGTTGTACAAAATTACCTGAACCCTCACAGCATACACCGAATATGTTGTACTTCTTTGGATTCTTACAGTAAATTAGGCCTGTTTGCTGGCTATGATGAGGGTAGTACACCTGCTGTGCAAACTTCCCTGAGTAATGAAATGTATCTTCCGCTGTACAGGGATAATTGCCTGAAAATATAAAATGCATTACTATGATAATTCTTCAGTTGAACTTACTTGGACCCAAATGTGTACTTCAGCAATATTAGAATAATTGCTACATACTAGAGATATTTTGTTGCAATACTAGAATTACTATATGTACTAGAGAAATACTCTTTGAAATGTTCACACTGACACGTCTAGAATTTAGTTCTAGTGCTACAGTTTATACATTTGGTGTACATTAGACATTGTTTTATCAGATGGTAGCAATGAAACATGGAATCAAAGCCTTATCTTGAGCATTTTGACAAGTATATGTTATTATTCTTTTCCCATCAGTAAATGTCAGAATGGTGGGTGACTTCTTAAAGTTTAGCTGAGCCATGCATTTGTGGCACACAATGTTTATTATCAAGAGATTTTGCAATGCTTACAATTCTTCCCCATCAATAAAGGTTGCAAAACAAAACAACCTTCTACACACAGAATGTCCATTAAAATAAATCATCTGAGAAGGTATGTCTCTTACTTTGGCCTTATGCTTTTTAGCAAGAGCTAAACTACTTGTTACTCTGTGGGATAACAACCCGTCACAAACAGTCTAATTAGATGGACTGAATTCTCATCAGACTCAATAATCAGTAATAATTAACAGTAATGTCATAGAATTTTGAAAATACAAATCATCAACATTGGTCAGTTCGTCCACAAAACACCGTTCTTCATTATCAACAATTTCATTATACATATTATATTTCATTTTGATTTCGCGAACTCACTACAATTTTTGTGTTGCTATTAATACTCAAAGTTCAAACCTCAGGCTCAGTCACTTCCGGGTCAAAAAATTACAAAACCTAAAGTACATTTTTTAAGCATTTTCAACAATTATTACAGTAAAGACAACAACTTCCCTGTAATGCTGACTAAGATAAAACATTCACAGCAAAATTTAACCATGACATGCGCTGACACAGTCGAAATCGCAATTTAAATCATGCTAATAGTAATCATTGGTCAGCATCTTCATCTTGACCTTTGACCCCAACGATTTCTGGGCAGGTTTAATCCGCGGAAAATCATGGAAAATGCGAAAGAATTCCGTAATTTCGCAAAAAAGTAAAAAGCTTTATGAATGCATTATTTTTGTTCTGACCAAATGAGACCACAATAATTATTATATGTGTTCTAAACATATAATCGGACAACATGATAGCAACAGTTAATTGAACTAATGTTACTGTCAAAATTTAGTCTAAAATCAAAGTGTAATCCGCGGTCCTGACGCTGAAATAAAGAATTGATTTCACAACCCTAGCGTTTTTTTTATTATTATTTCTCAACCGATTTTTTATAAAATATGTAAATTATTAAAAAGTAAAGCTCAGAGCTTTCAGAAAATGTAAAAATATTTAATATATCTTGGCCGAAAATATGTTCTTGAACCATGTTAATTTCATCAAAATTTCGACAAATATTGTCGCTTAATTTTTGGACTGAATTCCACGGCCTTAGGGTCTTTTTTTCAGCTGATTGTTTCTAAATTCAATACATATAAAAAATCATATTTTGACTTCTAACCAAAATATTTTTGTCAAGATACAAAAAAAGTTTTTAGATATAAGATTTTGCGACAGTGGGTGAGTTCGAAGTCAGATTCCCGCAATTTCAAAAAGTGAAAGAAAAAACAACAACTTTACTAGGTTTTGAACCCATCGACGACATATTTTACACAATTACCAAATTATTGGTTATCTACCAATACATTTATACGGTTATCATAACGCTCAAATACATTTTTTTATCCCAGTTATGTAAACTTAGAACAAATCAGAACTTAATTTGCATTCACAGGCTACTTTATAAATGTGTAACAAAATGTGAGAAATATATCTTCAAATACAGCAGTGGATATATAGTAGAATTCAAGGGCCGGTCAGGGGGCGGGTGCCACTCTATAATCTGGCAAGCATAAGTAAAAACGTCACTTATGCGCTGATTGTGTCCATATTCCGGCTACATAGACATGCTATTACTCTAGACCTTATGCCCCCTACCAACCAAAACTCTTGTATCCGATTCTGGAATATGAAGAAAATACTAATTTTGGTAAAAACTTACATTTGGAAAGGGGAGACCGCGACCGCGGTCCGGTAGTTAGTGCGATGAGCTTGTAACCTGGCGATCCGGGCTCAAATCCTGGCCGCTGTAGGTCATACCCTTATATGAAAATTTGACAAAATGTCGAGTGGACAAGTTTCCGGCTCTTTGTGGAAAGCAAAGCAGTAAGAAGGTTGTAGAACACATAGTATATTCCAACTATTGCATGCTTAGTAAAATTTAATTCATTCAAATATATAGTAGAGATGTGTGGTACACAAAAACGCGAAATGTGTTTAAATCAATAAGTCTTGTAGTACATATGATACAAAAAATAGCGAGACACGTTCATCATGCGTGAATAAAAGCAAAGGAAATAAAACCAGAAATATGCTTCATGATGATTATCATACAGAATCTGCTATGCTAAGAAATTCTTTGTTATGGTGTCGTCAATATTTTTTCTAGTACAAATCGAGAACGTTTTTCAAGACAGAAGTGCCACTTACGCTCATGATGTATTTCGTCGCCTCCCTCGTTCATGTCATACAGACTGCATTTAGGCTGGTCATATGGCAAGAACGACTCAGCACAGCGACCTGTCTCAATATGTAATCTGTGATTGCCGGCTACAAAATGAAGCATAGAGAGTCTCAGATTTTGCGGTGGTTTAATTAGGTTTAATTCAAGATTATCTTTGAACCTTGTGTATCGTTTGTGTATAATTTCCCATTTGAATATTCAATGTGTGTTTAACTTGGTCAATCAGTCTTCTTTTTATCAGTATGTTTGTAGTTTTAGTGACCATATATCAGTGTAGCCAATAGAGTCTCAAGTATAACTGATATTCGGGACTCAGATATATTGTGAACGGCTTCGCAACATTTACTGATATATGACTGATGTAAATTTGTAGCATCATCATCTACTTTGTTTCTCGACAATGATTAGTTTGTATCGTTGTTAAACGTTTATATATGTATGTGTTTCAATAAATGTACCGTGCATGATCGAAGCTTTGTTTGTGTTCTTTGGCTCTTGCACAAGTTTTAGATTGAAGTTTTAAGAAACTTTCATTAAACACAAATTTTGACTTGTTGATTTAGATTTTTTTCGAAAAAAAATTGTTGAAAACCTAAAGTAGGGAGTAGTTATTGGTGTTGTAAATTTCATGGTTGAGCATGCGGGTTATAAAACAAGAACAGTTCAAACATCATTCATAATCATTATTAATCATGAGTCAATTTCTTCAAATGATTCACTTTTTAATCATACATATATTTGTTGTTATAACGCGTTGTAAGTTTGGTTTAGTATACAGTGATAACATATCACTTTTATTATAATTTCTAATAATTTGTTAAACACACAAAAATGTTTCTAAAGAAACAGTTGCTTTTGCTTAAATGCGAAAAGTTCCCAACTCTCTTAATTTGTAAAACTGCTATTTACAATCTCTCTTTGCCGTAATTCGATTTTGTAAGTAATAAGGTATGATATTGTCCCTGATGTAACAAATATCAATATTAATAATATAAGAAAAAAGTAGTTGCTTAATTGTATATATTATATAGTCTGCACTAGCAGCAAATCGAAATATTGTCAGGTATAGTTCAAGGGAGGTAATTAGTTAGATGGTCTTAAATGTTGTCGTGAGAGTTGTTTCCACATAACCATCATATGTTCCCGTTATGTCTTCTTATCATATGAAATGGAAACAAATTGCAACAGTTGTAGTGTTTTGTTACAAGTGTCAGACTGCTGCATTAAATAAATGTATAGTGGACTAAGAGTATATAGTAGTTTCTGTCTCCTTTTAAAAAATACTTCGTCAAAATGTTGAGTTCGCTCAGTGCTTTGATGCGAGACATCTTTTTCAAAACATATTTTATCTGTCTATAAATAGATAGCGTAATGACAATTTTCACGATACATTGTAAATACCAGACAATGTCTAGACATAGTATTGTTATGAAATTCCTATCATTGCTCAATTTCGGGCAAGATTGATATCAATACAAAGTATGTATGACGTTTTTTCACGTGAGTGAAATCATGAACTGTCCATTCTTTTGTGATAAAAATAATCTTTACACCCAAAATCCCAGGAATTTGTAAAACACATTGTTACAATACAATGCATTTCTGTACATTTACGTCATCAAATAATTGGCCATAATTCGATAATGACCACATTGTAATAATTGTAAAAAAAACACGTGACCATTGACGTATGTAGCTTCGTGCATTTCATCGAGCACGAGAAATCACGTGAACTTCTGCTCAATGATATGGGTGATCGTCAATTGATGACGTCTTTCGATAATTAGTTATTTTTAAAGATTTTAAATGTATTGAATACAAAGAAATGTATAACATGTATATACTTCCATCGTTTGAAAAAAACTGTATAACTATATAACTTAGTCATAATTCTCTTACCAGTAAGGAAAAAAATTGCTTCCTTCGAAGTGATACACTAAGTACCCTCTCAACAGAGGATAGAACATCTAATTAATAAGAAATAGCGAATTCTCCTGAAAAAATACCGATTCGGAAAACCCCTCCAGTGTCCACAGTCCGCTATATATGGCCGATTAAAGAACGTATTCTCGTCCAGGAGTGAATTATATTGTCTATTGTAGACAGGTGCCTGTTGCTCACGGGTGTCCGTAAGCATAAGTAAGACAATATATATAAGATTATCTGGAAACCGTCAGTTAGCTGTTCCTAGAAATAGGACCAATATAGCTGATTGGTCCATGAGTGAAGTGGGGCCAAAAAAGGTGGAACACATTCCCAGTGACTTGAAATGTGTTTCCAATGAAAACCAGCTAAGACAAAGCTCAAAACATATCTGTTCTCAAAATTTCTACCTGATGACCTAACAAACTGTGTACAAAGTTTTAGACTGACTATTAAAGTTATCATGAGAAGTACAATTGAATACAGTGTCATAATTTTTTGCGATATATAAATGGACTTGTATTTAATTGCATAATTACAACCGGCGGTATTATTGTTCATAAAGTATTACATGTATATTGTGATAATACGTATGTCCAAAATAGCTTTCAAGTTTTTACCTTTTTCTCTAAAGGAGAATCAAACCATTTTTGCATCATAAATATTAATAAGTATCTTGGTTTCTTTTATCGATCTCTAAAAATCCATTTCTTACCTATATTCAGAAAACGTATTCCTCTACTCGTAGCGAGTATGTTGAGGAGAAATTTTTAGGCAAATCATTTTTATGATGATATAACTTTACTGAAATTTACTGATTATAGATCATTTAAAAATGCTATCCAGATATCATTAATATACATATTACTTTAGTGCGCACACGTTTTATGACAAATACTGTAATACTGAAAACAGAACTCATTAACTACTGCAATACATCAACAGTAGATCATTTTGGCCGGACTCTTTTGATACTCAAAAGAAAGCGAATCACACAATATTATTGTCACCTGGGACATTTTTTACTTGCGTTTAACATTGCACAAACGACCAAGGGCATTAGGACACCTGTTTAGCTTTGATTGTGGATGAAAATCCAAGGCGGACACCTGGGTAGAACCACTAATATTCTGTAAGTTAGCCAGGCTGCTCCCTCACATGTGAAATTTATCGCAGTCACAGCATTGAGGGGCTGGTGAATAAAGTCAGAAACAATAACCACTCGACCACAGAGACCCCTCACTTGTGAGACAAAGGATACTCATAGACTTTTGATTTATATGATAATATATTTATGTACGCAAATATGCATTTCGTAACAAAATCTTCAACTTATTTATTCATTCTCTTCTTGTATCCCTTGATATTATAAAGATGATGTGTCGCACGCAAGAATCATGCCACTATCCTCATTTACCAATTCTATGTCCCCTGTCATTTAACGGGGGCATACATGTCCTATGGACACATTTCTAGTTTAGTTATGGTTTGATCATGACATGATCTAAAAACGATGATATAACAAACCTTCCATTATTTTTTCGTTGTTTGTTCTTACCACAGACTTTGATAGCCGGACATTTAATCCGGAGATCCGAGTTCGAATCCCGGTCGCGGCCGGTCATATCCTTCTATGAAAATTTTCTTCCATATGTGGAGAAGTTGCCGGCTCCTTGTGGAAGGGTAAGTTAGTACTGGTTAGTATGCAGTTCAGGAGAACTGGTTAGGTGAACCGGTCGCCGTATATAAATGAAAAATTGTTGAAAACGGCGTTAAACATCAGTGACAATAAGTCTCATAAAAACGAACAAAACAGACTGTGATAGCTAAGTATACCAATTTATTGTTTGTACACAATATTTACGCAATTAAATTCTAGTTCATGCAAATGCTGAATTTGTGTGTTTCTAGTTCTAGATCGACATCTGGGTAGTTTGGTAATATTATTGAGCCGTGACAGATTAAATAAGGTAACTACAAAAAATCTTGAGTTGTTAGGTCTCCTGATGCATTGTTGTGAACAGTATCTATTAAAATCATCTGTGCTAATTCTGTCGATCTCAGAACAGAATCCGATTGGTATTTGGTTATTTAATCCCTGATCAATTAGCATTGTATTACAACATGTAGATAAAAGTTGCATCTCATTGATAAATCCAAGAAAAACGTGAAATTCTTGAACGATCACAGATATGAATGTTTCGTATTGGACAGCCCATATGTATAACAGTGGTACCCGTCCGTGTTTTCAAGCCTCATCAGTCTATGTCACAAAGAAAATCATAGAATATCATTTTCTATAAATAGTTATATTCTGATGTTGTATGACAACAATACTCCTGATTAATCCAGCCATGTCTAGCTTACATTTCATTCAGTATTCAGCTTACAGTATTAACTACATACATTCGTTTTCATGCGGAAAATGTATTCAGCAATACCATTTGAGTCTACCACTGTATAATGGTCGGGTAATTATTTTCCAGCGTCTTTGTTTTTCCAAGATATGTGTTTCAGTTCATTCCATGTTATTAGGCCTAAAAAAGGTTTGTTCCTGGATATCCGACCGACCGAATATTTTACATGCCGACTGATAAGTTTTACGGCATCCAAATCGTAGTGCTGAATCGTAATTTTCACAACTCATTAATATTACGGCGCACATATTCCAATACGGTGTTGAAATAAAAAATATAAAAAAATGTCTACCTACAGACACACATTTTTGGGGCATATAACCGAAAACAAACCTTTTTAGGCCTTATGTGATTTTGTACATTTATAACACTCTAACAATTATGTGAAGTTATCGTGCGATGTTTTTTTACTTTGAAATGTCTGGAAATCAGACGACATCACAAAACTTTGATTAGAATTACTTGGTACATATCCGACCATAAACTAAAAAAAAACTTTAAAAACTTTATGGAGCTACACCTACCAGTGCTGATGCTCTCCTATGTAAAACGGCTGCATAATTCATAAATTTATTAATCTTATACCCTATATACATTGAAGACAAGAATTTGAATTGAAAATATTAGATCACGAATTGTAGTGAAATGTCTATAATAATTGTCTTAATGGTCCAATCAATGGTAACTCCATAAACAGTCCTCATTCAGATCATAATGCATGAGAAATTAGTGCCATTTTTTTGGAAATGCTGACTGATATAAATCAGAGTTTTTTATGCAATTTTATGTAACTGATATTATGTAAAATGAGGCAAAACACTGAAGCAACAGGAAAACGCATTTAATTACTTCGTCAAAAAATACGACAATGTACAAAATCTCAATTGATAATATCAAGTTACTTTACCGCGTGCCTCCGTGACTTATTCTGTACCTGATTAACCCTAGCTTTCATTGATATCTAATGATCATTTAATAAAAGTTGGTGATTCAAATAGGAAATACGGATCATAGACATTTGACTTGTCCTGTGTAATAAACCAGTCAGTCATTTGTAAATAACGACACTTAGTATGCTACTAAATATCAAAGTCGAGGGAACAATGTAATGGCCACTGATGTTTACTCTCTAATAAACAATTGTTTAAGTCAATTCTGTCTTAAGCCGCGACCGTAAGTGTTAAGTGCACTGGACGGACTTGTTAAACTGGTTGCCGTGACTCTGGTGTGTATATATATATATATATATATATTGAAAGTTGCTGCTGGTCATCCATCACTGACATTATATATATCTCGGGCTATGGAATACCTGTCTTTCATGATCATCATAATAATAAATATCCTCCTCCTTATCATCATCATGCGATTCTAATGTACAATATCAATTTATTTCATACTATCGACTGTATTTGGCAAAGTCAAAGCCTTAATTTATACATGTACAGATGTCATTTATTTCTGATACCAATCGTGGCCAAGTTCTTTTGATTAATGCAGGGATAATGAAGAATATAAAAGTTCGGCACTAGGGATTATTGGTCATTATAATGTATATTTTGTCTTCCCGTCATTAATCTCATGTCAATATGTGGGCTGTTGTGGAGTCGGCATTTTCGCCGGACATTCAATGGACCAATGAATAGATTATAAACAATTAGGCTTGGATGAATACAAGTAAAGAATACAAATCATGATTGAACATTTCACGTTTTATTTGCATTCTATGGAAATGTTTGCATGTGTAAATATAAGCGATAGATACATTTAAATGCAACAAAGTATGATTATGTACATGATACTCATATCACAGATTTAGATATTACTATACACATGTATATACTTGTATAACACATATAATATAATAAATAATATAATTATAACATCACATTTACTTTGTAAATAGAATACAGACATTTTCAGACTGTAAATTGAATAAACTTTTAAAATGTACTTCTAGATCTCGAAGTTATTAAGAAGTTATTGTGTTATACACAAGACATTGCCATTTCAGCAAATTACACGACTGTCGCCGTGTTGTATTCAACCCCATGCATTTCTGATGGTACTATTTTCTACATTTTGTTTTGGCAATAAATCATATTATCTACAAAATCATGTCACAAATGCACGTTGTTTTAATAATCATATATTTTGGGATGCAGACGAACGCTGACGAACGTGATTTCATACATTCTCTATGGAAAGGTGTCATTTTACCATTTTCAAAGCATTACACCAAATGTTCACGCATTTCGGACACAATATAATTGACATTGAAATTGAAATTATTTCGATAATAAAAAAACACCGTGTTTGCAATAGCAAAAAATCCACAATCGTAAAAATCGTTGACGTCTTTTTCAGTGTTCCGGATTTTAAGTTTTTCGTTGAAATGTGGAATATTCGTCATAGATATTTGGAAATTGTCTAATAATGCGCATGAAAACCGTTCGTGGGAGTTTTGGTCATTTTTCATAAATCATAAATGCTAGCGATACTGTTGGAGATTTGTCAAACAAAAAGTTTTTATACACTAAGGTGTTAGGAAAAAGTTTCCAAAGGCAAACGTTGTGTCCATAGACATGAACAATGTTTCACCATTTTTTTATAGTCAATAAATTGTTAAATGATAAATAAATCATCAATTGACTCTTTCATTCCGAAAACAATGGTCAATGAAGGATACAAATCTATTTGATGAACGAGATTCTCCAGTTGGAATGCTAAACGTAATGTGTAGTAAATAGAATCCTGTGAAAGTCTATTTTGGGATGCTTTGGCTGCGGCTAAATACATTTGATTTTAACGTATTGTTATATCGTCGACAAAAAACTTCTGTTTAAGATTCATTCAGTGGAAGACACTGACACGGGGTCCATAGCTACAGATAGTGAAGAATCTGTATGCTGTGTCTGTAATAAAGATAGACCAGATGCACTTAATTATGAGTATATCATTGAATTAGTGTATATTGGCCCAGTGTGAGAGTTGTGAGCATTGGACCCACCTCAAATTTTGCACCCCAGTGAAATGTGTGAGGAGAAATTCCACCTTTCTTTGCCCCCATTGTTGACAGTTGACGGAACACAATAAAAATTCTCCAGTTGTTGTTTTTGAAACATTTGAAACTGTTACTTATATATGACTTATTTTGTATAGTTTGGAAGTTTAACCCTGTACAGTAAAATGAGTGCTACATGATGACGTCATGTGACATTGGGAGATTTTTACTTGATCACCGGAATTAAGTATATTTAAGGAAAGAACGATGTCGCCGTACAGAATTTATTAGGTAGCATGCACTAGATTAATGGAGATTTTGGTGTTTTCTGTTTTTTTTTCAGGTTATTAAGTGTTTTTCAGTTTTTCAATCGACCGGAGATTTTGTACATTTGACTGTTGACATTTGTAAAAGAGGTATTACTGATGAATCACTAGATATTTATTTTTGGTGAGATTAGATTGCTAATCAGAGGTATCTTATACTACTAAATCATGCGTTGTTTGTTATTGTACTAACTGTTCAGCGAGTGTTTAGTATTCTGTTTGTTACATTTTTTCTTTAGGTAACATCATCATATATTTTCTCGAGCGTCTGCTACCGGTTGATATTTTCAAAATTTATTTTTTATTCCATAAATCTGTGTATGAATTTCATCGCGACTCTTGTTGTTTGCACTTTGTTGCGTTTATCATGTGTTTATAGTGTTTTACTTTACGTTTGTTTTTTTTATTTTTTTTCATTCGGTAACTTTGTAATATATTTTCGCGAGCGTCTGCTACTGGTTGATATCCCGGATTTTATTTTTTTTATTGCTCGAATCTATTTTTGAGCAAAACCAAGGAAATTCTGTTATTATATTCCAGTGATTGCAACAGAGTTCACCTTGAGGTTTGATGCCCAGTATGGCTACCTTGAAGGTGTTGATGCAGTGCAGAAAGCAGAGTCATGAATATGTCCAAAGTTTTGAGGTAGACACCAATGGCTGATATGTTAATGTTAAATCTGACCATTTCAAAACTCCTTCAAAAGTTGGTGAGTGAAAAGAAGTCATTTCAGGGAATAGCCCCTTTTGAACTATAAATTAATTCTTAATTCATTCCACAAATAGATATTTTGCTTTCAACTTAATTAATCTGTGGTTTATATTGTCACTCTCAAATAAATTTTCTTGTACAAACACTTGCTGACTGCCCTTATCAATGGCAATGAAATTAAACAAATTTGTTTCTCTGTCTTAACCCTAGCCTGACAGCCTGGGGCTAGTGGAATATTATTCAGGCCTGTAGAAATTCATAATTTAGTCAATTTACATAGCTTGGGGTTTTTTTTAATTGTGTGGCTATGAATGTATACTTATTAAGGCTGGTGGTTTAAATATGTTTAAGTAACTAGTCCAAATAATTGTGCTCAGAATGGGTCCATTTCTTTTGAGACACACTAAAACCCCAATTATTCTACCTTGGATTGTCTGAAACCAGGTGTAATCCGAAATGAATTTTCAGTCCATATTTTTTCATTATATATTTCAATGTAAAATAACCTTGATTATCCTAATCATTAAATTCAAAAACTGAGTCCTATAAACAGCAATAAACAGGTCCCACAAATTATTCTAAAGCATACTTTTTTACCTGTAGTTCGAAGTTGACAAGTAACTCTGATCAGCTAGACTTGTCTTCTGAAACATTTCTTTAATGTTTCAAAAGGTGCAAACAACAAATTTTGAAAACATACTCTACAGTAAGTCAGTAATGTTTGTAAGTGCTTGTGACTATATCAATAGAAATGGAATTTTGATGTGTACTTTTACTTTATTTATGTGTTATTTGTTTAAATTGTACAAAAACAAAATTCTCATAACAGGTGTCTATACTTCATTTCATGATGATAAATACCTGTGCTTCCTAAAAATGCTACTATTTTCATATACCTAGTTTCAATTTCAGACCTAATTGACTATTGTCACTGGGGTTTAAGTTAACTCTGTTTTTCAACAATTTTTCAGTTATATACTGTGACTGGTTCACTTTACTAGTTTTCCTGGACTGTGCACTAATCAGTACTAACTTACCCTTCCACAAGGAGCTGGCAACGTCTCCACATATGGAGGAAAATCAACATTTTTGTCAAATTTTTATAGAAGGGTATGAGCTGCTGAGACTGGGATTTGAACCCGGATCTCCAGATTACAAGTCTGTACAGGGACCATGGCCACAGCCTCTAATAGACAAATGATATACTACTATCAATAAGTATGGTTCATACTACTTATGTTATATATATATACATGTTTGTCTTAAGATGTAATTTTATTGTAGATAAAACATTAATTATAACACATACAGTTAGTTGTTTTTATATTTACATATCATAATCTATTTGGGGCCGGTGGTGTCAGTTTCAGATAATCTAGGTTCTCTTGTAGTTGATTTATACCTAGGTAGCAGGTTTATATTTCCTATTGTTTAAATGCATTATTGTACAATTTGTTGAAATTAACTATTATGCTGTAACTTTCAGAGTTGCCAGTGAAGGTTTTCTGGAAGAGAACACCAGCAAGTTATTGCCTATTCCATATGATGAAGTTCCTTTTGTGATAGTTGGTAGGCAAGTTCATGAGTGCTGCCAAGGCACAGACAGGCATCAGTCAAGATTTGGGAAGGCAAAACTGGTATTTGGACTGATTTTGACTGATTGCCAGTCAAATTCATTGTTGATAAAAAATGTTGCTTGTTTTTCAAGACCTTTAAAATTGCCATTGGAAATTTATTCTAGAACTACAATCAGATCTGTTAGTTTTAAAAATGTGTGTTTCATTTGATTATGAAAGCCTGGTACTATTAATTTCCCGGTCTTCTGATCATTACTAGGACTTGCACCTTGTGACTCTGTTAGGAGCACCATTATAATAATATCAGTAGTATGTGAGATATCCTGGAACTTGAAATAAGAAAATCATTCACTGTGTAATTGTAAAATGTTAGCATGTTCAATTTTTCAGGCTGAGCACACTTACTATAACAAGGGCAGGACCCAACTCTCTTTCTGTTGGTCTGTCTCTGCTTGCCTTCCTGCCTACCAACAAATCTCTTAATATCTGTATGTTTCAGATTCATTCCAATAGCAGTTACCACGGACAGAAGTTGTAGAGAGATAGAGAGAAGAAACCTGGTTGAAAATCTGCTTCATTGAGTGTATGTGTCCTGTCCACTAGATGAGAGCCATTGGTTCCATTTGATGGGGGAGGTACAAACTTTTGAATCAATTCTAGTTTGTTTGACTTTGGTGTCAGTAAATGCCAGGAAATTGAAGCTACTTGTTAATTGTGACAAACCTTGTTTTCTTGTGAACAGCACATAATGCATGAAGCACATGGTGTCATTCATAACAAATTATTGTTATTTCTATTTCAGATTTGGTACTCTGTCTTTCACATTGGACAAGGCAGTGATTGGAAAAATCCTTTCTCTGGTATCTGAAGGTATTCACAATGTATCTGAGATGAGCTGATATATCGAGATGTTCTCCAAAGTCAATTTCCCATCAGCATCCCACCTGAGCAACCAGTTTTATCTTACTAAGAGGTACATCCAAAATCATAGTGAACATGGCACTGTGCATTGAGAAGTAAGTAAATGTTTTATAAGTGTTTAAAATGTAATACGTGTACTTAAGAATTAATCAACATTGTTTAACCTAACATTTGTATCATTTATACAATTTATACAATCAGTTATAACAACACATATATCCTGGAACCAATATACAGAGGGATGCAAGTAGTCCAAAGTATATTGTTGTTGGTTTTGCTACCCATGTGCAGTGGCTCCAAATCCAAGCAGTTATTGCTTACAATCAATAATGTAATACTTGGATACAAGGTGACTTTGAAGTTCACTTATAGAAATGCACTCAAATAGCTGTTTTAAAAAAACAATATGTTCATCTCATTGTTAAGCAGAAATGAACTCATATACAATATTTGAAACAATGTATTAATTCATTTTTCAGTGTTCTAACTCAAAATTAATTCACTTGGATCTCTGGACCAATGATTATTTCTATTACTGTTTTTAACTTACAGTTCCTGGTGTGGTTTGGGTATCATTGCTATTTTCTTGCGTAGTAGTTTGTTTGTTGAACAGTGATTGCTATAATAACCCTCTGCATGATTAGAACTGACAGAAATTGTGGGTTAATTAATATGATTTATAAGCAATTTTTTGTCTCAGAGAAACATCTTTAGCAGTTGTTCTAGGCACTGCTTGATATATAATAGTAATTTATCTTTAAATTCCAATTCTGACATGCTGCATAACTAAGAATAACGGTAACAATAATGATTTTACCAAGTGTTGAACATGTTTACAGTTAAGCTAATTGTTTGATATTTTAAGCAATCTTAAAGTCCAAAAGTTTTAGTAACATTTGAAGAGTACTGTTAGTTCATCAATAATTTTGAAATTACTGAAAGAATATTTGAACACTGTTGCTTGTTGCGCTTGCTTTTTTTAATATGCTCCTGTATGCCTTGGGTCATATATCATGTATATTTAGCCTAATACAATGAACACATGTTTAGATTTTTTTTACCACCAACAAAAATAAACCATAAATAATAATGTGTAGCAATTGCTTAGTTTCATAAATAGTCATTATATGATTTCAGGCTGTTTCACCTACTTATGTGACTTCCACATAGAGCAGGCATGGAAATGGTGTATGGACCTTTCTAATGGAACTGATTCTGCGGAAGCAAAACAGCTGTTAGCTCTGTAAGTATTTCAGTATTTGTGTTTTTTAATGCAATAGAGCCAAGAATCAAATATGACTGCTGTTGATTTACAAATATTGTATATAAAGCTGATATGTTATACATTGTGACTCTTAAGTCATAGGATAATAATGGCAGAAGGGCATACAGAGTTAACCCTGTCCATATACTGTATGTTTGTTTGTGTGTGTTTTTGTGTGTTTGGGGAAATGCTAGCATCCAGCCCATAATTTTGTCAAGCATGGTAAGATATCAAAATAATTTTGATACAAAAGGTCACCATTTGTATGCAACATATCAACAGCTATGACTGTGTAACCAGCTGAAAGATCAAGGTTACACAGTCCTTGATTGAAATTCAAGAGCTATGGTGGCTGTCACCTTTGCCTTTTTGCTTGCATCACTGTCTGTTATACTTCTAGTTATGCTTTAGTTTGTCTTGATACAATAGATTTTTTTTAAATTTTAAATGACAAATGGTTTGCCTTGTCTATATCAATGTAACATTGAGAGGACTGAAAATTACCCTTGTGTTGGTTTTAAATTTAATGGTTCTTGTATCAGAATGCACAGAATCGCCAATGCTGAAAGTTCAGAAGCGTATTTTGTTGAGAGCCTGAAGGAGTCGAGTACATGGAAACAAAACACACACTTCAGGACTTGGTTTGAAAAACAGTGACTTTTAAGTGCAGAGGTACAAGTGATTTATCAACAAAATGATATTTTAATGTTTCATTTTCATAAAGACGAAAAACAGTAACATACTATATACATGTATGTTGTTATTTATTCCCTTTGAAGTTGGAGGTAGCTAAAAAAAGCTGATTTATAAGTTTGTAAATCCATATGATATGTAAGGGAATTTGTTTTCTGCCTTTTTTCACAGATTTCAAGTGATGTGTTAAGTGCTTTGTAGGTAATAATACAAATATAGTCATGTTCATTTAAACACATCATGTAACATTTAGTGTAGTTTCTTAATTGCCAGTAATGATTTTGTTCAGTGCATACTTGAAGACTAATGAAGAAGTATCTTAAGTTCATCTTCAATTGGTAAATGATTACCATGTATGTGAAGTATTGGTATTAATTTTTTAAGCATGTATTACAGACATGAGTTCAGTTCCACCGTCAACAACTCTTCAACATCTGCACTGCCAATGGTCTAGAAAGGCAACGCCAAATCTTAAAACGGAACTACTTGGTGTATTACACTCAAGGGTCTCTGACAAGTATCATGACTACACTAGTACCAAAATTCCTGCCAGACAGTTACAAAAGGTAATTATCATTGCTGTTGATTTGTTATTCTGTATGCTTATAAGTCAGTAAGGATTTTTGCATGTTATACTCTCCTCCCTGGCATTTTGGTCGATTTTGGTGTACATTTCGGTTGAAAGAATTTCTTTGGCTATTATGATATAAATATGATGAATCTTACATAAAAATCTGGAGAATATTTCTCGTATGTTTTCTGTGTGATGATAAATGAAATAATACTGAGGTATAATCTTTAAATAAATATGAAAAAATCTGCTATTATATAATTCCCCACAGAAGAATTCTGCATTGGGACATAGGTTTATCATTATCCGTCCATCCCTCTGTTACTCTGAACTTTCAAATTGATAGTTACCTGACATTTTGTACCAAAAAGGTCACCCTAACTATCAATTTATAAACTTGTCTGTTGGTCACAAATTCAACTTTTGGTGATAACTTATGTATTTTTTGGTAGATTCCAAATAAAAATTCCCATATTTCCTCAATACAACATGGATCAGGAGGAAGAAGATGAATAGTGTCACACCAAGGTCAAGGTTGCTGGTCTGGGACAAATTTCACAAAATCTGACTTTCTTTGATAGCTTAGCTCAACAATGCAATGATTTGTCTGAGCTATTCTTCTCACCCTGCAGTCTTATTGAAGTAACACCTTGTTAAGATTTTGCTGCCAGGTCATATCTCCATAACTAATTAAGGTAATCTCTTGAAACTTCCCATATGTCTTCTTCATCCAGCGAACTCGAATTAATAAAGGGATTGTTTTCAGATATGTCCAGTACAACTGCAAAGACACCCCTGACTTACCATATTTCTTAAGGTACAAATCTAAGATGCTCATTGATCACTGTATGAAGCGCCTCCCAACATCTAACCCTAAATAGTCATCGATATCGCTCACAGGTCCAACGACATTTCATGTCACAAGTCATGATAGTGGGAGGCAGTATGATGTTTATTTGGAAGTGCACTTCCATGCTGCTCAAGTGAGGACTTGCTAAAACACATCTACCATATAAGCACATGTTATACATAATGCTTCATGTTCCGGGACAAGAGTGGAATACTCTTAGTGATGAATTTACCAGATCACCTCATTTTCATACGGAAAAGAATGCAAGCAAATCAAAGTTAGTGACTGAGAAGTACAAAACCGTAAACATAGAATCAAAGTGTAAGATGTTGTCTTCAAACATTAACAATTATATGCACCATCTGAGGAACACTGCTGATTATGAAGATGTTTATCAAGATCTTATGAATCTACATGAAAAACTTTTTTCTGAGATACCTTCTAAGTCTTGATTACTGTTGAGGAAACCCACTTTAGGGCGAAGACCACATAGATACCAGAATGGACAACTGTTACAAAAGTAACAAAAAACCAAGAGGAAGAAGGCTATAATAAGGGAGAAAATTGAACCGAGTATGTATCTATTATTTAAGCATATTATTTTATTACCTCGCACCAAAAAATTAGGTAGGGGGTCATAGGTGTGTCTGATCATCCAACACTTAATCTGAGTGACTTAAAGGAGATGTGAGGCTAAAGTTATGAAGTTACGACCAGAATTTAGGGCATTGGCCTCTTGTTTAACTAAGAAAAATAACAATGGAATCGGCCCTTTAACATGTTTCTTTGTCTGGTCTTCCTTCACAGACAAGCCATCATTCACAAGAAAACATCATTCACAAACAAGCCACTATTAGCAGGAAGATATCTTTTCAATGAAAATGCTTTTTATCAAATAGTTTGAATTAGCCAAAGAAATGGAATGTAAATATTCGGTCAGCTCGTAAATTTGCTCTTAGTATGGGCAAAGAATGATGAGCCTCATACTGGTATGTTTTGTATGTATAGACTAAATATGTACACTTTATATTATGATAGGGTTTAAAAGCATTTAGGGAAAGTTTACCTTTACCACTGACCTTCGTCATTGTTAGTGATGTATTCAAATTTGTTTGCTTCTTATCATCAGAACATAGTTATGCTGAATTTGCACTGTCTTCTGTTTCAGGACTTCCAGCAAGGAAGCCTTCTGTTGGTAGAAATCTGGTTGTTCCCTTGGATACCTGTATAAGTTTAAATGATGGACCAGGTATGATCATTTACTGTTTCCAGTTTGCAAAATTTAAATCCATGACAAAATTTTTTCAATGAGGTTAAAAACAAAATTAACATCGAACTTAACAGGAGCACTTTTGATTGAATGGAAACATTATACTCAGTGAATTAAAATAGCATGTGCTTGGTACTTTTAGGTTTCCATAGGAAAATGGAATGGATATATAAATGTGCATTATCATGCCATTCTGTTTTTCAGCTGATCTGCTTTTTTGTAGTAAAAAGATGTCATTATGTCATAGCCTGAGGGGATGATAGAATCGAGTCAATTTTTTGTTTAGGTCTACTTTCTTTCCTGTGTAATACAACTGTGGCATATATTTTGTTGGAGTTATGTGCCTTTTTTGTTCTTAGAAAAGCTGGAATCTTGGTTTAGTTTTTTGGTTAAGTTTGACTTACTTAGACAAATGTTATAATTACTGAAAAATAACAATATTTCATGACGGAAACAAAAACAGATGAGTGGTCTGTACCTGTAAGGTGGTGCTCTTTCATTCCTAATGTAAAAAACAGTCTGACATCTGAATAACTGAATTAACAAGTGTCAACAATCGTTGACCTTCTCATGTTCTAAAGACTAACTCATGCAGTACAGAATAGGTATAGGACAAGGTCTAGGCCTGAAGGCACTTCCTACAGACAAGCACTATTGATCTCTCCAGTCCAAAGGAATGTTAATGTAGACAGCACTAGTGTTAAGGTTTGTTACAGAGAATCTTGCATTGTTTTTTATTATTCTTTGATATTATTATGGCTTCAATGAAGTGTAGGACTGCTTCCTGACACAAGTCAATGATGTAGGAGGAATGATTCTTAGACACAATGTCCATGATCAAATATTTCAGAGAAAGTTAGTGTGGGGATAGAAACAGGTCTATTTTCCCGGAAGAATCAAAGCTATTGCTTTTATACACTCACTATCATGAAGTGACTGTGTATAGTACATGTAATGTGACTGTGGCTTACATTTACAGGTATGGGGTTTTTTTTGGACTTTGGAAGAACAGAAATCTTGATTAAAAGAAAAATGGAGGAGGGGTCTGCACCCACAAGGCAGTGTTCTTGTTTGCTTATTGACTTCTGTTCCAGGTAACTTAAAGCTTATTTTTTTGTGATATAATTTTCGCAGACTCATATTTTAGTCTCTAATTTTTAGTACATTAACTGCTTGTTCTTTTAAATTCAGTATAGGTTATTATGTCCATTAATCTATATATGTACATGTCATGTGCTGTTTTATTTTAGCTCAAGAAGGACATGAACAATTCAACTAAAATTCCTGTGAAGAAACTAAAAACCTACTGTGTTTTTGGACAGCCTGATGATAAAAGGTATTCAATACAATTTATCTAATGTTAATGCTATGGTACAAAGTACCCAGGGTATGAATCGGTATGAAAGCCTTGGGTGCAAACAAGCTCCTATCCTCGTTTTTCTTTTAGCTGTTTTTTGTAATACACCATGTTCAACTTTCTTTGATATTTCAACTTATCTTTCCTTGTTACTTTGCTAGTGGAAAAAGGTTAGTACCTTTTTTGCGTAGTATTTCATATTTTACATACCGTGCAAATATGATTCTTTCCTCTGTAATTGTTCAGATGGTATGTTGTTACCTTTTGACATTCTTCCTTTGTTTGTTTTTCAGTTTTCACATGTTATAAACGTCTCCATACATGTAGAATTCTGAATTTATAAAATACTGATCATCTACACTCATGTTGGTGTTGATATAATCTAGTGATAACATACCCGCTACGACCATACTTTGATAACCTCTTGCCACCATGGGCAACAAGCTAATGGTCATCATATTTAATCTTTCCAAACACATCATATTGGCACATCCTATAGAAAGAAATTCAAACATGACCATTCAAGATGTATGTTGCTCTGTATTAACAGTTCTCTCTCATCAAGAAGCAATCACAGTACATTTGTAATACATGTTATTGCGGTTAGATACAAGCACTTGTATATTTTGAAATGATTTTAGCTTATTAATATTTTGGTACAGGTTGTACTGGGAATGCACCTTTTGCAGAAAGTGGTATCATCCAGATTACATTGGACGGGATCTTAAGGAGAATATCCACCAGAAGATGTTTAGTCGTCCAACCTATTAGTACAAATGTAATAGGACAACTGTTTTTGCTCAATTCATTAAAACTAACAGCCTAGAAGCATGTTGGTTGGAAATCAACCAGTAGTTTTCAGTATTAGAAAATATTATGTTTCTTAGCATTCTTGCTGACTACTTTTTCCGAAACAATGTTGCCCTTATGCCCCCTACTGGATGGAACCCTCAGACCCCCCTTCTACTTTTAGTAGTTAACCAACTGCATGAAAAAATTTCTACACGTGTGTGACATATTTCATGTGCCGTTTTTTATACGCCCGAAGGAACGTATTATGTTATCACGCTGCTTGTCCATCTGTCTGTCCGTCCGTCCTTTTTCCTTGTGCGGACAACTCTTCCATCATTACTTGATCCATTTTCTTCAAACTCTCACAGAAGATAGCTATTGATGTCTAGTTGTGCACAAAGGGGAGATAATTCACTTGCTGTTTTTACTGAGTTTTTGGCCCTTATTATATTTTTACAGCAAATTCTTTTGCGAAAAATTACACTTTCATATTTCAGTTGTAAACTTTCACAAAGATCACGAAGAGTCTCAGTTGTGCAAGAGGGAGCATAACTCATCATCATAGCATGTTATTATGGTACTCATGGAAACACAGCCTTCGGGCATATTTTGCCCCGCTTTGCTAAGCTCTTGTTTTAGTATCCTTTGTGCATCAGCTGTATGTCTCTCTGTGGAAATATTTCTTCCAAAGTATTATTTGTAGTGTTTGTGTTTATACAATCAAATACCAAACATAATTCTATTTTGTCACCAGTGGTAATGTCTTGGATTAATTTATATGCGACCTGTTACACCTTTTCAAATTACTTTTTCAGCAACAGACATATGCCCGTGATGTTCCAAGTTTGAGATAAGTAGAGGAATTCATGAGAAAAGACCTCAGTCCTTGAAACAGATGCAAGGGATGAGGAATTATATTCAGAGCTGGAACGCTGTGGAGCTGCACCGTAGTGCTATAATAATGTGTCTGTGTGATTATTTTGTGACATAGAACACACTTACTATCCTATTAAAGAAACAGTTGGAGGACTCTTTGTACTTATACCTAATGAAGAATTTATTGAGTTTTGGGATATTAAGAAGGACTTCCACATTACAAACCTGTTGATGTTAGATCTTCCATTCAAGTACTTTTTAAGTCAGTGTAATAAATCCTTTAATGTGGAGCATGTTTCACAAAATGTTGTAGAGCTTTACCTCTTTGATATTAATGAAAAGTATAAAGACTTGTTAGTGAACATGCTGGAACAGATTGCTGAAAATTGTTTGTTAGTTAATATCTCAAATCATTTTGTTACTTGAAACTCAGATCTATTTGTGTCTATTAAAGAAATTGTACTGATGCTTATTGTTTATATGTTGATATTTTGATGATTTCACACCGCTGAGCTAATGTATTGAATTTTTTACATTATGTATTATAGATTTATGTGTAATTATAAATGATACAGAGATTCATTCACCAAATTGAGAAGTGGTTGTGGATTGTTTTTTTCATTCACATGTAACTGTGTAGTTTGAGGATCCATTCTGTCAAGTGTAAATGTACCCCTTTAATATTGTTGTTTATCTGAATGTAGAGAATTTAAATTTGTCCTGTCCCTTTTAAGATGTTAAATCTAAAACTCCTTTCTGTGTTTATTTTTTCAAGCATGACTTACTTTACTTTATTAATTAATGTTAATTCTTTTTTTTGTTGAATGATTATTAATTAACCTTAATTAACTGATGCCTCTTTCTCCTAATGACAATCAAGTTTTCAAGTTCCCTTAAGTTTAATGTCCCTTTTAATATGTTACTCCTTTCCTTGTTTAATTTTTGTAATGACTTACTTTACTTTATTAATTTTAACTCATTTTTTTGTCTAATGATAAATATAACCAATTCCTGCTTATCCTAATGATAATCAAGTTGTCAAGTTCCCTTAAGTTAAATGTCCCTTTTAAGATATTAGTAGAATCAAACATGAGTTTATGGCCACCTCTGAATGGACACAACCTTGTGAATAAATGTCATTCTTTGAAAACCGTCATTGATTATTAAGAACAAACTTATGTCTGAATGAAACCCACCTATCAATGAAGGCCAGATTTTGTCTTTCACAAGTTTGACTGTAAAAAAAATACCCGCAATTTTCCACTATAAGTTAATTTTTTCTGACTTTTTGCATTGGATTATTATTGTAGGCAAAAGCTACTCATTCGGTAGGACCTACTTATTCGGTAAGACGACCGTGGCCGATTTTCTACTCGTGCGGACCCTAAATTCACTCATCAATATGAGCGGAGGAGTTGATTTTTTTCGTGCCCTGTGCAACTGTATTACATTGCTGTCAGGAAGTATAAAATGTGAATAATTTGAGATGCAAGTGAGTGAATCTTCTTTTCTTGTAAATAAAATTGTATTGAAGATAGCAGGGTAGCAAGGAAACAGGCTTTTCAAAAAAAATACTTCGATCTCTAGTTGGGAGTGTACTCTGTCATCATCATCATAATCATGTTACAGTGAAGTTTTGACAGTAAAAGTGTAACCTAGAAGTTTCGTATATTTTTATGTCTCATCTCCACAAAAAAGCTTGATGAATGTTATTTGTAATATTTACCTATGCTTGGAATTCTTACATATTTATAAGTTTATTTTTGTACAGATCAACTTTGGAAACAATGGAATTTAAATAAAGTACTGATAATGTAAACAAGTAATAGATGTCCTGTTGAGACTAGAAATCTTGCACAGAGAGAGCCATTGTCCAAACATCTTTCTATATCCATGTTTTATGTTTCCATATGCTTTGGTATGTCTTCTTTTTTATTAGAGTGTAATGTATGTGTGCTTGTGGTTGTGTTTGTAAGTTTATAATGCACTGTGAATGGCAGTTTAATCCTGTAATGATCTGTACAAGTTTACAAGTCTCAGTCTGTAAGATAAAATATATCAGTCGATCCTGTTTTATTGCTGAATGATGTATTTACCTTATGGTGCATTTATTGGAAACATTGCAAACTGTGATGAAAGCATTTTCTGAAACTGTTGTCCAAAATTATAAAATTCTGTTATTTACAATTTGCTTAAGGTAATTTAAGCATTAATCCAGTGATTTTTTGTGCAAATTTGGGAAAGGGTCTGGGACCAGTTCAATTGGGAAAAAATGCACCGTGAGAATTTTTAGGTCTGGAATTAGGAAAAACCAATCTGTATACTATGTTGATATTTTTTACTTGAGTTATATTCATATGATCCTTCCTAATGTATTTAGGTGATGAAGAACTAAGGTACTGCTCAGTGATGTCTGCCTAAAGAAATCCTTGCCATAATTACCATAATCTTTGCACCCTGGACAACGATTGTGACGGAAAACTAAATGCTGTTATTATGGTCAGGCAGCAATGTGTACACCACCTGAGGTATATATACGCTATCAATTTCCAAAATTTTATCAACAAGATATTTACAGTTTTTGAGATATGGATGCTTAAGTATTATAGTTGTTATATTATCAACTGCTTTTCTTTAACAGTACCCATGGTAGTTGGATGATATTTAATCTTGAAATTGTACAAATTTTATACATGTAAATAGCAAATAGCTCTGCTAAATAGGATATATTATGATGCAAGCTTGAAATTTTCTGCCAACAGTGACACATAAAAAATATTTCATGTTTTGAAAAGATAGATTACGTCCTGTTTCCTATGTTCATTTTATAGTTCTAGATTTTGAACAGCAAAATTTACTCATTCTTACACATATGAAGAATTTTTTCGCCAATCGCTTAGTAGGGAATATAGCGTGTCATGTTAAGCTGTTTTACCTTATTTATATGCATTGACATGCATTTCGATTCAACTTTTGCTAGGGGCTTATTGATTATCGCATCAAAATTACAGTAGTTAATCAGGATTTCATGAGCTACACTTTTTCTTGCAAAATCGGTACATACAAAAATGACACTATCACTTACTTAATTGCAGTTTTCTGATTCAAAAAACACACTTACTATGACAAAATTATTGTTCACACAAAGAAATGACAGGTAATTTTTGTTCCATTGATTTTGATAAATGGAGACAGGCCACGAAAAGTGTGCATTTTCATTAATTGTTAGATTTTTTAAAAACAAGTTGATTGGTTGGCTGACACTCAGTACTAACTATGAAATATAATCGGTACCATGCTTGAAATATGTCTTCACCATTTTATGGGATAGTTTTGATTTTGTATTATGTACCTAGCGACACTACATTTTCCATGTACTTGTTGAATTCTACCTAATCCATTTCTATAAAAACAGCTTTTCATTTGCCAAAACGCACAGTTACTTTTAAGTATACAGATAAGATGTTCTTAAAAAACGAAATAATAGTGTACTCTTCTTTTCATTTGGAATCGAAAAACTTTTCTGTATTGACAGCATCAATTATCCAAGTTGTGTGAGAATGAGCATACAGTCTGACAAATACACTTGTTGTCCGACAAACACACATGTTATCTGAAAAATACACATACTGATTTACAAACACACATTTTTTCTGACAAATACACATATTGGCTTACAAACACACATGTTGTCTGATACACCCATATGTCTGACAATGTACAATCTGACAAACCCACATGTTGTCTCACAAATACACATATTACCTGACAAACACACATACAGTCTGACAAACGCATATATTGTCTGATAAACACACATATTGACTGGCAAACACATATATTGTCTGATAAACACAGTTTGATAAACACAGATACAGTCTAATAAACACACATATTGGCTGATAAACACACATACAGTCTGACAAACACATATATTGTTTGATAAACACACATATTGACTGAGAAACACATATACTTTCTGAGAAAGACACATTCTGATAAACACACATATTGGTTGATAAACACACATATTGGCTGATTAGCATGTATACAGTCTGATAAACACACATTCATTCTGATAAACAAATATACAGTCTGATAAACACTCATACAGTCTGATAAAAAAACACATACAGTCTGATAAACACACATATAGTACGATAAACACACACATATTGGCTTATAAACACACATACAGTTTGATAAACGCACCTATTGACTGATGAGCATGTGTACAGACTGATAAACACACAGTCTGATTATCACACATAAAGTCTAATAAACACACATATTGGCTGATAAACACACCTATTGGCTGATAAACACACCTATCGGCTGATTAGCATGTATACAGTCTGATAAACACACATTTAGACTGATAAACGCATATACGGTCTGATAAACATACAATACAATCTGATAAACACTCATACAGTCTGATAAAAAACAAACAGTCTGATAAACATTCATACAGTCTGATAAACACACGTGAGTCTGATAAAACATAAATGCAGTCTGATAAACACGTATATTGTCGGATATATCACAGTCTGATAAACGCACACCCACATTGGCTTATAAGCATGTATACAGTCTGATAAACTCACGTACAGTCTGATAAACACACATATAGTTCGATAAACACACACATATTGGCTTATAAACGCACATACAGTTTGATAAACGCACCTATGTACTGATGAGCCTGTGTACAGACTAATAAAAGCACATATTGTCCGATAAAATCACATACAGTCTGATAAACATACATACAGTCTGATAAACACACGTGAGTCTGATAAAACATACATGCAGTCTGATAAACACGTATATTGTCGGATATAACACAGTCTGATAAACGCACACCCACATTGGCTTATAAGCATGTATACAGTCTGATAAACTCACATACAGTCTGATAGAACACACATATTGGCTGATAAACACACATGCGGTCTGATATACACACATATTGACTGCTAAATACTCGCAGTCTTTTATATAAAAACATATGTTGACTGATAAACACACATTGTCTGATAAACACACTTATTAGCTGATAAATGCACATACAGTCTAACAAACACACATACAGTCTTACAAGCACACATAGTATGACAAACATACATACAATCCATCAAACTCACATATTGTGTGACAGTTACTGATTGGAATTGGCCCATGAAAATTTTATCGATTAATCAGAGACAAAAGTTGGTGATTATTTGATTAAAACTGATTAAATGAGAAATGACCAAAAATGTTAGTACAGCATAAACTTATCATCCCTTACACCAAATGAACTGCACAAAACCAATAACAATTGATATATTTTATGCCTTAATTTTATAAACATAACATCAAAATATTCTATAAAAAACACACTGAACCAGAATTACGCTGTATTTACAGATACAGGTACAGTGTTGGTGTCAAAGACTCGCTCATCACGGAAGTCCAGGAATCAGAGTTGAATCTAGGATGCGGGATTTGTAAAAGCACGCATTGTCTAACTAATTGGCGCTAATAAAAGAAATCTATGGGCCACATCCCATGCATGTTGTCAATTTATGGCGCAAAATAAAAGTTTCTGTGCGTATAAAAATCGCCGGATACCTGCAGACCCGAGATATAAATCCGTACGATTTCAGTCCCAATTCAGATCAATATTGCACATCCTATTTTTAGACCTACTGAATATTCGGGCATAATCGAGGTTACGGAATCGACCGAGTTGCCATGTTGTCAACCTACCACGTGTTGACTACGCAATATTTGACGTCATGAATCAAATCACGTGTGTAGAAGGTCATTGTTTGCTGCCATAAAATGTCGAATAAACTCAAATTAACAGAGATTCTTAAAAAAGAACGAGGGACGAACGAAACGGTCCTTCAGAAGAAAGTTTAACGGAAGAACAAGACGCATCGTTGGAACAGTCAATTGCAGACGGCAAGAAACTTAAGTTCGAGCACACTTTCCAAAAGAATTGAGTCCGGAGAATACACTTGCAATTCTTATCCAATGCGCATGTGCAGTGAAAGTAAGTTAATATGGCTGCCGCACGAAGAAAGAATCACTAGAAAGTGATTGACAAATGACAAGTGTCAGCAATCGATGGCCATTCTGTGTAATTATTACTTTCTGAATGTAAATTTAATTAAAAACAAACTGAACTTAATTTTTACCAGTGAAAATTGATCTTAGAAATGTGTCAAAATGGAATAAAAACAAATAGAAGAAATAAAAATTATTTAGAATGCAGGAAAAGACAATGAATACATTAATGACCATAAAAATTGATGGATCATCTATAGAAAAGGCTGAATTTTCTGAGGCCATAAAGTTGTACAAATCAAAGAAAGACAGGTAAATATCTAAAACTTTATTTTTGCTCTAATTATAAGTAGAAATGTAAGTAGAAATTTTAACTGAGCTGTAAATATTTCAACAGACAAGCCAAAGATATTTTTTTCAAAATAGTTTTGATCTGCATATAGTGAATGACATATAAAACTTTTGAAATGTTTATTGAAAAAGCAATTACAAGATGAATTCCACATCCACCTACCACATAGATCCAAGCTAATGGAAAGGCAAGGTAAAACTTGTGTTTTTGTTTTATTTTAATAATTGGAAAAGAAAGAAACATGGAGAATGTTGATGGGTCAATAAATTGATCCTCTTTGTTCAAACGCGATTGATTCATGATGGCCCATTGCAGGGCTTTTTTTCCTTCTATAGCAAGGGCCGTTTAGAGGTGTCGTCCCCTCAGGAAAAATCTTTAAATTCATGCAGATTTCCCCTAAAATTCAGTTTGCGTCAAGTTTTTTCTTCCCCTTTTGCAAAAATACTGTGTTATTTTTTCCCCAAATTGAAGAAAGGCCCCTTCTACCGGTGAAAAAAAGCCCTGCATTGCAAAAATGTATTGGCCCTCATTTTTGTCAGAGGTGCGGGAGTTGGCCCATTGCTGAGAAATCCTAGATTCAACTCTGCAGGAATCATGTGTCATTGAGACATTTGCATACCCTGATAGATCATGGTGCTACAGTGCAACTGCTTTGTTATAGTTTTCTGTAATTTTTCTTCTCATAGCTCGTCAACATTGAATTTTGAAATGATGCCCAGTTCAGTAACAAATATACATAAAGTATAAACATACTTAAAGTAGGGTTGTAATACTCAGTACAGGACCTCCATACAACCATAGGGGCCTCAACACTTGGTACATGACCTTCATATCACCAAATGGGCCTCAACACATAGTACAGGTAAGCTGTTGATCTTAGGTTTAGAAAATGGGATCTCAATGATCAGGTGGTTTGGGTCTCTGACTAGTAATCACTAGCCCCTCACAGCTGTTAGTTTGAATCCAGTCCGTGAACAAATTTCACATAAGAGGAAGCTGTCCAGACAGCTTATGGATGGTTGGTGGTTTTACCAGGGGTACACATAGGGGTCTTCCTCCACATTAAAAGCTGAAAATGCTTTTACCCTGGCTGTTGGTGTGACCCAGCAACAATACAAAACTTAGGTTCAGAGAAGGAATGTCCACTATAGATGCTTAATTTGAGTGACTATTGTTTAAATGATGTATTTAATAATAAATAATTAATTCAGTTTACATTATGCAATCCAGTATAAATAAGGCTGAGTGCTTCTTGAAGTGTAAAATTGTATGTAACTGTTCAGGAGTGTTCAGAAGATGATAAATTCTCTACTGATATTAAAATCATAATTAATAGTACTTACATAAAGCTGGTAAAGTTAATGAATTATTGCTCTTAATAATGGTAATTAATAAGTAATGATGAAAATAGTGGTTTAACCATATAATATCAAAGTAACAAAAACCCAAATGTGGTAGTGGAGTGACGATAAAACTTCTGATCTTGATATTCTGTGTTGAAAATTTTAAGATGTAAAATTACAATATGATGGAATGGTATTAAAATACTGGAAATAAAAAACTTTTTGTATCTGTAGTAAATTTAAACAGTCAGTTGCAACCTTTTCAGACAATGTGACAATTTGTGTTCTGATGTAAAACTCATGTTGATTCTTTGAAGATGTCTCAATTTGTGCATCATAAATATTATTCATCAATTATTTCCTTTTTTATCTTTACCCTGATAGTAGTCTCACACAAAAAGTAAATTTTAAGCACTATTTTTCCTTGGAGTTAATTACATAGAGTATCCATAATTCTGTTGGCATTCACTCAAACCTGTATAATAAGGTCATCTTTGGAAGTAAAACAACTATGTTTTATTACGGTGATTTATACTTTTAGGTTGAAATTAACTGCTGTTACTACTTCCAATGGAATACTACCACTGGTTATTGTAGGCAGGTGATGTTTAGATCCAATGTTTCAGTGTTACAAAATTGCTTTCTTGATTATAACTGTAATATAATATTGTATTTTTACATAACTGGAGTCCAACTTGTGACTGTAGACTGATGTTTTATTAAGGCTAGCAGTTCTACTTCCTGTGCAACCATTATTTGCTCATACTAGTATCTTGTTACAGGATATGGCAGTAACTGCAGGATCAAGTGTGTGCTCCCAGATCTGTTTAAATCATCAGTGAAGGGTTGACCCCATTAGAGGGTTTCATGACCTGACAACTACATAAACTGATCAGTAATCTGAGAATAACGCCTCCTTCTCAGGCAGAAGTCTTAATTGTTTCAAGGTACACAATACTTTCATGTAAGCATTGTTCATATTTCAAAATTGTTCCTTAACTTGTTAAAAATTTTTGTTTGTTTGTTTGTTTTCATGTGGCATATTGTCACTGGGGCTTATCGCTGTTTTTCAACAAGTTTTCAGTTATATATGGCCACCACTTCATCTACCCAGTTTTCCTGGACTGTATACTAACCAGTACTAACTTATCCTTCCACCAGGACACTGTAGTAAGGACACTTGATATAGTAAGGACACTTTGTAGTAAGGACACTGTGTAGTAAGGACACTTGATGTAGTAAGGACACTGTGTAGTAAGGACACTTGATGTAGTAAGTACACTTGTTATAGTAAGGACATTTGGTGTGGTAGGGACACTTGATATAGTTTGGATACTTGATGAAGTAGGTACACTTCATGTAGTTAGGACACTTGATGTAGTTTCTCACCTTCATGAATCCATTTAGCTCCAGATCTAACCATTTTTCCTTCAAGGAATTTTTGTCCGAGAGTATACAGTTCTTTCTTTTTATTTCAAAACAAATCATAATTAATGTTATTTTGACTGTGTAAGTCCTCAATTTCTTGAATAAGTTGAATTGTTTAGTAGTTCTAGCTTTTTTTGTATGATGCAAAATAAATTGTTCCTCCTCTTATCTCTAAGAACAATGTTTCATAAAATAATCTATCATTAATCTCATAAAGAATGTCTTTATTGCTAATGTTTTAAAAATTTAGATTACTATGTCGAATGTTTGCAGCATATTTTTGTTTAACTCTATTTATGCTATCTTTAATCTTTCTTACATAATTTATATCTTTAAGAAGGGAGTCAAATATGATGTACCTTTATCTATTTTGTCTAATATTAAGCTTAATGTAGCCATGTCATGATCTGTTCTGTAACTGGGTAATATATCAGTTTTGTCAATTTTGTTTAATAAAACATTTGATATCGAGAAAAAGTCAAGTCTTGCATGCTTAATAGGATTCTTTTTAAACCATGTATACTTCTTTTCTTCTAGATGTTCATTCCTCCAACAATCAACAAGGTCATAATCATCATTTCAATAACTGTTTCCCTCGAATTTGGGTTGTTTAAATGAACATTATTAAAATAATCTTTCTCATGACACATAACTAAATTAAAATCACCTACCAATATACAACTATAGTCAATTTTAGAATTTTTTCACCGATTACATTATTAAAGGTTATGTCATATTTGTTAGGACTGTAAAGTAAAGACAAATTAATTCATAGGTTTTAAAATGCAAAAATAATGAACTCTGTGTTTACCTAAAATATTTTTGAGTTGATTCTTATCTTTACTCATTTTAGTCTAAATTGCTACATTTTCTTTTGAGCAAGTATGACAATTTGCTACTTTATAAGGGTGTTTAATTCTTGTTAAACTATCAGCATTCAAATACTTAATACCCACTCTATAATCTATATCATATTCATACTGCCCTAGTATATTTATCCAACGTGCTAGTAAACATTCTGGTTCTTTAAAGTTTTGTAAATGAATAAAACTTGTATGTTCTGAATGATTTGTAAATTTTCTTCCTAACAGATAATGTTTATAATGTTGAACAAAATTCACGATTGCCAATAATTCACATTTTGTAACACAGTAATTTCTTTGAGTTTGATTTAAGACAAACTCCCATAAACAATCATTTTTTCACTACCATTCTGTATTTAGGATAGTACTCCAGAAATTGTATCACCACATCAATATCCAATATAAAACTTCACCCATTAATATCAGGAAATGATAAAACAGGCCGCTTCTCAAACATCATTTAAACCTTTGAAAAGCTTCATTTTATAAAGTAGCCCATTTAAATTTTATATTTTTTTCTGGTAAGCAGTGTGATTGGTAAAGCAATTTCTGAGATTTTTTATCATTTTCCTGTAAAAGTCACATATTCCTAACCATAATTTAACTTCATGCTTATTTGTTGGAACAGGTCATTCATTTATACATTTAGTCATGTCTGGGTCACTTTTAACACTGCTTTTATGTACTTAAAACACTAGTGTGAAATAATTTACATTTTTTGTGGTTTGAGATTAGCTTCATTAAAACTTGACAATGCAGATTTAAGATTTTTAAGAGCTTTCTCAAATGTTTTACCCATGATTAAAAGTTTTCTGGAATTTTTCAGAACATCAGGTTTTCCCCAGGTCTGGACCTTAACTGGTTTTTATTGTTTCCATGACAATGAGGTATTTTTTTTAAAAATTTCAACTTTCACCCTTGATTTTACCTAGAACACAAATATCACCAAAGACTGTCACACACCTATCAAATCCAACACCACTCAAAACACACTTCCTTCAGTCACTGAAAAGATACTGAGCCATTTTTTAACCAAAACAGGTTTTACTTTTCCTGATTTACATTTGAATATGTGATTTGGAATTTTACACTGACTCCATGAAGTCTGTACAGTCAAACTTGTGAACAAAGGCCACCCTTGGGAAAGACAAAATGTGACCTTTATTGACAGATGGCCTTTATTTGGAGGTCAAAATGATCAGTGACAGTTTTTCAAAGAATGGCCTTTATTTACAGGGTAGTCTTTATTTGAAGGTGGCCACTAATACAGGTTTGACTGTACCTAAAACTCCCATGCTCTCATTAATCTCAGCAACTATAAATGTATATGCATTGAGGTATGCTCTGTTGAGATACTGTGTTCATTCTCATTGACCCCTAATCTTCAAATAATATTAAAATATATAAAGTCTTACAACCTATCCATTTATTTGCCTGATACATCGGTGCTGATGCCTGAGTATGTTTAGTGGAGTGAGAGGTATTAAAATTATAAGGTATTAAAATTTTCATTTAGATTAGCTAATAAAAATATCAAAACAAAAATCCTAATCCACTTGTTCTAGGTGTAAAATTCTTTGTCAATGTCGTTGTTATAAAATACAGGAATAGGATAAATCAGTACTGAATATTCAATAATTTATCTGGTTGAAATATTGTCTGAAAATGAAGTGATCTTTATAGTGAGGTAGTTTTCATAGAACTCCAACTGAAGGGGTTTTTTGAATACATTTATACACAATATTTGTTTTCTTTAAACTAATTACATGGACAATTTGATTAAAAATGAAACACATTATGTATGGTCTACTTTTAATCAGTTATCATGTAACAAGGCATTCATTTGACCGTTAAAACAAAATTTTGACTCTTGAAATTAGTAAAATAATGAAGCTTCTTACTCTTGAGAATTTGTACCAAAGGAAATTTTGTAGACTCTTCAAATTAATGTCAGCTAAGGGTCATTTTTGACCCTCAGCTTTTAATGTCTGGTGCAAGCCTGTGTAAACAATGATATTAATAATGATAATTTAATAATGTTCATTTTGTTTAAATGGATGTCCTGACTATAGCTTTATATAATGGGATTAACTTTCAGTGTTTACGACATCAAGCTTACAAGTATGTGTTGAAATATATCTTTGTTTTGATAAGAAATTTGGTGACTGAATGGAAACACACCTTTTTGTTTTAGACAAGACAAGATTCAGTGTGTTTTCTAAATTTGTAAAGCAGTTTTTTATTGGTCAACTGAATCTTGTTTTGTAGTTACTTGAATATAAACTCGTAATTCATTGGATAAAATATTGTCGTTTCAGGTTCACTAGATTAAAAGCGGGAAAAATCAGAAGCTAACCGGCAAGCATGCTAGTCAGACATGGTTTTTGATTGAGAAGTTTTTTCGAAGTTTTTATGGAATGGGGTTTACAGGTAAGTGGACTTATTACAATTAGCTTTTATGTATCAGCTCATGTAAAGTTGTATTGAAAATATGATTGTTCTATTTCTAGTACAAGTGAAGAGTTTTGTTTCCTTTTATTTTTGTAAAATGTGTAGTGGTTGTAGGAATATTAGCCACTTTCAACAACCTAGTTATTGGGTTAACTCTTTAGTAATGGGTTTGAGTGTAAGCCTACAGTGCTAGGGGTCCTGAGTTCAATCCCCAGTGGGGACCATAGAATTTTCAGCTGGGCTATTTTTGGGCCTTCTCAACTTAACTTTTTTGCAAAAAAATTTTTTTGTGTAATAACGTTTTTGATCTCTTATTTTGGTTTGTGTATAATTTTCAATCATTTTTTAACTTAGATAGTTTGTATGAATATATTAATATGACAAATATTGGGGACCACTGGAGTTTCGAGGTCAAGGTCATTGTTACTAAAATCGAAGTAAAGAGTTTTTTATCTAATATTTTGATTTGGATGAATACTTTTCAACCATATTTGTTACTTACATAGTTTGTATGAAGGTCTCACTGTGAAAAACGGATGGAGCCACTGGGGTCAGTTTCAAGGTCAAGGTCATTGCTTGCAAAATTGAAAGTTCTTGATGAATTATTTTTATAGTGAAAACTTATGAACATGTGATGAATACATTATAACATTTTACTTGTTTCTGACAAGCACTTGATAGTCCAGCATATTGTCCTCTGACAGTTCCTGTTGCTCCTTATTTACTACAATGGTGTCAGAAGTGGGATTATAATAAGAATTTTGAATTTGAACCATAACAAAATATCCCAAAGCTGTCCTATATCCATGTATTAATTTTATTCATTTTTACAGTTTATTTCTATTTGTATGGCAGAAAATAAAAACATTTGATTAATCCAGGGAGGTTAATCTAATGTTAATGGTTGAGACACTTTAAGCTAGCTTTGGTTGAAGCAGGATGCATTAACATCTCATTGTGTGGTTAATTCTTACCAATTGTTGAGTCTTAGTATATTTACACACTTTTAAACAAAGGACTACTGTGGTTGACTAATCACTGCTGATGTTATTTAAATCAAAGCACTGAGAGGACTATTGTTGTTATTAAAGTGAAAGCTTTGATAGGATTGTTGTTGTTATTTAAATCAAAGCATTGAGAAGACTGTTGACGTTATTAAATCAAAGCACTGAGAGGACTATTGTTGTTATTTAAATCAAAACACATATATGAATATTGTTGTTATTTAAATCAAAGCACTGATAGGAATATTTAAGTCAAAGCACCAATAAGATTGTTGTTATTTAAATCAAAGCACTGAGAAGACTTATTAGTAGTAAGGACACTTGGTGTAGTAAGGCCACTTGGTGTAGTGGATTTAAGCACACTGTTTGTGGAATCTATTATGGATTATTTTTTACAGTAGGTTTATAGTCGGCTGATGTCTGTTTATTCTGAGATTTGGTAGAATATACTTCTTAAAGAAACACTTGTACCTGTCACTTGTTTCTTTTACATGATTTACATGTGATTTAGTCACAACATAACAGAAAAAAACTTCTCAAGCTGCTTGTAAATTTTTACATTTTTTCTGATTACAGGTTGATGTCAACTCCATGAGATCTTGACTTTTAAGCAATCAATGGTGGAAATAAAGTTCTGATGGCTGCTTAGTAACTAGACTTGGAAAGGAATTTAAAGATTATATACAGTAGAAACTCGTTATATCGAAGTTCAAGGGACTTTGTAAAATTGTTCGATATAAACAAACTTCAATTTATAAATAATCAGACAAATTTTACAACTTCGTTTACTTCGATGTTGTAAAAATTATTTAATTGTGCTAATTTGAAATAAATGAAAATCGATGTTTGGGACCAAAAATCTACGTCTATATACATAAATATCGAGACTAACGAATTCAAAATTAGTGCATTTTTTGATACGTAAAAAGGACTTTATAATTATATTAATATAAGCGGGAATTCAATATAAGCAAGTTTGTTATCACAAGTTTCTATTGTATTTTTTTGTGAATCTATCACTGTTGTTTCGTGGATTGTGTTTTGAGACGTTGGATGCACAAACAGAAATACAACACTGTTCAAAAAACAAACCCACCAACATGACTTCTACTCACAGGCAATAGTGATGGGCATGTCAAAGTAAGAACTGAAATCAAAGATGCCCTACTCATCACAAAAATTCTATTCCATAGAAAACTTGTCTAAGAATACAAAATAAAGAATTCTGATGCACCAGCAAAGGGAATGATGGTGCGCATTAACCAGTTCAAGCACTGGGCTTGTATTCAAAGGCATTTTCCTATGAAGGGAATTTTTGGGTCGAGTTGGGCGTCTCGATTCTTACTTTGACATGCCAGTCACTACTGCCTGTGAGTAGAAGTTATGTTGGTGGGTTTGTTTTTTGAACAGTATTGTATTTCTGTATCGTTGTTTAGTATGATGATCCAGATATTTTTGAATGTCATTGTATATTGTGGAAATAAACAAATACCATGCTTCGTTAGTTGGCATTTTTAAATACATAAATGAAAATTAATTTAGGAGTGTCACTGGCTTATAAACACAATTTATTACAATCAAGTAATATACATTGTTAGTAAACTAGTGACTGATCAAATATTGTAGAAAGACAAGAAAATAAAATGAACAGATTTATTTACCTGAATATTTCATACTACACAATTACAGCACACAAGAAAATTCATACCAGTCAAAGAACAGAAAATGTATATAAGTATTTACAAACTTCATACTATAGTCAGAAAAGCAAGTTAAATACACAAATACAATACAAATGTATAAGTATTTTTTATAACACCAGAAATACAGCAAACTGGTAAATATACTGAAAGACATGAAAAAAGCAGGAAGGAAATTTTGCATAAAAAAAAAAAAAAGAAAAAACGCCAAAATTCAAGGGGAAAATTTTTGATAAGTCCATAATCTGTTCTGGACTTTTCATATGCCACAAAATGTGAAAAAATGGGTTCTCCAGTTTTATAGCTGTACCTTTTTACAATAGCCGTATTAAATACCCATATAATCTTGTATTACAATAAATCTTAACATTAATTTCTTAACACATGAAATGAGAGAAACAAGAAGAACAACAGATCTGGGGTTACATGTACATTTTTAAAGATACTGTAGCCTGTTTTCATAGACATAACACCAACAGCAAGATCTTTGAAATCTAAAAACTGCCATCTTAGCGATGATATGTCTTTGAAACAAGCTACAGAGCGTGCCCATACAATGTGACTGTCATTCTAAGGCCAAAAGTGTGAACTACAAGCGCAATGTAAAGTTTTTTTTTCTGCCTGCAGACATTAATCATGCTGAATCGTTAAGACATCTTCCAGAAAAAAAGTACTGTTTTCAACCTAGATACTAGGCGTTTAATCAAATATAACTGTTTACTGTTTTTTTGATAAATGAAACAGGAAAACTATTTTGTCGAACAAAGTTTTGCAGAAAAAAACATTTTCCCCATTTTCGGGCAAAAACTATTCATCTATCAAGTAAACACTACATTGCGCTTGTAGTTCACACTTTCGGCCTTGACCTTTGCTTTATTTGGTCATATCTGATAAAGAATTACGTGAAGTTCGATAACTTCGAAAATGACGTCAGTCATGTGGTATGGGCACACAGCTAAAACATGGTTTTGGTGCTGATCACAAATGAATGATTGTTCTTTCACAAATATTGAAATTGAAAATTCTGTAGTATCTGTAAGCATTACAAGATTATTTTGCAATAGTTTCATCATTACTCATTTCAAAAACATAAATCCTTCATTGGCTAATGTGTATTCATGTATGTCTAAATTGGCCATAATTTGAAGAGCTATGAATTAACATCATGGAAAATGATAGTTTGGAAAAGGTTGCAGACACTGCACAAAAAGGTATAAAAATAAATAAAAATAATCTTTTGATATACCATAGGATAGAAATGGTGGATATAGAAAATAAATGCACGCAAGTTAATTAAAACTAAACTAAGCAGGGGCACTTCGTAATTAACTCCAAGAAAATACGCTATCTAAAAATTTATATCTTCCAGTAAGTGAGACTACTATCAGCACCAATACCATGTTTCAGCGTACAATTAACCTTTATAACTTTTATAATAACTATCTGAGATATGACTTTCATTTTGGGGGTGGTTTGAGGGTCAAATAAAACAACACAAACACATAGATGTAAACATTCACAAGCAACATATCTGCTTCCATATTCGTCTAAGTTATTCCTCTGCAACAATATAGAACCTGAAATCACAGAAAAGTTTACGAATAGAGTGCAGTATAAAATCAACTTTAATTGATGGTAATATTTTTTAACAAGACATGGAAATTCCATGATTGATCAGAATATGAGAAGAAATTACACAGCAGTTTACTCCACAGACTGACTGACTGACAACCTAATTATTATATTGCTCCAACATTTTCAATGCAGGGTCCTAATAAGTAATTTCTGAACACTAGTTAGTTCTACCACCCATACAACAATACAAAGCAATAAGTAGAAGCAATGTTTCTGCATACAAACAATGCATAATTGTTCTACATAATTATCCGGTATTAAGGGGAGTAACTCAGGAAAGTATAGTTACATGATCATAAGAGTTGCCTCCCTTGGATGAGACTGAATTTTTATTTTTACTTATGTATAACAGTGACCTTGACTTTGGATCTAGAACCACCAAATGCAATCCCAAAATAGGTCTTTATTTAAGCATGCTATATAAAACGTTTGGTGAGAAGTTGTCAATTAAAACAAAAGTTATTGAGGTTAAACCAACTGTTGACACCAACCACCCACCCTTCCACAGGCGGCAATCTAATCACTAGTTTTTTCCTTTGGAAAACCTGGTTAAAAACTCTACATTCAGACATGTGAGCAGCTTTATCAGTGTTATATACTCTACAGTATTTAATAACAAAGTTTGATCAGAATATGTACAGAAATAACAGCAGTTTACTCCATAGACGGGTGGACAAGGCAATCACTACTAATATTTTTTTTTCTTATCGTAAGGACTACAAAGTTTCTAATTCAGACATGTTGAGATAACCCTAAAATAGTTCAATAAATAACATACAGTGAAATCTCTCTACAACAGTCAACAACCTGTCATTAGAAAATTGACTATTATAGGGAGGTGGCTGTTTTTGAGAGGGAAGTGCTGACTGTTACGCTGATAAGAGTGGAAAATGTCTAAAAGTCCAGGACAAGCATGTACATTATTCAAATAAAGAACTATTTTCTTATCATTTTCAATTATGAATGTGTTAATAGTTAGTCTGTATGTTTACATGTGTGTTGAAAGCCTTTTCCGCTTATCATTAAAATATGTTCAAAGGTAAAAACCAGTACTTTTTTGTCTCCATAGTCTATCCACTTATATTAAAACTACTATGACATTACAACACAATTTCAACACATTCAACAATTCTATTTTCACTTCATCTCCGCTGATGAGTAAACTGTTGCATTATTTGTAAACACAACAAAGAAAAACAACTGTTGTTTGGTCAATAGAACAACTGATGGCAGTCAGTAGCTAATCCATTTTTTCTTTTAAGAATTCTTTAGGTGAAAACTCGTAAATTATTTCGCATTTGTTATTGTTTTACAAGTAGAGGAGATTAATCTTAAAATACAGTCAATCCTGTGAACAAAGGCCACTCTTGGGAAAGACAAAATGTGGCCTTTATTTGGAGGTCAGTTCTTAATAATCAAAGGCGTTTTTTCAAAGAATGGCAGGTGAACACAAACACATGTTTGACAGTATTTGCATTTTATTAAAAAAAATAGAGAAATTTTATGATTAAAAAAGACTTTATCAAGAGGTCTGTTGACCATTTAGTACTTACTTTTGTACACAATTATTGAAATGGTATTTTACTTGTCCAAACAGCCATCTTCATCAAGGCAGATGCTGATTCAGCAACACACGGATCACCAAAATTGACACCTGAAATTGACAAACCACGAAACAACATTAAAATCTACTTTATAGAATATTTACAAAACATTTTAATCATTAAATATACATGAATCACAAATGATATTGCATACAATTCCAATTCAGTAACTTACAATTTCACATAAAAATATATATTTTCACATACCAAACAAATTTAGGGGAGGTACTCATTCTTAATTACTTATACTGTCTAAACTTTTCAGTATATTCTAAGCAAAGTATGAGGAATTTACAGATTACAACACATGTATTTAACGTATGTAAACATATCAATGAATAATTGAGCAATATTGCACTGTGTACCAAAACACAATGTTAGACACACAAATCTAATGGGTATCACACACATAGGAGATCAGTATCTAAATATGATAAAACTAAAACATCATTATCATCAACTTTGTCCAGTCACTTCTCATTTTATTTGGTAGCTCAACATGACATGATTATGTAGATTATTAAGTGGATGAAAATTCTAGTCTTTCCAACATCATATCAAGTCATAGTTACAGTTTCTTCATCCTATACTTTTTACTAGTTTATTATACTGTGCTAGTGTTCGTGTAGTTTTACATTGTTAGTGAGAACTTCATCATATTGTTCTCACAGGTAACCTGAAAACAGATCAGTTCTGAAAACCCTAAAACACGTACTTACCAAGTTTATAAGACTTCCAAAGCTCTTAACATTAATTTTTTAAATGTTAATGTTAAAAAGTAATGGAAGTCAGATGAATGCTTAGTCCCATCTTACATCTGGAAGAACATTTTAATTTCCCCTCAGTTTTCATCCCTGTTGAAAAACCTATACAAAGAACAATTTATTAATTTGCTCTCACCTTTCAAATGTTTGTACTCTTCTTCAAAGATGTCCACATTGACAAACCAATTGCGTACAACAGCACTTCTACAAGATGTGTGGAAGTCAAAAGTCAACTTTACACTGCAAAGTAAAAAAAAAAAAAAACAATACAGAATAAAGTTGAATGACAGTTTTTAGAACATTTCAGCAGCATTGTTGAGAGATGACCATTGTTGGGAGGTGACAATTGTTGGGAGGTGACCATTTTTGGGAGGCGACTATTATTGAGAGATGACTATTGTTGAGAGAAGACTATTGTTGGGAGGTGACTATTGTTGGGAGGAGACTATTTTTGGGAGGTGACTATCATTGAGAGATGACTATTGTTGGGAGATGACCATTTTTGGGAGGTGACTATTATTGAAAGATGACTATTGTAGGGAGGAGACTATTTTTGGGAGATGACTATTATTGAGAGATGACTATTGTTGGGAGGTGAACATTGTTGAGGGATGACCATTGTTGAGAGGTGACCATTGTTCGGAGGTGACCATTTTTGGGAGGTGACTATTATTGAGATATGACTACTGTTGGGAGGTGACCATTTTTTGGAGGTGACTATTATTGAGAGGTGACTATTGTTGAGAGATGACCATTGTTTGTAGGTGACTATTGTTAGGAGGTGACTATTATTTAAAAAGAAAGGACTATTGTTGGATGGTGACCAATGTTGAGAGGTGATCATTGTTTGAAGGTGACCATTGTTGGAGGTGACTATTATTGAGAGAGGACCATTGTTGGGAGGTGACCATTATTGAGAGAGAACCATTGTTGGGAGGTGACCATAATTGAGAGAGAACCATTGTTGGGAGGTGACCATTATTGAGAGAGAACCATTGTTGGGAGGTGACCATTATTGAGAGAGAACCATTGTTGGGAGGTGACTATTGTTGAGAGAGAACCATTGTTGGGAGGTAACTATTGTTGGAGGTGACCATTATTGAGAGAGGACCATTGTTGGGAGGTGACTATTATTGAGAGAGGACCATTATTGGGAGGTGACTATAATTGAGAGAGGACCATTGTTGGGAGGTGACTATTGTTGGAGGTGACCATTATTGAGAGAGGACCATTGTTGGGAGGTGACTATTGTTGGAGGTGACCATTATTGAGAGAGGACCATTGTTGGGAGGTGACTATTTCACTGTCTAACATTACCTTTGGAATGCTTCAAATTCTGATTAATTTTCAGGTTGAGGAAAGAATTTTCTATATGACTGATCACACACAGAACTTACCATTCTTTGCACATTGTTGAAATTGTTATCACAATTCTGTTAGTTTCATCAAGAAAAAACATCATCATCCAGGTCAAAACCAGTCATTCCAGCATCAATACACCAAATTATATCAGTCAAAGATTCCTTTCCCAAGTGTGTTTTAAATTCTTCTGATGAGAAATCACAATCCAGGTCTGAAATTTGTAAACTGATGATATAAGAGTGAAGGCACATAAACATACTGGTGTAAATGTTATCAGGATCTGTTGTTGACTTAAAATATTAAGTTGAATAAAACATTTTGTTTAGCATGGTCACTCTGTACTGTGTCCTTTAAAACAACTTTAGCACTTGATTGTATATCAGCTAGTGTCTTGATAAACATAAATAAAGATTGACCAGTTTCTTATATGTGATATTTATCATATGAGGAATAAAATATGCCTAATTACCCCCTTATTTAGCTTTCAAAATGATACAAGTTCTTATCAATTCTTATCATGCTTAGGCAAAAACATTCTTTATTAGATAGTTTAATACAATTAAATGTTATGCCAATAATACAGCAATACAGTGATTGAAATTAAACACACTGACCTCTCAATAAAGGCCACCTGTCAATAAAGACCACATTTGTCTTTCTAAAGGGTGGCTTTTGTTTGCAGGTTTGACTGTATACTGGACAAAAATGATAAAAAATGAACTTGCAGATCATATCTTATAAGTAAATAATTTTATAATTTACACAAACTTATTTAATATCAAATGCTAATTTTGGTGTATAATGTTGCTATTTTAAATTACAAATAATAAGTGTTCCTCTTGTCAAACATTCTCCCCAAAAATTTTGCTATTTTTTGTAATTTGAACTATGTAAACATTTCAAACTGATTAATGTGTTATAATTATGTCATTCACAACTGGAACTTGAATAAATATTGTGACTTAACTATAACAAGCTTGCCACTTATTACAGCCCACAGAGCAGTCTCCATAAATAGGACGCCCAGCGCCAACTGCTTCTACCAATTTATTCTATGTGTGACTAGCAACCCTTCATAAAAGTCATCTTCAGCCATAAGTCAGAAATTCATGTACTAAATCTGGTGTGTGAAAAGAGTTGAAAGAAAAATTAAAATCAAAGATTACACTAATTGTTTGAAAAAATGTGGAAAATATACAAAGTGCCATAAATTTGCCAAAAATGATCAAATCACAAAACCTTAACAACAAGCCTTGATGTTGCAGAATATTACATGGGTATAAAAAAGGTCATAATTCCACAAAAAATGATCAAATCACAAAACCCTGAAAATATGCACCCATCCCTATTTAAAATGTGATAGTGAGAAGGCAGCTGAACAGGAAATGAATGCCAAATCAAATTATAACAAAGATAAACAAAGAAATGAAAAACAGCTAAGAAGCATAAAGTATAATTAAACATTAACTAAGTCATTAACAACAAAGACTGCCAATCAAATTATTTGCCGTGAAGAAATGACTAAAACCCACAAGTTGTGAAACACCTAAACCGGCTCCAGCATATGGTTATCACATTGTTCAACCAAAAACAAATTACTGACATAAAGAGATGCTGTTATACAGGAAGGCTTGTTCTTGACTTTCATAGGACAAACAACCTTAGAGACTTCAATGTTACCCCAACAGTAAACAAAGACCTATTAGTATGTAAACAAAAAACAACAAACAATTACTTTACTGTCAACATTCATTCACACAGATTTGTCCTCCAGGTCTTATCGTTCATTCTTCCTGATACAGCAGACAATTTAAACACAGAGAAACTTTCAAAACTTGTAACTGGAAGGTGAAAGCAACTGAATTATGTCTACCTGGTTTTATGCACATTTGATACAACCAGCATCTTCAGCAAAAACATATCTCAAGGATCAAGTTGGCAATCTTGTTTTATCTGGCAAACCTGACTGACATAATTAAGAAAGAGACATTTATGTGGGCAAGAAAAGTGCTAACCATATTTCGTAGATAAACAAATTCAAGAAATATGTAACTGAACCAACTAATACCTAAACATGTGAAAGACACTGGACATCAATTGTAAGAGTGTAAACAGAACTACAAAAATTTATAAACCTCCTCTATGACAATCTTAAAGAAGAAAGTATAGAGGATAATTGTGCAATACTGGGTGCTGGTAATTACAAGTTGGATGATTGATTCCTCCAACATCAAATTTCCATAGATTGGCAACAACATCAGATGCCAGGGATAAATGTGAGCAAAGAATCCATGCCAGTTAGTGAAAACTGCATTCTAACATTGTTAGATTTTTGTTGTTTGAAAGGTATGAGCATATTGTTACTAGGCAACAGTGTATTCACCTTTATGGTCTTAATTTGCCATATAACCTTTATTGAGAACCATAACTACAGTCTATTTTACATTGATAATTTCAAATTAGTGGCAAACTGCATCAGTTATTCAATGATAATTGTTATTCATTCTATGAAGAGACAAATAATACAGCACCTTCAACCAAAGATAAACACTTATAATTGTGTAATACTAAATTATTCAAAGTCAATAATACAAATTAAGAACTGACATCATTAATGATTGAAACAAACAAAAGTGGAGATGACAATTTACTTTGCTTTAACATCATATTAACTATTAAACTGCAGAGCCTAACAAATGGACTACCCCGTTTTTGGGACACCCTGTTTCTTGTGGAATAATGGTCTGTGTATCAACAAACCATTTGGACAAATAATAACACTGAAGGTGAGTGATTCAATTTAAAATTTAACAAATATCAATACATGGAGTATCAATGTATCGCTTGATGAAGATCATTAATTTGACAATTGCATGTGTTGCATAACAAAAAGTGTGTGTCGTACAAGGTGCTGAATAAATGTTGAATTTGAGAATAAATGATTTATTATAGAAGTACTTAATAACGAATAAGTATTGATATTGTCCCATTATTAAGATAAATGCTATAAGACAATTCTATTTATCTTAGTATAAGTGTTAACTATAAGTTCTTAAAATGTGTATATTTTTCAGGTTGACATCAAAGACTGAAAATGAAGGCTGGCAGCAGTGGCCTTCACTTTTACAAGTTAGTGCCTGAGATGGGAAACTGAGCTGGTTAAGCTGGCAGGAATGTAAGACCAAAAGTTCCTAGACAATCAATTAAGAGAACTTTGGTACAAATTGACTGATAGGAAGATCTTCATATCCCATTTTTTGAAGAGGTATGGAGATCTGTATGGGCTGAATGTGTAAATATTATCGTCACTGTGTTATGTAGCCTATTTGTTGCTCATCGTTTTTGTTGTATTTTTGTAATTAAGTGTTGTTTTTTTTTGTTTTAAATGTTTCCATCATTGTGTTATGTATTTATGATATCGTGTCTGTGGCATTTTGTAAATGTAATTTATGTAAATATATATTAGTAACCGTTTTGTTAAATGTTTGAACTGAACAAAATGTTTGTTTTGTAAATACAGTGCAACCTCTCCAAAGTGGCACTCTCTTAAGTGACAACCTCCCTTCACCCAACACAATGGTCTTTTATCACTGTACAATTTACCTATTAATTTAACCTCTTTAGAGCAACAACCTCTGAACAACAACATAATTATGATTCTCCCAAAGGGTTCTGCTTTGGAGAGGTTTCACTGTATTTTTACTGTAAGATGAATTTTTAGCATATTGTTTTGATGTGTTATATGTTTTGTAAATATGTTTTACGAAAATATATATATAAGTATACTAGCTATACATGAACTGTTTTACTTGCATATATAAACAATGGTATTTGTTACAAAAAGGTTACATGACATGAAAAAGACAAAGCATACTTGTGTACAAAATAGTACATAATAAACCCTTACAAGTCACACATTGAACACAAAATTGATAGAGCAGGTGCCAATAATAATATCAATTATTAAATAAGAATTATGTGCCTTTCTTCCTTTATTTTAGTCTATTTATACACATCATAAAAAAGATACATAAAACAAATGATTTACTTACTACCAAAGTCATAATGCTTTTTTTGATTCTGCTGATTAGTTTTCTTGGTTTAGCTGAAATATAAATAGAAAGACATTAATTAAAAAGTAATCAAGCAGTAAATCTTACAAAACAAATTTCAGATGGTTCTCATTTGAACATATAAAATTCACACCGAAGCTGTGATGATAAATCTGGAATACCAGAAAACCATTCAACAAACTCTAATCCCTCATTGGTTGTTCTGTGCAGTCTTCTTATTTTACCGGTACCCGTTGATTCTGGTGTACAGAGACAACTGTTATGGCCCAAAATTTCCTGGATGCTAATTGGTCAATTGCAGTCGAAATGCGTGCAGAATTCTGCCTGCAGGATCTCGCAAGACTTTTGCATTCAGAACACCTCGCATTTTTTGCTCGATGCATACTTTACGCGTAAATTAAAAATAGATCAAAACATCAGGGTCTCTACTTTATGTTATGCAGAGTCACTAAATCAAGCTATCATCGGATATATCTTCATTTATATTTAACAGAGATACAGAAATCCCTGATGTTTCACGAAAGAACAGCCAATCACATGCCTTAAACGCATTGACCAATCAGAGCACCAGATAATTTAGCCAATACCTGTTCCTTTGGTGCACTGCAACATGGAAAAGGGACCAGTTTATCTTCTTAGTATAGTAATGATGCACATCATGACTGGTTCTGAAACCTAAGTTATATCAAAGACTGGTTCCTAAGTCTTAGTTGCATCACAGACCGGTTCATAAATTTTAGTTGTCTCAAAGACTGGATCCCAAATCTTAGTTCTATCAAAGTCTGGTTCCTAAATTTTAGTTGCATTAAGGACTGGTTCCTAAGTTTTAGTTGTATCAAAGACAATAACATCAATAGTTTTTAGGTTTTAGGAAAACTTCGGCAATAAAACTACCTTCTGATGCTGCATCTTACATTTCCTACACATAATCAATACCTGATCTTTAGTACACATATCATCTAGTTTTTTATCTTCATTATGGTATAAAAGAAGTCTTCTTCATTAACTAGAGCTCAGCAGAGAGAAACCAATGCTCATCTCTTTTACATAATTCTATGTGATTGGCAATTTTGATCAAAATTCTAAGTTAAAAAGGGGGCATAACTCCAAAATTATAGCTTTCAGAATAATGTCCCTTGTCTTGCAACTGCGCCTCGTCATGATATCAAATGTTCCAATTAATGTGTAGATATTATAGGAAATTGGGAGCGAGAAAAATCCATGGTCCTAATTGGGGATCGAACCAAGGACCCCTAGCACTATAGGCGGACACTCTACCATGTTGCTAAAGAGTAAACCAAACAGCAAGGCTGTTGAAAGTGACCCATATTCCTACAATCACTACAATATCTTTAGAAGTATTTGAGTAATAGATTACATTAAAGTTTTTGAATGACAACGGCTATGACAATGCAGCGATCATAATAACACTACATTTTCTTTGAAACAGACAAGCTAAAAACTAAGTTTTGTTGCAATGTGTAATGGTGAATATAAAGGTCCATTTAATGCTGAACATGATATTCATAGCTTATTCCACAGTCATAGGATAATGCTGCAAATTCAGCAGAAGTCAAACCATAATCTGTAAGGACACATTAGCACAGACGTCATGGTTATAATCATGTACATAGTCAACCATTAGCATGCATTAAAACAATTATAAATGACAACAATCATTAACATGAAAAATTGTAGTCAAATTGAGGTTGGTGATATGGGTGGACTGAGAATGGTCTAAGGTAGCAACTGTGTAAGTAATAAAGGATTCTAGTAAGCAATGTTGGTTTTGTTAGTCCAAATCCATTCACTGTTTTATTGTTTTTATGTGACTTATTATCACTGGGATTTAAAGCTGTTTTTCTACAATTTTTCAGTTATATACAGCAACCGGTTCACCTAAACCATTTTCCTGGACTGCATACAAACAAGTGCTAATTCAACCTTCCACAAGGAGCCGGCAACTTCTCCACATGTGGAGGAAAATCGACATTTTTGACAAATTTTCATAGAAGGGTATCACCTCTTGCGACCGGGATTCAAACCTGGATCTTCGGGTTACAAGTCCAGTGCACTTACCACTGGACCACAGCTGCAGCTCCAAAATCATTCAAGGGGCGGGGCATAAAAAATACAAATTACACCATGAATGATACATGTATAAGGTTATTCAACTGAGTATTAGTATTGAAATGACAATAATTCACCAATATCCTAACAATGAAGTCAACAGATAAAAAATCACCTTTCAACAATAATTCAACAATATCGTTATAATGAAGAAATGAAAAATACATTGAGAATATCCAGAGCAAAGTGCAAATCCCTATTTTGGAGAAAGAATGCAAAATAAAGCTGTAAAACCTAACATACCTTGGTCTAAAATATAATTTCATTACTTAGATATGAAAATTACTTCAACTCTGAAAAGAGGTAAAATATCTACTTACCATGTGTCAGTGAGTTAACAACCTGCTGGAAAACTGGTTCTGCTAAAATACTTGTGTTCACTTTTGCAAAAAGCATGGGAATTTCATGGTAAAAACCTATTGACAAAAGGAATGACAGGAAAGCATTCAACCGTTCTAAACTGAACACAAAACAAGATGGCCAAGATGGCCAAAAAATTGTTTGCTCACCTGAGTAAGAATTGCAACATCTATAGTTTTCCTGTGATTTGACCTGATGATCTAGTTTTTAACCTGAGTTGACCCATATTCAAACCTGTTCACGATATCATTATTATAAACATTCTGACAAAGTTTGGGGAAGATCCAATGAAAATGGTACCTCTAAAGTGTTAACAAGGTTTTCCAGTGATTTGACCCAGTGACCTAGTTTTTGACCCCAGTGATCCATGTTTGAACTTGTCCAAGATACTATTGAGATAAAATTTCTGACCAGGCCTGATGGAGATTCACTCAAAATTGTGACCGCCAGAGTGTTAACCACCCCCAGGTGTGGACAACGGATGCCAGAGAAGACTGACTGATCACTAAAGCTCACTGAGCACTACGTGCTCAGGTGAGCTAAAAATATTGCGTAAACAAAAGGATTAACAGCAAAAATACTGAATAGCCCTTGTACAGTAAATTGACCAATGTAAAATTTGATATGTACATGACAGAGGATAATGAGTATGTTTAGCTAAATAAATGTAACATGAACAGAAAACAAGATATAATCCAGTGTATTTTTCACCTCTAGGGAAAAGGTAGTGGGCCCTTAGTAAGGGAAAGATAGTGTTGGGAGTGAGAAATAAGTGTGGTGAGAAAGTAGTGTGGTGAGAAAACAGTGTGGTGGGTGAGAAATTAGTGTGGTGGGTGAGAAATTAGTGTGGTGAGAATAAAATGTGACAAGGCATAAATATCCCCCAACATATTATTCTCAAGCAGTTTACTTTTCTGGTCAATTTCATAATTTTTTACCAAAAATACAATTCAGTTGGACAGGAATGTTCATGTAGCTATAAATAATTATATCTTAGTGAGAAATAGTGCTGTGGTGCATAAATACAACTTATGGTAACAGTGGTACATAAAGATATCTTATGATAACAGTGGTACATATACATAGCTTATGATAATGTCATTATCTACTGATCAAACATTTCTTACACAAAATTCATTGTTTCTGTACAGTGTTTTAGTACTTTTACAAAGGTATACATGTCAAACCTAAAATTGATACAGTTCAACATGTGACTTGTTAAACAAGAGGGCCAAGATGGCCCTTTTTTGCTCACCTGAGTAAAGATTGCAACTTCTATGGTTTTCCTGTGATTTGACCTAGTGACCTATGTTTTAACCTGAGTTGACCCATGTTCAAAGCTTCTCATGATATTATTATTACAAACATTCTGACAAAGTTTGAGGACGATCCAATCAAAACTGTTGCCACTAGAGAGTTAACAAGGTATTCCAGTGATTTGACCAGGTGACCTACTTTTTGACGCAAGAAGACCCATGTTAAAAAAGATATCATTAAGACAAACTTTTTGACAAGGTTTGGTCAAGATCCAATCAAAACTGCGACCTCTAGAGGGTTAACAATGTTTTCCAGTGATTTGACCTGGTGACCTAGTTTTTGACCCAAGATGACCCATGTTCAAACTTGTCCAAGATATCATTGAGACAAACATTCTGACTGGGTCTGATGAAGATTCGCTCAAAAGTGTGACCACTAGAGCATTAACGACCCCAAGGTGTGGACGCCTGGTGCCGGAGTAGACTGACTGATGACTATATCTCTATGTGCTCAGGTGAGCCAAAAATAGGGCATTTATGCACATCCGCCTTTATATACAGTATAACTCCTCAAAACCAGACTCCCTGAAAACCAGAATCCTCTGAAAGTCAGACAATTTTTCAAGTCCCATTTGTTTCTCTTCTGTGAATTCTCAGAAAATTGGCCTTTTGACCCAGTCCTGAAGAGGTCCAGTATTCAGAGGTTTTACTGTATTTTATTTAAATCAGATTTTTATTCCTTCCAAGATATTCTCTGCATGTAGATACATATTGGGCCTTACTAAATCGCGTCTATGTTTAGCGTAACATCAAGGTTCAAAAACCTGTCTAGCTATGCGGAAAAACATGTCCTGCTTGGTTGCTCCAAAATATTAGCTTCTATCAAAAGTCACTCAGTGACTCAGTAAATATGCTTTATATCTTAAATCAAAACAAAAGCACAATATTGATTGATTATGACGACTAGAAGGCGTATTAATACAAAGCAAGTCGTTCCAGCATGTAATGGTTCAATAAAGGCAATTCAAATGATCAAATATTCAATATTACAATACAGTTTTTTTTTATTTGACTCAGGTAATCAAAACTTTTCCATCCACGGAGGCTAAACATAGATATAATTTGGTATGGCCTTGTATGATAATTCCCATCATCTACTTCATAACTCCTAACAGATTGTTTTTTTTTCAATTTTCATCCTATCATATCTGATAGTAAATACACTTTAAATATGACTCATCCATATTGCTTTTATATGTTTAGTGTTTAATTTGTGTAGTTAAACATAAAAAATTAATTAGAAAGTTCAATAAGAATGATGTATGTTTCTAAGTTAGAAGTGGTGTGATAACATATATATTCTAATGAATAATTGATGTTTTTATTATACATGTACATGGAACATAGTGAAAAGTCAAATTCTATGATTCAGATTATTTCTGACTACATTTGATAAATTCATTACATACAATATACATGTGTAAGGTGAAACATCAAACAATTGGTGAACCAGCAGTGAGATGAAATTGTGCACAAAGTAATGTAAGACAAACATCAGTCTCAATCATGCATTTGAAATAACCAACTGTCTCATGCTCAACCAACCAAACACACCCAGCAGACTTGGTACACAACATGAACTAATCCAACATTAAGCCCATTAATGACCTTGACCTTTGTGATATAGACATGATTTTAGAGCGCATTAAACTGTCTGATCATGGTGAAAATTTTAAACAAATTTTTATATAAAAAAACAATAAATGACAGTTATGATGTGGTAAAAAATATTGAATCTAAAATAATCCAATCAAACATTTGTCACCTCAGTGCAACAAGGTTGTCTTTGTCACCTCAGTGCAACAAGGTTGTATCTGCATTTTTCAAAATTAATTGGGAGAAGCAAAAGCTTTCTTATTTTGTTATTAACAACAAACTAAAGATATGTTTCACACATTAATTAGTATATGTATATATTAGGTATATGTAGATAAAACATACTGAAAACCTCAGTATTATACAAATATTAATTGTAAAAGAGACATTGTGAAAGTGGTGAGATACAACCTTGTTGCACTGAAAAAAAAGTTGTATTCTGTCCATTTATTTGGAGCAACAAGGTTGTACCTTTTTTAACTAAGTGAAGTAACAAGATGATTCTGGTACTAATACCAAAGAAACAATTAGATTTAAACTGTTTAGTAAAATAAAACTTAATATCTCTTTTACTCGACCATACATTGTATATATTTGAGATTAATCATAAATACCATAAATTCTCAAGAATATGTCCCTGTTTCACTATTTGACACAAAATATGAAATAGGCAAATAGTAACTTAAAATGAATTTATATGACAGTTTTCAGAATAGACACTCAATTAGGGTTGAAAATTAACAAAATATTTTAAGCACTTGAAACTGATTTTAATCGTAATTTCTGATAACTAAATATAACAGCTGCAAATCCAAAATATCTACACTCAAAATTAAAAAATACTGGAAGTATATATCAGTGAATAAATGCACAATTTACAACAAAGTTTTATTGTATTTTAAACGGTATATTTAGAAATGTGCTGTAATTATAGGATATTTACACAACAAGTACCCATATTTAGGCATTATCTTTGATTTACAACCATAAGTTCACCCTGTAAGTATACTTTCCAAAGTTTTTCAAAACAAAATGTAACCTGGATTACTAGTAACGGATATTACAAGATAAAAGGTAAATAGTGTTCACATTATTGTATTTCTGGTCCTATGATCAACGATTTCCATCAACGAAGTGTATAATGTGTACATTAATTCTAAAATATCGCAATTTTAATAACACAATGTGTTATGAATCAGAATACCTATATCTAGCAAATAAATAATGGCAACATAGATTACTGCAAATTATGCAACATGGTTTCAAAAACGTACCCAAAATCATCATTTTTTTATCAAAATACTGTTGTAGATTACTGTAAGTTATGCTACATGGTTTTGGATTCAAAAACGTAACCAAAATCATCATTTTTTTTTATCAAAAATGCTGTTGATTTTATACTAAAATATGTATTTTATCAAACTGGGCAAATAAATATTCAGGCAAATAATGTATTTTCCTTAAAAAGGGTTTTAGTACTCGGTACAATATCTGGCAACATGCATTTTTATCAGTACTCCAGCCATTTCTAATAGTTTAATGAAAATATTTTTTAACATATATGACTGCTGTGTGTGTATATTCTGAGAACTGGTTTTAAGGGTTTGAGTAATGAGCTACATAAAGGTTTTGCATGACAACAATGCCGCCACTGTGATCATAATAACTTGACACAGACCAGCTAAAAAATGCAGCTGTAGACAATTTATTGGCTTATTTCTTTTATACTTGATTCATAACAAAGTACATACTGAATATTTCTTGTTCAGTGCCAGAATCAATGCTTGTACCAAACATTCTGTAGCCTGTATCAAATAATGCTGTGATGTGATGTCAGAACTCTGAAAAACAATATCAACAGAATTAATAAACATTTACATCATAATCAATTTTGTACATATCTCAATCTGATATTCCAGATTCTGATATTCACCCAAAAGAAGCCTACTACTGACAAAATTTTTTAAATCTGCGATCTACCATTTTGAACTTTAAACCACAAGTTACATTTTTTTTTATTTCAGTGACTGATGTATAAAATACTCCATAATAGATCTGATGTGAAAATAAAATTATTAAACAATTCTTAAGAAAATAAAATAATATATGCTCCCCCAGCACTCATATACTATTAAGAAGCATGCCTGACCAATAGGCAAGCTAAACCAGCGTGTGACTTTAGTGATGAAAACGAGACGTAATTGTATGTGCTTAGTGGACTTACCAGGGTATCATCAATTACCTTCATATCTCTTATCTGTTTAGCATATTTGAGGAAATGTCTTCAGCTTTTCTGTCCTCTCCTTATTCAGGTATGTCAGTCAGCTAGTTTGGCTAATTCCTGAGGAAACAACGAAATTTAGTTTTGACTAATTATTGTTTAAAATGTTGAAAATTACTGATCATGGCATTTGTCAAATCCTGTAAAAGTCAGGTTTCAGATAATCTCTATAAACTTAATGTTACAGATGTTTACAGCTAGATTTATACCAAAAACAAGTGTTTAGAAAAGTGTAAGGTACCCATACTGTCAATTATTTAAATTAAAACATCAAAGGGCAATAAATCGGCTAGAAATAATTTTAAATGACATTCATAAACAAATATCTTCTTCTTCTTATATCTGTTACCTTTACTATTTATAAGATAATAAATGGAACAGATTGTAAATTAGTGTCAGAAAAAAAAATTATTTGAGAAGTCTTTAAATGTTCATTGACCCTAATTGTTCAAAAGGTAATTGAATACTTTGAAATGTAAGAACTAAGATGGCCTTAAAAAATCAATAAAGACGAAGTTAATGCAGACCATAATGTGGACAACAGTGATTTTTATATAGTACATCAAATAAATAATTGAATAAAGGTGTAGTGTGCACACAGACAACAGTGAGATTTTTATATAGTACATCAAATAAATAATTGAATAAAGGTGTAGTGTGCACACAGACAACAGTGAGATTTTTATATAGTACATCAAATAAATAAATGAATAAAGGTGTAGTGTGCACACAGACAACAGTGACTTTTTTATATAGTACATCAAATAAATAAATGAATAAAGGTGTAGTGTGCACACAGACAACAGTGACTTTTTAGTACAGGCTTTTATATAGTACATCAAATGTAGTGTGCACACAGGCTATATTTTTTCCCTTTGCTGGTTAATATTCAGGGGATTGTCTTTGTTGTTTTATAAAAAAATTCACCTTTATGACAGATCCCTTTCTTTGATTTCCTAATTGTTTAGCTCACATTTCTTTAGCATGAACTCTGAATATTTCTTACATTAATTCAGCACATGCCATCTTTGTATCTGCTGTCTCTCACTGAACAGACAATGACAAGTTGTGAATCTGAAACATATAAAAGTCCAGTCTGTAGGATTATTTTAGGGAAGCATCATTGAGTAAGATAGTCAGATCACAGACCTGAAGGTGATAATTTGAATCCTGTTTATTGTCAAATTCTTCCACAATCTCCATATTCCCATATCTGGCATAAGATTTTGTAAATGACCAAAGAAGCAGACACTAATATAGAATGATACAAGATGTTTGGAATAAGTTTCCAACAAGAGATGAAAAACCAAATGAATGACTTTATAGATTGTACATCTATATCTAATCATGTATAAATTAACAATACCCAGATGACTTTATAGATTGAACATCTATATGTAATCATATATAAATCAACAATACCCAGATGACTTTATAGATTGTACATCTATATGTAATCATATATAAATTAACAATACCCAGATGACTTTATAGATTGTAAATCTATATGTAATCATATATAAATTAACAATACCCAGATGACTTTATAGATTGTAAATCTATATGTAATCAGATACAAATTAACAGTCTCCAGATGACTTCATAGATTGTACATCTATATGTAATTTTGTAGCCATTTTAATAGACATAGCTCAAAATGTGACTCATTGGAGGTATATTACAGACTTGCTAGTTGACATGCATATAGCTGAACGGATGGATGTATGGAAAATCAGTATGTCACAATAAGAAATGAAGAAAGCTTACAGTTTATAAAAACTACAGCTTCGCAGAGAGGTGCCAATCTTCATCTGTCTTACATGTCTGCAACAGGGGCCACATTTGAGAATTTCGAGTTTGAACATGATAAGGTATAATTTTGACCAAAAGTTAAAAAGGGGCATAATTCCAAAACTATAGCTTTCAGAATAACGCCCCTTGCTTTGCAACAGTCCCTTGTCATGGTAATCAAGAATTCCAAGTGTCATGTTGATATCTTTAAAAGTGTTTGAGTAATGGACTATATTAGAGTTTTTGGACAAAGATGACGATGCAGTGATCAGAATAACTCGACTACTTCTTTAAAACAGATAAGTTAGCATGTCTTCACCTGTTCAAGAGAATACAGAGACTAGATGTCACACAAAACTTCATCAGCTGTGCTGACAGCATCCTGCAGAACAATCCTACCCTATTAATTATATAAATGTATATGTGTGTCATACTTAGTTACAATACAAACACTAGTACAGGTAGAAATAGATTTATTCCCAATAAATGTATTTCAACTGATGTACATATTCATTGTTTTAACAATCAAGGAAAGGATTAGAATGAGAGAAAATTCTTCCAATAAAAATTCTTCTCCATAATCCTTTTAATGTAGAAAGCAAAACTCTATATACAAGTTGTAATGTCAATCTCTATAAAATAAATTTCATCAGTAAAAACATGACAATGTCTCTTCAGCAGGTGGGACTGTATACATGGAAAATATGCAAATTTGGTAAATGAACTATACCTGTATATAGTATGTATGTCTTATCTCGGCTTCAAGACTTTTCTCGGCCATTTCTTTCAAGATGCATGTTCTATCATCAAAGGTAGAGACTCTTGTTTATATCTCATCCTCACAAGACAAGAGATAGTTTCATTAAATTTCTGTAGATAAATCACAGATACATGAACAGGTGTAATATATGACTCAAAAACAAACTTTTAACAGAAAAAATAAATGATGATACCAATGTTTACTCACAATTGTGACAAAAGTAAAGTCAGTCTATCAACTAAGGCTACTAACATAAGAAAGACAAAATGGCCTTTATACATAATTGGTCTTTTAGTACAGAAAATAGTGAAAACTAGAGTCTGGTAAAATGTTAATACTACTGTAAATTTAAATCAAAATCTTGTTTATCTTTGTATACATAAAGGTAACAATTTTCACCAACCACTGTGTAAAAGTTAGCTTGTCAACTAAGGCCAGCAAAATGAGAGAGACAAAATAGCATTTATGGACAATTAGTTTTTTAGTGCAAGTTAATTATGATAGCAATAAATATGTGCTAAAATGTGGCCATCATTCACATGGTGGCATGTACTCCCAGATTGTATTTTAATCTGTTTGATTTGATAAACTGTGAAATGACATCTCTTGGTTAAAAAACAACAGAATTTCCATAATTGGCTGCAGTAAACATACCTCACATATCTTGTGCATTCACTTCATTACAAGAGGGTCATTAATATCCTGATATTCCTCTTTAGTAATTCACCACTGAGTACCAGCCAGTCTATAATATTGATATAAAAATCAGTCGTCAGCAACATCATAAAAACTGGCTCAGGCAGGTGCAACAATTAAATTGTAATATTAGTGTAACAATATTCTACAATTTTGGAAAAAACATTACAAGTCTAAAAACAATTCAAAAGAGTCAGAAGACATCGTTTAACATACTCTTAACACAATTAGTTACAGTAGAAACTCAATATATCGAACTCGCTTATACCGAATTCCCGCACATATTGATATAAATTATGAAGTTCCAAATTTTATCCCTTTTATATATCAAAAAAGTGCACTTATTTTGAATTCGTTGGTCTCAATATTTTTGTATATCAAAGTAGATTTTTGTTGTCAAACATTGATTCTCAACCACACAGTGACTCTCTATGTTGAACCAATTAAGTCACTAATTGACAAAAGAATTTTTCACTTCTTTACCTCCATCACAAACATCTATTAATTTCTCAACCGATCAGATATTTTTTAATTGAACTCTGAAATCGATATTTAATTAATGACTTTTACGATGTCAGTGTTTACGCTTGCAATTATAAAATCAGTTTATGTGAATATGCTTGTAATCTTTTCTTTGTTTGTGTTATTTTACATAAATGTTGCATGTTTTAAATATATCAAAAGTATAAATGATGTGTTTCATTCCTATCCAATACACAAAATAGCCCCATAAAATGATCATTACAACACCAATGACTGCTCTAAAAACGAAACCCAGTCATAAAATTTCTCCGATTATTTTTATATCGGAGTTGGCAAATATCGAACAATTTTGCCAAGTCCCTTGAACTTCGATATAACCAGTTTTGACTGTAATTATTTAAAATAGAATCATTCATCTTCACAAGACAAAATCCTGTGAGAAGTTAACTAAAATAAGGCAGGATCTTTACAGTAGTTTCATGAACTTTTACACATAACATATTAATGTAAGCACAGACAAACTGACATAAACACACCTAGCTTCAAACATGGAGATTACAAAAGCTTACACGCTGGATCTGTTGGGTCATTCATCTTATATTCTCAAGAATTCAGTCAAAGCTTTAACTAAAACACTACAAGCCTGAACAGTATTCAACAGAAAGTAGCATGATGATGTATAAAACTCCACAATCCATCAGGAATTGATTATTTCCAAATCAATACATACCATGAATATGTTTCAACATTCAATTTACATTGGTAGTGGTGGGTGGAGTTACATTCATTTCCCTTTTCTAACCTTCCAGCCACACAATTGTCTTAGTTCGGATATCAATATTATTAATGTGTAATTATCTGATCAAAGAAGTTTAAATTTGTGACAACTAACTGCATAAAATTGCCCAAATTGGGTTCATCTTTATATCAAGAATTAAATTTTTTGTGGGTAAAATTTCAGAATCTAGTTATTTTTCAGGACATTAAGATGGACCATGCCTTTTTGTAACTTAGATATGATTTAATCAAGTTTTAGTTTTGACTTGGTTAAAATTATTTGACCAAGAATTATCGATACAGAAAGCTTGAATTTGACCAATGCATAATATATATGCATATTGCAGGCGAATTTTTATGAGGCATTGCAGAGCCTCAAGTCACTTACCACACATTTAGCATTCCTGTTCTCGTAATCCTGTAAAGTAGCATTCACCATCAACATGGTTGTACTGTACCAGAACATCTCATCAGCATGTTATAAAGTCTACACATGAAAAAAATTAAGTAAAATCCTCCATGCAAAAGGTTCATTGTGAGTCCTAATTCCAAGGGAATACTCCAAACAATCTTGAAGGGTAAAAACAGCAGAGGTTTGTACACCAGTTTTTGAATGCAAATGAGCTTGTTCATGTTCAAATCCAAAAAAGTCAACTTGACCCATCCTAAAAATGTATATAATACTTTATATAGGCAGAGATACAAAATTGTAGCATTTAAAATATAAATTTACAGGCCAAGCTTTTGGGGGTTTTATACCAGTTTTTTTTCAACAGTATTCAGTTATATACTGACAGGCACTCGAGCTAACCAGAAACCCTGGATTTTTTACCAATACTTACCTTGTTTATTTGAATAAGTAGTGTAAGACAATGACTAAAGACACAATGTTGTCAACCAAATGATGCAAAGAAAGTGTTGCCTTCAGGGTTAGTATAGTTTATACTAACTTATTTTAGCTAAATTAGGAAACAAGCAATTTTGCTTAAATTAATCATGCATGAGTCCACTTCCTGGACACTACACCAGTACTGCGTCTTGAAAGTCAGTATTCAAACTCAGGACCTTTGGATCAGAGGTCAGATGCTCTAACTCTAAACCACGATTCTGCCCAGCCTTCAGGGTTCAAAATCGCAAATTAAAGGGATAAAGGGGTTACTCTGAGAAAGTAAAATGTAATTTCGGCTAAATAATAATTGGACCAAGAATCATAAAAACAAATTCAGGGGACATAACTCTGTCTTCACCTACCTGTCTGATAAGTATTTCAGCAGTGTCGGTCCAGACATTCCTGTATTGTACAGCATGCAAAACTTTACCAAGATGAGAATGCACTTTGTCTTCACTCTGGAAAAGTAAATAAAAATCACACTAATTCATAACAGAAAATTTAGTTGTTATCTTTAAAAGACTACTGGACAGCAGACAAAAAAATTGAGAGAATATATCTAAATAGTTATTGTCTTTACCACTATCAATGAATTCTAGAAATACAAACCTTTTCTGAAACCATTGCTTCAGGTCTTCTGGACAGACGTCTATGTGTGGACTGCTTGCTCTCAGTAGACACTTAAGAGATGGTCTCCCTAACTCTCATTTCTTCTTTGATGACCGGTACTTTCTTCTCATTCCAGAATTCAATTTCTTCTCTTGATCTGAAAGCAAGAAGCAATGAAAAAGTGTTTGTTTTATAGAAAAATAGCTCACAACATTTCGCAGAAGCATTTATCTTTTGGATGGAGCTAGAAAAGAAATAGCCATGTTAATGGTTACCAAACTGAGCCAAGGTTTTGGCACTGACTGTAAAGTTTCTAACAGCACAATCTAAAGTATGAAAATATTTGAAAATGAATTGTGCCTCGTATTCTCACATAAGAAGTTCCTGATGAAGGTATTGTAAATACAGAAACAAGTAGAAATATAATATAGTTTAAATTGACCCGAGATAAGACATGTTTGTCTCTCTAATACATCCTTACCAATTTTCACAAAAGATCTTAAGAAAAAACTGAAAAGAAGTTTTCCAACCTATTTACTCCATTTTTTTCCCAATTTTAAACATGACCATTTTGCTAGACTGATATATCTGAAGTCCAATCAGAATCCTGACAAAACAATAAACTGATTCTCCTCAGTAAACATTTCAAACTCAACACTAAATTTGTGGTATGAATCTCATTCTAATAAGGAAATCTGTCTAAATGCTGTCCAAACACTTGTATATGTACAAAGATTTAAAATCAAATAATGTTTCAACAGGGATATTACAATCATTAAATACATACTTAGCTTGATCAATGTCACTAATATCAACAGGTCCACAAATCTTCTCATGGAAACTGTATCTACTTGTCATATTCAATTTAAGGCAAACTTCCAGGCCACGAGTATGCACAAGGTATTTGAGAGAATTGTTCAGTAGAGATCTCGTGTCAACAGGTCTTTGAAAGTTAGCACAGGTAGTCAGGTGGTTTTAGCCAATGTCCCCTAATTATTCTTTCATGGAATCAAGATAGTGAAGGGTCAACATCTCTATAAAAAGAAAATAGGAAATACATGTACAAAAATTAAAAGTATGCCTGTCCCCAGAAAAACATAACCTGACCTTGACCTCAATGTTTAAAGGCAAGTAAATAGAAAAACTATATAATATTAGTGATCTGTCTGCATATGCTTTTCTGTTTAAAATATGATGCCTGTCACAGAAGTGTCTCCACCATACATATCAAGAGACAAACATTGATCATGCATCTGTTGAGTTCCAGCAACTACTACACAGTAATTCTGCTAAACTTCAACTAACAAACTACCAATACTATAACTTTAAGGGAATAACTTGAGCAAAATGACAAGCAAAACCTTCAACAAAGACAAAATCAATTTACCCCAAAATATGTGGGAAACAAGACTAACTTACTTGTATGTAAGTATGGTATGTTTGTTGATTCCAGAGTCGGTCATGAAATCATGCCTCAAGGCTTCAATAACCTGGAAAAATAGTATCAAAGTAAAAAAAGGATAAAAAGGCAAAATAGGACATTTTTGAAATATCATGTGTGTACATTCAGCGCTTAACTATGTCGAAATATGTGTCACTGATAAATATCATATTCTTTTAATAAAGCAGCTTTCTTTTTGAAAATCCCTAGGCATGGTCAAGATGATTATGAAAGTCTTAATTTACAAAGATTTATATCTAAACATTATGATAAAATTCTATATTTATAATGACATGCCATTCATTAGTCTATTGTATATAATATGCCATGGTTTTGTTGAGGCCCACATGGAAAATAAAGTCATCCCAAATAGATGAATTCTTTATTACTATCATATTGTAATGTGCCACATTCTCATGAGATAAGCATGAGCCATACTGAGGTAAGCTAAGTCCAAGAATCTCTGTCAAAAGAACGTGAGCTCAAACCAAACCATCTAAAATCTTAATTCTCTTGCTACATCTTGTACCTTCAATGATGAATTTGAAGGTAACATTCCTGTAAGAAAGAAAAGTTCATTGATAATCTAATAAGTATACAGTAAATTACAGAGGTAATGTGGCCACCAGGTGAGCTCAAAGGGTAGAGCATTAGATCTACATAACTTGGATGAATGGGTTTGAACACTTTGTGTGAAGATTTGATTGAAGAAATTTTTATGTCTAAAACCATCATTTGCTGATCATTCATGTGGAGTTGGCAGCTACTTGCAACAGGGTAAGTATTAGCATGAATTAAAAGTGGGGATAAATCCACCAAAACAGAACACATTTGTAAGTAATTATAAAGTCTAAGCTTTTTAGGAAAGAGTATTCAATAATGATATTTAAAATGAACAAGGAAATTACATGTTATTAAAAATATCTTAAATCAATATTCCATTATGATCCAGTTTTGATGCAAACATTTCTTGTTTCATTGAGTTTTAATTGATTACATGAACTCTCTGCCATAAATAACTGACATATCCTGGAAACATAGAGTAGAACCTAGTACAGTAAAATATTAAAACAAGCAGATCTTACCAATAATGGTTTCCTTGGCTTGCGATACTATACCCTCTGCATCAAGTTCAATTCCTGCTTCATCACCATCATCACCTTTACCCTTTTTAACCTTGCTTGGTTCTTTACAAACAACGACATCCTTCTTCTTACCTGACTGCACTTTTGGTTTTGCTGGTGGCCCTTTTTGTTCTTTTTACCTCTTAAATGAGAGAGTTAATCCATGGTAGTCAACAGCGAAATTAATTAAATCTTACAAATAGCTGTAAAATTACTGTAAGTCCATAATGACCTAGTTATATTAGTTAAATTATATTTTTAGTAATGAATCCCTAACTACTTAGACACTACAATGTTTTTCATCATGACAAGCAGCCAATGAGCTTTTAAGCAAAAATCATTTTGAAGTTGCTCATATTTGTTAACATTGTAAAATAAGAATATTCCAGTGCAGTGCAGCCTCTCCCAAGCAACTTTGGGAGAATTGTGTTGTTGTTGAGAAGTTGTTGCTCTAATTAATAGTCCAGTCAATCTATGATTTGACCCTGAACTATTTGCAAAAGAAACCAAACTACGATAGAATCATAGATTCACGTACCCTGAAGAACATACCAAAAGTCTAGAAAAACCTAACAATGGGAAACTTGTAAAAAAGAATATTTTTATCCGGCGGTAATGCAAATAACAATGATGGCCACCATGACGCACCATACTTTGTATTCTGGGATACGTCATATAATTTTGTGTGACGTCATTCCGCGGTCGCGTATTTACAAGACATCAAAACATGTCTCATACAATGTTGGAACACGATTTCGGAAAATTTTAAGACTAGGATTATTTAGGTAAGTGTATTAAAAGCAACTTTACATTTAATTACACCAAAAAATTAGATCATATAATTAATTTGCACAACTTTATTTCCACCGGCCGTGTAACGGTGGAGTGGGTGGGGTAAACTAGTCACAGATTCTTTATTTAGCGGTGTTTTGTTGAAACTTAGAAAATAAAACAATGACAAATTGCTATTTCCCAACGAAATACATGCTGCTACTGTATTGCTGTGCGTAAATTTAGTGTAACCACGAATTTTTACCTGCGATGTATTTCATACAGTTTTTTGCCAGTTTTTTAAACTACGGAAGTGCACATTGGCCATTACTATACAGTTATTTTTTATAAAATTAAGTGTATATGCCATTTACACAAATCTTTTTTCACATATTTGTCGTACACGTCTATTTAAATGAAAAGTCTTATTTTTAAACTAAATAAAATATGAAAAACGCTTTTATGTTTAAACAGGGTTGACTTTATATATGTACAATTCCGTTTATTCGTTCATATTTTTAGATCAGAGAGATGGATGATTGTTGTGTCTTTTGTAATCAGAGACTTGACGATGGTAGTCAGACAGTTAAGCTGAGAGAAAAAGGTTGTAATGGTATCAACTCTGCCAGTGCTGCTCGATGTGACAACATTACTACACTTCCTGGCCGAGAGGTTCATATAAAATGTAGAAGGGATTACTGTAATCCAAATGTAATTAAGCGCGATGCCACTACTTCATCACCCACCAAAAACAACATTAAATTGCCTAAACATCGTTTAGAGACAGAAACATTCACATTTAAGAACAGTTGTTTATTCTGTGGTCAGTATGTAAAATATCAAGGGAGCAAACGGGGTTTTGACGTTTATCCTGTCGTCACTCTACAGTTTGAAAACAGCATTAGGGAAGTTTGTCGAGAGAGGAAAGATGAATGGGCTATGACAGTTCAAGAGAGCTTGAAACAGTAACAGATTTACCGGCTGAGCGAAACAATCACCCCCTTTTGCCCAGAAGCGTTCGGGGATTGATTGTCAGGAAATCCGGCTGCGGGTGAACCACCCTGTTGCTCAACCCCTTGCTTTAACCGGCTGGCGGTTTTCGGAAGGAGCCTGTTTCAACCCGAGTATCGCATTTTGAATTGCGCGCGCGGACGTTTCGCCGAATCACGTCATTAAAGCCTGGTCGCGGGATTTATCGACTCGAGGTAGGGAGGATTTGGAATGTAATTTTTACGAATCCGCCGAAGACGTGCCCGATCCGAGGGATCTAACTCCCACAAACAAGAATCTAGTGATTTCGGACGATTTGCTCTTTGAACGGCAAAATAAATGCGGGTGTTATTACATACGCGGCAGGCACAGCAACGTCTATTGTTTTTATCTTTCGCAAAATTATGTCAAGCTGCCTCGTCAGACGATATCCGGGAAAACGCGAATTTTATTTGTTTGTTTACGCAAGACTTCAAAACATCAATCGCATTTATGGCGACCACGTGAGCAATGATTAACGATTCGCAAGACTTTCGATTACGGGAAATCGATAGGATCAGAGGGATTCTAGAGGGGCAGGAGACGCGTCGAACGGCTCTCGCAAAAAGTACCGACGCGCGAGAAAGGTGGTAGACTTTTTCGATAAGTCGCTTATGACCATTTCGGCGGGTCTCAGTATCGGAGGAGTCGGTTTTTTGACTACGGTCGTGGCGGCACCGGGCGCCATCGTCACGCAAAGCGTCGCGGCGGGATTCGCGGCATTGGGTTTCGCGGGAAAATTCCTGAGCGAATGACTTTTGACCAAAGCCGAAAAACACGAAAAATAAAGACGCTCGCGGCGACGAAACTCAACACGATTTCTTCGTACATATCGAAGGCGTTGGCCGACGGTAAAATTACCGACGACGAGTATCAACTCGTATCGACGGAATTGGACAAGTACTGCAAAATGAAAGGAGAAGTAAGACGTTCGACCAGGAAGGAAATAGAAAAAATCGACGACGAATTTCGCGACGAAAAACTGTGTCGAAAACCGCGTTGAAAACTGCGTTGAAAACTGCGTTGAAAACCGCGATAAAAAATTATGTCTCTATTAAAAAAATGTCGTTTCTATGAATTACGGATCCCGTGAAAAGGGATTTAATAGTAAAGGAATATCTCGCCACGAAGAACAGGATTCGAGAGGACCAACTTCGCGAACGCGTCGGCAAACGAGCATGGCGAACGAATCTCGATAAATTTTTCAAAACCATCACGGACGCGCAGAAGAGTGCCACCGAAGAAATACCATTAACATAACATACCATTAACTACAGTCAACAGCACACACCATCACCTACAGTCAACAACACACACCATCACCTACAGTCAACAACACACATCATCACCTACAGTCAACAACACACATCATCACCTACAGTCAACAACACATATCATCACCTACAGTCAACAACACACAACAACACATACAGTCAACAACATACACCATCACCTACAGTCAACAACACACATCATCACCTACAGTCAACAACACACTCCATCACCTACAGTCAACAACACACAACAACACATACTATCACCTACAGTCAACAACACACATTATCATCTACAGTCAACAACACACATCATCACCTACAGTCAACAACACACACCATCACCTACAGTCAACAACACACACCATCACCTACAGTCAACAACACATACCATCACCTACAGTCAACAACACACAACAACACATACAGTCAACAACACACATCATCACCTACAGTTAACAACACATACCATCACCTACAGTCAACAACACATACAGTCAACAACACATACCATCACCTACAGTCAACAACACACACCATCACCTACATTCAACAACGCTCACCATCACTTACAGTCAACAACACATACCTAAACCTACAGTCAACAACACGCACCATCACCTACAGTCAACAACGCTCACCATCACTTACAGTCAACAACACATACCAACAACACATACCATCATCTGCAGTCAACAACACATACTAACAACTCATATCATCACCTACAGTCAACAACACATACCATAAATTACAGACAACAACACACACCATCACCAACACTCAATAACACACACCATCAACTATAGTCAACAACACACACCATCACCTACAGTCAACAAAGCACACCATCACCTACAGTTAACAACACATACCATCACCTACAGTCAACAACACACAACAACACATACAGTCAACAACACACATCATCACCTACAGTTAACAACACATACCATCACCTACAGTCAACAACACATACAGTCAACAACACACACCATCACCTACAGTCAACAACACACACCATCACATACAGTCAACAACACATACCATCACCTACAGTCAACAACACACACCAACACATACAGTCAACAACACATACCATCACCTACAGTCAACAACACACACCATCACCTACATTCAACAACGCTCACCATCACTTACAGTCAACAACACATACCTAAACCTACAGTCAACAACACGCACCATCACCTACAGTCAACAACGCTCACCATCACTTACAGTCAACAACACATACCAACAACACATACCATCATCTGCAGTCAACAACACATACTAACAACTCATATCATCACCTACAGTCAACAACACATACCATAAATTACAGACAACAACACACACCATCACCAACACTCAATAACACACACCATCAACTATAGTCAACAACACACACCATCACCTACAGTCAACAAAGCACACCATCACCTACAGTTAACAACACATACCATCACCTACAGTCAACAACACATACCATCACCTACAGGCAACAGCACACCCCATCACCTACAGTCAACAACACATACCATCACCTACAGTCAACAACACATACCATCACCTACAGTCAACAACACACACTATCACCTACAGTCAACAACACATACCATCACCTACAGTCAACAACACACACTATCACCTACAGTCAACAACACACACTATCACCTACAGTCAACAACACATACCATCACCTACAGTCAACAACACACACTATCACCTACAGTCAACAACACACACTATCACCTACAGTCAACAACACATACAGGGGAGAAGGGAAATGTGTTTTAGAGGGTGAATTAGGGGAAATTAGAAAAAGTGAACGTATTTAATTAAATGCTTATATTGTGTAACACCCTCATTATAAATATTACAAAGAAAATATCCTCTTTTTCAATTTCAATATGTCAATGAAAGCATTAATGACCAGCTCAGTCATGGTCACATCCTTCATGGAATTCACCCTCATCTGTCATTACTTTTCTTTTGACTGACAGAGGGGTGTTTTCCTGAAATAGGTGGAAAATATATACTTTTTGGAAAGAGGAATCGGGCCGAATTTCGGCTAAAATATGGCCAATTTCAGAAACAATTATATAAAACGACAATGTTTTTTTAATCATTTAAGAAGCGCATAATAAAATTATTTTTAGATATGATTCATAGAAGATAATCAGTATACAACTATCAAGATAATAAAAAGAAAACTAAAGGTTATAGACTCATTATAATTATACTACAGATAACCACCTGTATGGCATGTATTTATTATTGTTCAATATGGGTCCAAATCCAGATCATGCCAGAAATTTTAAATTGTATTCAATAATTCTATTTTGCCTTTTTGAGGCAATATCATCCAATCACAATTAATCTTATAATGGGAAATGTTCTCTGGAAAATTGTCATTTCGTTATTATTATTTCAATGTTATAAGTTGTTATTCATGTAACTAGTCATTTTAAAAATTGCAAACTTAAAACACAAATACTAATATAACTGTTTTTAAAACAGAATGCTTGAAAGTACTAGTACATAGATTAAAGCGTAATTTGTAATTACACGCAAAGTAATACGGTTGTTGAGCATCAGTGCTCTCAGCATAATTATAAAGGTAAAGGTTTCTTTAACTTTCTTATTTAATGTAGACAGTCACAGTCTGGACAGGGTGGTATTTATTTCCAGTCAAACTCAAGGCACGTGTCCTTAAATCCGATACCCGAAGCCAGGCTAGGTTGATAATGTTCAGTGTTGTTCGTTCGTTCGTTCGTTCGTTCGTTCGTTCGTTCGTTCGCAATATGATATACTTACATTTTTATGATACACATTCCAAAATAAAAAAAAATAAGATTTATCCAAAGTGCTTTTCCTAATTTTTAATGACTCTCTCAAAAACTTGGTTATATTATAGATCGTTTTACTTTTGTTATATTTCCATAGTATTTTGGCTACAACATTTGCACACTCTCTGATTACGTTCTATCCCTGCAATCCTACCAGATTCAATTTCAAAATTATGATTTCTTAGTCGGAATCTGGAGGGTTGTTCTCTTAGACTATCATTTGTGATAATACTGAAATATTTTTCAAATTCAAAATTTGTTTTGAATTTACAATAATAAAATAGTTTCGTCATAGAATTGATTGAACCGCGCCACTCCTGTATAAATTGATAATGAATTCTATTTTTATCGGAGGATAATAGTTACTGTCAGCAATAAAATTTTGCCGAATATGCGTAAAACCAAGATGATCGATCACAAAATTTAGGCGAGACGCCTAGGTCACACCGTTACAATTATTACACAAATCAATGTACATTGAATATAAGGAGAAGTCACAGTTCTTCATGATTTTTAACCAAAATTTGATGGATCGTAATTTACAAATAATAGATAGCGGAAACCTTCCCTATTCATTGTATACTACCCTGATCGGTGTCTGGTTAGTAACTCCTAACAATTTCTTACAAAACTTAACATGTAGTTTATCCACCTCTTTGAAATTATGTATACCCCACACCTCTGACCCGTATGAAATAATTGGGACTATCATTTTACCAAAAAGAGCTAATTTTGTTTTCAAATCAAAGTTTACCTGATCGAATAAAAAAAGCATATTGTGATAAGCACAAAGAGCTTGTTCATTCAGAGCTTTAACTGCAGCAGAAAAGTTACCATTGTTAACAAATTTGACACTCAAATTAGTAAAACTATCTACTCGTTTCTTTGAAACACTAATCGTTAGACCCCATTTATTCAGGATATTTATAAATACAGTGCAACCTCTCCCGACCGGCCCTCTCTTGAGCGATAACCTCCCTTCAACGACAGCATGCTTTTTCCCCACTGTACGATTTGACTGTTTATTTAACCTCTCAACAACGACATAATTTTGTGTCTCCCAAAGTGTGTTGCTTTGGAGAGGTTGCACTGTATTATCTTATTGAGAATGTAAGCTGGTAGGGTCAGTTGTAAACATAACAATGTCGTCTGCAAACAGTATCATATACATAGACAAAAGTTGCAAATCATTTTCAGTCAACGAATTAAAATCAACGTATTCAACAGTATCGTTTATGAACAAAATGAATGACAGGGGAGACAATGTCTCTCCTTGTTTCAAATCAATAATAACAGTAACGTCGAAAAAAATCCGACATGTTTATATCAGTCAGTTTAATAGAAGATTGTAAATTGAGATATATACATTTCAAAATATTTACAATTTTGGAACTAATATTTGATCCACAATGCATCTCGATTTATATAGTCAAATGTACGTTGATAATCAATAAATACACAGTATAATTTAGATTTGTTACTTAAAACTTTAAACAATAGAGTGTAACAGAAAAAAGCATCAAACGTCAAAAATAAAATTGAAAATTGAACATAAATATGGTGACATAATCTCCTTGGCATCTATGAAAAAAATCTGCAACTATATTTTCTAGGGGTGTAACGGTTAACCGATATACCGGTTAATATTGCAATATGAATTCTGACGTTTTTTTACCGGTTCGTTTTTCTCTGAACCGGTTTTTGTAGTCATGGGGACGCTACCGATGAAAATATCTCAGAAATAAGACAAATTTACAATCATCATCATCATTTTCTCTCCATTCTGTCTCCATAATTAACTTTTAAAAATTAACTTGTGCATTTGATTTGCTCATCAATTAAACGCTATTTAACTTTGAAACTACATATGAATTTCATATATAAATATATATAATATTGATCCATGATTGTGCATCAATTCCTGCTTCGCTTTTCTGCCCGAAAAACAATACGTATTGCAATATATTGCAATACGGTTTTTACCGTATTGTTACACCCCTAATATTTTCACTATCACAGCTTTTATGACATTTCAACATAGATATAGTTTTAAGAATTTCATCGACCGATATTGGCTAGTCAAGATCCTCAATATTGATGGGATTCTCTCTGTCAACATGAGTGACATCAAAATGAGTAAAATTACCAAACGACTTGTTAGAAATATGATCAAAGTAGTCCTTAAAATCATCAACAGATACATTTTTTTAACAGAATATTTTTATGGCGAAATTTTTAACGTAATTCCAAAATCGCCTGAGAGATTGTTTGTTCAAAGTACTTACTTTTCTTCACTTTTCGGAATTAAAACATTTTGGTTTCGCTCGTCTTTTCGTTTGAGTAAATTCAGTTTTTGATTGAAATCATCAAATTTATAGATTTTCGAGTTCAAAATTTTGAAAAACTCTTCATTACGGGAGTCATCCCTGACAATTTTGTCAAACGGTAAATCATTTTGGACTAACATACCAATATTGTAGTTGATAGAAAATATGAGAGGACTGTGATCGGAAAACTCTGTCATGTCTAACACACACATATCATTTATACAAGAAAAACATTCAATGTTTGTAACAAGATAATCAACTAGACTCGATATATTCTTGTTACGTAATACAGAATTATAAGTACAATTACCCTCATCCAATCTACCGTTAACAATGCATATGCTGTTCTCTTTACATGAGTTTAGTAATTTACTACTAAATTTATTTAAATCTTTGTTATGTCGTCTTGGGAGCTTTTCAGCTGAAATATCAGCGTGAGGAATAATAGTGTACATATTCAGCCCCGAAGGTTCTATATAATCATGCGGCTTACCAGTGCGTGCATTGAGATCAACACTAATAGGTCGATGCATGTGTTATCGTTATAATTAAATCACCAAGTTACAGTCACAATTCAACGTCCAGAACATATCCAAATACAGAATTTCAAATCAAAGACTTGAAACGAGAAAGGGACGGCATCATGATCTTTGGTTCAATAATGACGAGTCATTACTTGGCACCTATGTACTTCGTTTTCGCTTGTTCATGTATCATCGCAATAGGCTACTTGTGTAGAACTGAAATTCAGATTTTCTTTTCATATTTAATTGTTACCATTTTATAATCGTTAACATTACGGATATCTGACGACAGACATCATAAAACGTCTACTGTCAACACGCTAATGACATCAATATCAGCTAATATCAAATAATGTCAGCTACAGTCAACATCAGAAAATATCAACTTCAGTCAACAACAAATGTCATTAACTTCAGACAACAACACATACCATTAACTACAGTCAACAAAACATACCATTAACTACAGTCAACAACAGATAACACTAACTACAGTCAACAACACATACCATAGTCAAAATGGCATTGGATTAAAGAAAGAATACTGCAAGAGAAAATCTCGCTTTCAGTACAGGGATTTTAACTTAGCATTATCTTTCTAAATTACAGAATAGGCCATGGTTTCACATGATAAACTCTGATCTAGATTGACAGCCAGGTATTTGACTGATGATGTTGGATTTATAGTCTGGCCATTACAATTAATATTTCAATTACTACTGGACTTTAATCTCGATTTCGAATCAAATAGTATCGATTCAGCTTTTCCCAGATGTAAAGACAATTTATTATCTACAAGCCATTTACTGACCAATTAAAATCTTCAGTTAACTCCTTCTCAACAGTAGCCTTACATTCACCAGTAATCATAATGACATTTTTTTTGTTTATTTTCATGTGACTTATTGTCACTGGGGTTTAACGACGTTTTTCAACAATTTTCAGTTATATACGGCGACCGGCTAACCTAACCAGTTTTCCTGGACTGTATACTAACCAGTACTAACTTACCCTTCCACAAGGAGCCGGCAACTTCTCCACATATGGTGGAAAATCGACCTTTCTGTCAAATTTTCAAAGAAGAGTATGACCTGCCGCGACCAGGATTCGAACCCGGATCTTCGGGTTACAAGTCTAGCACACTGGCACCGGACTAGATATGTAACAGACAAGATCGCGATCCACGAATCTCAGTAATGACAATTATTCATACTCTATTTTTCATTTGGGTTCGTGGTTACCCGAGTACTCGGATACTCGCCTTAGCCTCACTAAATATAGATCTATCACGAAAGATTTATGCTGGTTTTTTTTATTCAATGACTACTGAAAGAAGTACCACTAACAGCACTCACTTTGAGAAATGAAGCAGTGACAGACCAAATAGATTCTACACCTTTAATACATGTCTGCCTATCAATACCAAAGAATTAACGTGGCAATGTGAACATTCTAAATGCTCATCACATAGTTGTAATCCGAATCTAAATCTATCTTATTCTGAAGCATAATTATATTACAAGGGCGGATACAGGATTTTTGGCTGGAGGGCATGATTTTTAGTGATAGCATGTTTATATAGAAGATGGACACAACTTACGTTTTTATACGGTGTAGCCGTTTAAGAATCAGATTGACCTTTGGCATTGTGATTAAACCAATTAAAACGTCTATTAACGAAATAACAAATTTCCAAAGACCATTTTCCTTCTGTAAGATTGTGAATTGATAATATTGCCTCATAAAGGCCGAACATATAATTTATTGGTTCAAAGTCATTACTTCTTTGTACTGCCTTTCGAAATGCACGAACGATCAACGATCAGTACAAGTTCAATTAATCATTCCTTTGATGTACTTGTGCAAATGTTTCATGCTTCGTGACCAGGAAAAATTCCATACAAAACAGTAATAATGAAAGTACCTGGGACAAGAAAAATAAGAACGTCCTATTTTACACACAACACTCGCCAATCCGTTACCTTGATCATCTGGCCTCAATTGAAATGTGAAAATTCAAATCGTTTACTCAACATGTTTTGGCAAGTCGAAGTGTCCACCATTTGTCGATATTAGTGAAAACAGTAGACACATCATAGTTTATGATAAATTATCACGTTAAAAGTGAAAAATCGCTTCTAAAACCCGTATAAGCGTTGCATGTTACACAAATTTATTAGCCCCCGCCGAATCTATGAATTAGACTTTGTTTAATTAAATCCTTATTCAAGGCTGGGTCTGTTGCTGTACTGTTTTTAATTCGGCCCCACCATGTCCATTTTTCCATGGCATTTTTACACAAAGAAAATTTGTTTTAAAATACTGCATTTAGTAGATACTGTAGTTTATGTTTAAGACAATAAATTGTCACAACATTTATTGAACCACATAAAAGTGTAAGAGCCACCAACAATTATTAGTAAAATGGGGTCGTAAGTTATAACTCAACTTTCACAAAAGAACTATCTGTACGTACTGTACAACAAACGAAAGATCACATACTTTAATAACAACACGCCACCCATCTTTTTAAAGATATCTCTTGTTTACTTATGCTTGCCAGAGGGGGGGGGGGTGGGCACCGGCTGCGCCTCCACCTCCTCATAAATCCGTCCTTGCTTTATATTGGCAATGTATATAAAAACATCTGTTAGTTACGCAGTTGCTCATTTCCAACTGTCACCCTCAGGCAGTGTGCCATCATGAAATTAAGAGATTATAGAGAAACTTGCCTTTTTTGTTCACTGAACGTACAGAAAAACAATGCTTGAACTAAGTCTTGAAAACACTTGGATTTCAATTAATAAAAGGACGAAGACGATAACATACGTACTTTAACACGTCTACACAACACTTATCAGTACATGTGTGTATTTAAGTACAACCAATATCCTGTCTTGATACCTCAATTAATTCTTGTTTATGTTTTTACTTTTACATTTACCAATATTATTTATATACATGTATTACCATATAACCACCATGTGTTATCAATTCCATCTGACGGCCGAATAAACTTCTGAAAGTTCATCTAATATATATTTTCGGTAATGAAACGCCAGATGTACACCAGTCACATTTCACTTTAGAATTCACTTTAGACTTTCTTCTAAAACTACTCAGGATCAACCATTCGTTTCTAACACATTTTTACAGCTTACCATCTACTCTTGCTTGATTTCAACGATGTTCAGACATAGTGTTGATATAAAAACGAACCGCTCGTCATTTTAAAACAGATGTTCAAATAAATATAACACGGCGGGGAGAGGTAGGATTCTTGTAACGATAACAGTGGTCTAGTAACAATACAGTGTTGTAAACATAGCGATAGTAACGTTCTTAGGAATTGGGTAAACGGCAATTCATAAGTATATTTACACGGATCTGTGAATTTCCGACTTTGAAGTGTTTATATATATATATATATATATATATATATATATATATATACAATATGTTTTATTGATGCAGTTAAACACTATATATATTATATTATATATGGAACTTATTTGTAAATATTGATAATTCAGTGGTATAAGAGAATACACGCTTAAGAGGGACTCTTTGGAGCAGCATTGTGAACTCATAGCGAACAAATAGTTAAGGTTTAAGATATTATCTGAGTTGCTTCGTCAATTCTGGTGAACACTTGTTTCTTAATATAATAAATACTTTAAAATGAATTATTAAATGCTTCGTACCTGACACATGGACGCTACAATAATTAACAAGAGTATTTTCCCTATTTTATTTTGTGTTTTCTATAATTGGTGTCAACCGTTCTGTGCATATGACATCAGTCTGTATAAACATATTAATTCATATTGATCGTTGTATTTGCTTTTTAAAGAACGCACGAATCCTGCTGATTGACAGAACAAATATTTTCAAATGTTTTTTTTTTCTGTGACTTGATGTTAATAACACGCTTAAAGAACAAACACACTGCTAGAATCTTAATAAGGTTTTGGGATATATTATAATCGACAGGTCATTTAAATGACATATGTTTGTCAAACCATGTAGATTTCTCGAATAAATTTGATCTTTTTGAAGATACAAACCTGCAAACACTGCCTCATAACTCGCCGTAACTTTTTAACGGACCGGTGATTCTTTGATAATTTTCTTACCCTACAATAGGAGGTCGTACGTTCTATACACACGGAGCTTGTAATAGTCCACATATCATCAATATTCATTTTGAATTTTCATTTTGTTTAAGAAAGGCTACAAACACCGGAATCAAAAACGGACAACGGAACCAAGCATTAACCTGAACAAACATAGATTGAAGATACTTGTTAGCATTCAATTAATTTACATGATATGTGTTCTTTAGAGCAGCAGGGTCTTTGCATGTTTTAGTGTGTAACTTAATTTCACTTAAGGGATACAGACCAAAGTGTGCTAAAGTAGATATGTCAGAACATAACGCCGGAGATCAGACGGTTAAAATCACATCTCACAAGTTGTTACAACACTAGTCCTTAAACTTTAACACAAGTCACATAACAGAAATTCTAGTCCTTTTTTATTTGAAGATAAAGATTTAACAAATACTGATTAATTACATTATTATTTGTTTGAGCACACGCAAGGACATGTACAGACCGTCATAAGAAAGTAACCAGTAAGTGATGTTGGTATAAAATTTTATTCTATGAAAGTCATTCTTGAAAAGAGCAATTTTGCACGTGCGTTATGAGTAACCATATTGTTATCCATTATTGACCATAAAATTGTTGTATATCATTAAAATTTCAAAGTCAGTATATTAAGCCAAAATAGAAGAATTTTTATGATGGTTACTTTCTTATGACGGCCAGTATATATATTTATAATAAGCATGTTAACTCGTACTAAATTGATATTCTTGTGATAGTATACAGATGTCTGAGCTTGCACAGGACCTCGGAAATCATACGTGAGATATTAAAGCGCAAAAAATATAAACAGACGACACTATATCAACTAATGCTCATTCGGCATGCCAATTGGTGGGCCGCTTATATCAAACAATTTAAAACATCAATTTAAAACATCAATGTATAAAATACAGTGCAACCTCTACAGAGCATCTTTGGATGAGACAAAATTATGTTGTTGTTGTTGAGAGGTTGTTACTCTAGAGAGGTTAAATTAATACAGTAGAACCTCGATTATCCAAAATCGGCGGGACCGAAAAATTATTTCGGATAATCCGAGGTTTCGGATAATCCGGGGTAATGGAAATCTAGACTGTTTTGTACGAAAATAAAGGGAGAACACTCCAAAATACAGTATGACGAACATCTAAATTAATAAAATTTAATCAGTTAATGAAATACAATGTATACACATGTCATAAGAATATTGTAAGCATACGTTTTCAATAAAAACGAACACTAAAATAATAAAGTCAAAGTCCGAAACAAAATTCCACTACGTAGTCACAAACACGAACTAGCATCACTAATATCTTTGTCGTCCGAAGTATGTAACAATTACGGGAAATCCTACGTATTGTCTGTTTTTAGCATTTCGTGACAATTTATAAACTACAAAAAAATAAAGTGAACACTTTTAATGTTAAATGCATATTAAAGTCAAATTATGATATCATTAAACTTCTTCTATTAAAACAATTTATTAATAAAACAAAAATTAGAGGTGAATCATCCAACCGAATTCACATCATAATTAGGATAATTATCTTCCCGAAATTACAAACAATAACTCGTAGTTAACTCGTATTGTAGGAAACATTCGTGTTGTTGTTGAAGGGAGGTTGTTGCTCAACATAGGGACGCTCTGGAGATCGTAAAGATTAGCGTTCAATCGTACCAAATAGTTAACTGCCTCGTGCGTAAATATTAACATTCATAAAATGTCTTGTCGGAAACATGGCGGGCACATTTACTAAACTTTTGACATTTGTTTCAGATACCAGTAGATATAATTGTATCCGTTAGGCCATCCTTAAAAAGGCTGTTTTGCGGTGAGGAGACCCAAACTTTAAACAGTAGGTAGGTAGGTGAGTGGGTATGTAGGTACGTAGGTAGGTATGCATTTTTGTTGACATTTTATTTTTACACAAGTTCCGGAAACAAACAGCTGGAATAAAGAACGGAAACTTTTTAGCCAAAAATAGTCGAAACAAATTGCCGTCAGGACATTTCGCTGCAAATGCAGTGACGTATCTGCAAAACAACAAGTTTTTAATGATGACTTTATACATTAATGGAAAAATTATCAGTGTTGCTGTGTTCGGTATGATACGATATATATCAAGAAGTGTGCATGTCGTCTAATACATTTACTTTTATGCGCATCATGATTATTTTTTCTTATTTTATTCGATGAAGGCATTGGTTATTATATTGACAGTACTATATTTACTTTTATTATAAAGAATTGATTTATATCTCAACTGTGGTGAAAGTACGGTCTATATAAAACACTCTATATTCCATTTACTTCGATTGTTTCTGGGGAACTGTCCTCCTGTTTTTAACGAATGAAAAAAATCTAGCGATGAATAAAGTTTATTCTGTTCGATAGAGACATGTGCACTAATACTAGCACATGGTATAGCTGACTGATGAAACAATATGTACTAACTTATTGTCTTATTGTCACTGGGTTTAATGCCGTTTTTCAACATTGTTTCAGCTGTACACGGCGACCGGATCATCTAACCAGTTTTTCTGGACTTTATACCAACCAGTACGAACCTACTCTTCCACAAGGAGCTGACTACTTCTCCATATATGGAGGACAATCGGTAATTTTGTCAAATTTTCATTGAAGGGTAATATGCGCACAGGTGTGAGCAGAGAACAACATATCTTAAGGATAGAAAAAAATACCTTACTATCCACTACAAAACATGTATCATAAAACAGGGCCATAATGAACTCCTGAGGACTAATTGTTTTTAGTTTACCATATTTTATTTTATTTTATTCTTCAATTTCATATAATGAAATGAATAATTGCAGTAAATGGCTAGTGGACAACAAATGATCTCTTCACCTTGGTAAAACAGAATGTATTCTTTTTGGACCCAAGAAAAAAGTTTGTCAAATTGATGACTTTTCCTTTTTTGTGATGATTATGTAATCAAGTCCACAAATTCTGTAAAATATTTTGGAAGTTTCCTAGAAAATGATCTTTGTACAACTATCATTGTGAACAATGTCATAAAAAAGATTAATTCCAGACTGAAGTGTTTATATAGATACGAAGCCTACTAGTATCTTAATAAGTCCACCAGAAAATTGCTGTGTAACACCCTGATTTATGTCATTTTGATTACGCTTGTTCTTCTTGGTTTGATAATATTACTGCAACATCTAAGAAAAGATTAAAAAATGTTCAAACAAGGTCATTAGATATTTTAACAGATATGATAGCAGGACTTCTTTAAAGGTTGATGATTTTTTGTGGCATTGGGTGACTTAATATTGAAAATTGTGTTAAACAGCTACGACTTAATCATGCACATAAGACATATTACAAGACAAATGTTTATTTTTATTTTTAGATATTGATAACTTTGTTATTTGAATAATTTAGAAATTCAATAAACATTTGAACTGCGGTATTTTTTTTTGTTTTTTTTTTCTCATTCGAATTGGGAATCTTAGCCTTGCTATTAGGGAAAACATACTTTTTGCCGTTGGGAACGCGACTATATATCGGTCGTTAGAACAGCACCCTAAAACGTGAAATGTATCACGTATATTGTAATGTAATTGTGGAAAAACAACGTAATACAGTTGATGGTGTACAATTTATTATACTGGTCCGCGCCGCACACATACTGTGCCAGCTCCGCACACACACACTGTACCAGCTCCATACACATACTGTACCAGTTCCACACACATACTGTACTAGCTCCGCACACGCACATAAACTGTGCCAGCTCCACACACATACTGTGTCAGCTCACACACACCGTACTCTCATGCATAAATCTGTGCTAGCTCTTAAATACTAAAATTGATCGATGTTGCATAAGCATTGACGTGGAAGATAAATATGACATAATATAAGAGTGCTACATTACAATATTGATAGTGGAAATAATTAAAATGACATAACAGCGGATACTGTCTTTGTTTTATGGACATGAAGTCCAGATGTTTCCTGGTGTCCGGGTTAAACATTCACGTGCATTTAGATGTTAATCAGACAGAACAGCTGATCTGACTTCTGTGACCCCCGATTCGTGTCTTTTCGTGTAATATTGTTAAGGTTACTCACATCTATGCTGAAGAAGTTGACTTAAGCACATTATAATCATTGTTTAAAATATAGAAAGCGCAAAGATATAATTGCGCTTGTTTGTTTTACTGGGGTTTAACGTCGTTCCAACAGCCAGGGTCATTAAGTGACTTTTGCAACTTTAATGATGGAGGAAGACTCTTGGTATTTAATGCATGTTTTGGATACTCCTCTATAAATATTATATTATTTTTATCCATATTAACAATAAACGATTAGAAATATTCTTATTATCTCTTTATTCATAGCATGTGCAAAAGTGCGCTAGTGAAACTGTATGAATCGCATTATCAACCAAATCGGAACAATGTTCCCAAAAAGTTAACCAAATTTTAATCGAATAATTTCTGTCTCCCAAACAATGCTTGTATTGTACTGTAAATACAAACCAAGGCGATATTACATGAATCCTTTTGTACACAATACAATCGAAATTTAAAATTATCATTATGTTATGGAAATTATCGTATGAGTAAACGATTATTTATATCCATGGAAACTGAACTTAAGTTCACGTGTTTTCTCGTGTTTCATGACATATACGTTAATACTTTCGTATGTTTCTTTACAAACCTAACATTTTCATTTAATCATTTAATTGACCAATTATTTTCTGACGTCAATATACAACAACAAACTGTATTAAATAACAATACACGTGTTAATGCAATATAAAAATGTTTATTCTAACTAGCAGACAACTTATGATTTACTCACCTAAAAACACGCATTACCTGCCCTGTTTTGACGTCAATCACACTTCAAATAGAACAATTAAAGGATTTTCATAATAATACCATTTCTAGACATAGTGCGGTATTTACAATGACCCGTATTTTTCGCAGGATATCATTTCTACTTAGAATACTATTTTAGTGTCAAATCACTTAATTTATATTAAAGACCGTAAGCTACACTGCTGATGTAATATAATAATTTACTACATGGATGAATGTGGTAATGTACAAAATATCGCATTTTTATATAATAACAAATAAGATGATAATATTTATATCACGCACAGAAAAACCTCAAATAGCGACCACCTCAATATTACGACCACCTTGTAATAACGACCATTTATTTCCGGACTCTCTTTCAGAATAATTTAACTTGATAATAAGACCACCTCATTATTACGACCTAATTTTGATCTCAATGTCGAGGATTTACTGTATATTTATTTATATTCAGAAATTCACATCACGCATACACTCTTTTTAGAGTCTTTTCCGTCCATTAATTAGACTACAAATGATTGAGTAAATTGTAAGTTTTACGTAATTATAAAAAAAGTTATTTAATATCTAGTCAAATGGTTTCAAATATTTTAAAATATTTCATTAAGTGTTACTTGGAATATTTTTTCACTTTCACTTCTCCCGACAGTTCCTCAGCTTAATAACAATTTAAGATAAAATAATTTATAACCCAGTCAAGAATGATCTAGGGAAATAACAAAAGTAAACCATAATAATAATAATAATAATTATAATAATAATAATAATGTAATAAACGGTACATCACAGAACAGAACAGAATATTCATTATTTGACTTAAGCACAAAACTCATCGTCATTTTTATATACATGTAATACATTATAGCAACATACAATTTTATACAAACTGGTGCATTCAACAAATGACGAAATACAGTAGAGCAGATTTAACAATAATGAATTAAACAAACAAATGTTCATACTTCGTACAACTTGAATAATGATATTAAAAGGGATTCCCCGAAGAATGTGTAAACATATACAAAAAAATTCCTCCTTCCCCAACAACCAAAAAACTCATCAAACACTTAGGAACATGCACAAAATGGACGGTATGTCTTTGATAAACTGTCTGTAATAAAGCTACGTAGTGTTAAAGCAAGTTTTGTTGGCTCAACCTCCAACGAAGAATTATTAATTATTATAACACAAACTTTAGATATCGATTTTCTTCGTATGTTATTCCTATTTAGTAACCAGATGATGATTTTTTTAAATAAAGATTTTTAATCTAAAAAAATAATAAGTTTACAATGAAACATATGTTCAATTATTCCGTTAAAGAATTTTCCTTGTGAGTGGATATAAAGTTTATTCCGATAGCAACGTTAGCGTTGAAAATGAATTATAGTCTCTTGAGAATCAATGTCACGTGACAAATCTAGTTTTCAGGGAATAGAAAGTCTGTCAAGTCTCGACGAAAGTGAGTTTGACACATTTAGTGTACAGAATGTATTCGGACTGTAAAGTAGTCAAATGTTTTAAACAATGCTTCAGAATCTAATCGTCTCTGAATTTACTTAAAGATCAGACACAAAATAAGGATTATACGTTAATAAAAGTGGAAACGAAAAGACAAATCATATATTTAATTCTGACTGTGTCTGTCTGGATAACATTTTATATCTGAAAACTTTATGAGGGAAGAGCCGTGTTTTATAATGAAATTTTTTAAGAGTCGGTTGCGTTACAGCAAATACAGTGCAACCTCTCAAGAGCGGCCCTCTCATGAGCAAAAAAACTTTGGCCGTACAAAATTTTACAGCAATGATTTAGCAAATTGTGCCGAAACGGCTATCAAATTAAAAAAAACGATTTGATGTTGTTGAGCAATACTGCTAACATACCGGTATGCGAGTTAACGTTGACAAATCCAATTCTGTTGTGGTATATTAATTGAGGTTGTGTCATCTAACAGATACATGGGGTAGTTTAGTCCAAAATTATCATGGACTCGAGCGAAAGCAACCTAGAAAAGAAACAAGCTAGAAAAGCCATTGGCGGATCCAGGGGGGGGTACGCCGGGTCTGCCCCCCCCCTAAAATTGCCCAAGCAAAGTTACAATTACAGTAACACAATGACATAGCGTACAATTCACAAACAATTCCTTCTCATTTTTTAAAGATTTTGACCTTGTACGTCGAAACATGATCCAACGGCAGTTTAGAAAATTATATGATAGATCTAGATGCTTTACAAAACATCGTGATCTACTCTACAATCTACCGAAATTCGACTTTCAAATTTTGCGTTTCAACTTTGTTCTTTCCGTATTTTATTCTATCTTTGGGCTGATTAAACCTGTCAAAACAACAATGGATGCGCCAAAACGTCAGAAGACGTTGACGAGTTGTTTCAGCAGAGCTGCAGCAGATGAGGTTCTGGAAATGTGCCCGAATTCCTTAGAAATGACCAAAAATCAGGAGCTTCCGGGGACCTGCGGCCCCCAGGCCAAGACAAAGCCCTGGATCCACCAGGTTCCCGGCGGCCCCCTGGACCCTCAGCCTACATGTTCAACTTTCGCCCCCCCCTCTAACTAGAAATCCTGGATCCGCCTATGAAAGCGATCGTGCATATCATGTAAATTTTGGATATATTGATCGTTAAGATATATGTTTAAACTTTCGTCATAATAGTGAAGCCTGGTCGGCAAATTGAAGCCATCCACACGCGTTTTGTAAGAATTTCCCCCCCAAAAAACAACATGATGACCAGAGCCCTTTTTATTTTGGAAAATTCAAGCACGATTTTCAGCCAAATTGGGAAAAGGTAGACATACTTTCAAGATACATCAATAAACAACGACTGACCGGCACTTCAGTACTTCAGTACTCTTTCATTATAGGGTTTAGCTATGCATGAATTATATAAAGTAAGGTTCAGGTAACTCTAAACAATTTCTAAAATTGTTCAAACAAGAGATAGATGATTGAACAGCACTGGAGTAATGATATAGATTCCTCCAGCAGATTTCAACTATCAAAATTGCAGATCCCCCTACATTCAGAACGCTACCTAATATGTAATTTCAGGGGCGGCTACAGGATATTCGGTTAGGGGGCGTAGAGTCTAGATGTTAATGTAGAATATGGACACAATCAGCACATGACTAACGTTTTTGTTTTTTTTTACTTATACTTGCAAGATTTTTGAAGGGGCGCACACAAGCTCCGCCCCCAAATCAGCGCGTGAATTTATCTTTTAGCTTAAGAAAGCATTATGTCAATTTAAATGTTATATATAGACTATCTCACTAGCGAGACCTGTCGTCATGACAACGAAGTCTGACATCTACTTTTTTAATATTAATAATATGAATATTTCAGATTAATATTAATAATATGAATATTTCAGATTTTTCTCATCTCAAAATGCGCACTAAACAATCTAAACTGTATATCATTCACAGTAACGGGTCGGTGGCCAACATCATCTGAATAAAACTGTTGTTGTTGATATAGGCTTTTCGGTATGCATGTAGGCCCTAATTACTAAACTCCACAAAGACCATTTGAAAATATTGAAATAAACAGAACCTTCCACAGAGATACATTGTTTTACGATTAATTCTATGCTTCATCTTCATAGAAACATTTAAAACAGAATAATCCAAGACATGTTAAAGATTTCGTATTATTATACCATATTTAAGCGTAAGTGAATTAATATAAAACTGTTACTTAATTATGAGATCAGAAACAAATGATGTATATTAATTATGCCTAAGGACCGTTTATTTATGAGAGAGAACTCTTCTACAAACAACGTTATTTGTCAGAATGATTACCTCCCTTGAACTATACATTAACTTTTTCATTCACTCAGAGGATTGATGAAAGAATTGTATATTTTCTTGTGTTCTCTTGTACTTATTATATTCAGACTATGATAAACAGATATAAGGACTATATGTTAACTTATAACACGAATTGTTTTCACGGATATCAAACGCAAACGCAAAAACTGAACAAAGTTACTATGAAATCTACACATTGTATAAGTCACATTTACTGAGCGTCCGACCTCTATCCAAAGGTCCTGAATTCGAATCCCGGTTCTGACGGGTTTCCTTAATAAACTTCACAATCCCATTTTTCGGACGCAGTACTGGTGTAGTGTCCATGAAACGGACTCAAGCATGATCAATATGATCAAAATTGCTTGTTTCACAACCGAACTAAAATAAACGAGTATAAATTTACTGGTAAAATGTTCCTTTTTCGTACTTGAAATGCTAGTAAAATTTTAGTACGACCCAATGTCAAAAGGTATTTGGTCAAAGATTCTTGTCGTATGTATTTTAATAAAATAACAAGAATTGGAATAATAATATATAATGTACACATAATTTACATCACGTGCAGTATATCACATACACAAACAAGAAATTATAATTCAGTACTGTTCAGTTTAGTTTATTCACAAATCGTCAAATACATGACTTAGGTGAAATTTACAATATATATCTTTTATTACCTCAAGTGATGGAGAGCATATACAAAACAATAATAATTACAAACAAATAAGATTAGAAAAGTAAATGACACAGTAACTGTACAAATACACTCCAAACATTCAAATGTTCAATTTTTTTACCACATATATTTTACCACAATCCACACAAGACAATGGGTGTGAATACATATATATGTATATGACTTTACTTCGCCGAAACATGTGATATTAAACATTGAGTTATTTCTTGTTGTTCAAATGGTCTTATCAGCATCATTGTTTTGTTTTTATGTGACTTTTTTTGTCACTGGAATTTAACGCCGTATTTCAACAATTTTTCAGTTATATAGTTTTCTTGGACTATATACCAACCAGTACTAACTTACCCTTTCACAAGGAGCCGGTAACATCTCCACATATAGAGGAAAATGGACATTTTGTCAAATTTCATAGAAGGGTATGACCTGCCGTGACCGGGATTCGAACCCGGATCACTGGGGCACAAGTCCAGCGCACTTACCATTGCACCACGGTCGCGGCTTATCAGCATCATTATCAGTACATTTTTTGTTATATATATATCATCTTTGAGTTTTAAACAGCATTGACTAGTATAATCGAAGAAGCTTGAAAACAGCGTGAAATAGTTTTCTCCCGGTTGATAGTGATAGCAGGTATTAACGATATTTACGAGATGTAGTATAGTGTCACAATACATACAATATCATGATGATATGTCATAAATGTTATATTTAAACAACGTTTGTACAGTAAACACACCAGTAATCAGTAATAAATGAAGTTAAAGTCTAAGAACTAAGATATGTCCTTACTAGTACACATGTATAACGATATTTACTGTGAAAGTTTATATGTTGTAATGTTCAGTGTTACAAGATATGGACACATATATACGACTTATACCGGAGTGTTCTATGATATCCGTACTGAATATACAGTTATAATCTGTTCACAACAGGTTTTTGATGTTCGGTGATAGATAAACCTTTAACCATGAACAACAAGAAGCAGATAAAACAAGCAAATATTTATTTACGAAACCAGAAAACAAAACACTGTCCGCTCATAGTTTTGGATATTAGGGATCTGTATGCCTCAGCGCTGATGACATTAACAAGGTACCTCTAGAATAATGATCTCGGTGCTTGAAAAAACGAGCAAACAAAGATTTGATGTAATGTAATGTACTTGTCACAGAAGTCCAAAACAAGATGAGGCTACATGAATGAGATTGTTCATCTAGCTCAGTAATCATTTTGTGTTCTTAAATAATGTACAGTATAACCCCTGAAAATCGATTCCCGTTATACTGTACTCAGTTGATGAAGTATGTTTAGGAAGAATTCAGCAAGAATTAAGACTCTCGCAGTACAAAATACACGATTCGAATACATCCTTACCCGCCAAAGAAATTCAAACCGAACATTTTCGTTGTCAATGCTACTTTACATTCTACCTACCTAAATATTTCTATATACAGTAAAATCCGCCAAATGAACATCATTGTTCCATACCTAACATCACCTAATATAAACTATTTTTATTATTAACATCGAAATCACTGTACCACTGTAAAAATCGCAATTTTCGTATATGTTAATCACATTTTTCATGTTTTAATCACTTGATTTTCTTTAATTGTCATCCGATTGTAGCTTGTAATCCATTGGGCTAGGTAATGTATATATTTATGTTATTGTAAATCAACATATGTACTCATGGTGCTTGAATGTAAATCACTCACACAGTCACTCATTCAGTCACTCAGTCACTCACTTAATCAGACAGACAATCACTCAGTCACTTAGTCACTCACTCAGTTACTCACTTAGTCACACAGTCACTCACTTAGTCACTCACCTAATCACACAGTCACTCACTTAATCACTCGCTTAGTCACTCACTCTGTCACTTAGTCACTCACTCAGTCACGTGGTCACTCAAGTAGTCACTCATTCAGTAGTTGTAACTCCGAATATAGATCTATCATATTCAAAACTATACTTTATATCGACAGCGCGTATGAGAAACAACATCTGTCACAATTATTTTGAATATCTGTGAAATTCTGAAGTACAAAATGATAATTACACAGTTACTCATTTTTCAACAACTGTCACCTATCAGACATTGTGTCATCATGGAATCAAAATACTGATACAGAAACTCGCCTTTGTTGTTCAAAAATACATAAATTAAGTTTTGAAAACCAATGGGATGTCAACCAATAAATCGACGAAGGCTCAAAATAAATTAATGAAAATGACCAGAACCTTTGTATCTTTTATCATTCAATAATTTTGTCACATTAATAATACACAGAATACACAACACGAATTGTTCATTCAATAGTTTTGTTATATTAGTAATACACAGAATACACAACACGAATTGTTCGAACCTTCCGATCTTACCACGCGTACAACGTTAATTCTATTGAAGAATCTTCTAAAGTAACATTAGTAATACACAGAATACATGACACGAATTGGTCGATATTCATTCAATGTACATTTAGAATATCTGCACATTTAGAGTATCTACAAAAGAACGAGTATGTATCAACTATGAACTCTAGTATCATTGTTATAACATGTTTTACTAGATTTGGATTCATGATCGTTACAGAACAAACAAAAACAATCAAAACTAGATGAAAAGTGATATCAATATTTTGTTTTTACTTCTTTTTCGGGTATTTTTGCCCCGATTTCTGAAGGGGCCAGTTTCTTCAGTAAATATACAGAATTTGGTCTGCTCGAATTAAGGTAACTTATATTTTTTGCCTAAATTGATATGAAAATTGATGTAAAATTCCGCTAGATTCATATTCTACCGGCATCATAATAGCATGAATCAATTTGATACGGAGAAACTTGCAATCGCTTCGATTAACTCTTTCGGTGCTATATTTCTGATAAGACGCATTTCTAGGCGCCAAGTATTTCTTACTTGTGCTCACCCAGTCCTCGGTAGGTAACTGCGAACTTCTCCACATGAATTGTTTGAACTATTGGTGGATAACGCTATGTTTAACCATGTCTTGTGAAAAACGTTTAGAATATTTATTATATTTATTATGTAAGAAAGCATTATCATCATCACATTTCACTCTTTAAGATCTTACTGCGTGATAACAGAGTACTACAATGTATTATTTGATTACTTACGGAACCAATAATAATTATTGTCTGTGTTTTGTTTGTTTTTATTGTCACTGGGGTTTAACGCCGTTTTTCAACAATTTTCAGTTATATACTGCGACCGGTTCAACTAACCAGTTTTCCTGGACTGTATACTAACCAGTACTAATTATATGACGTCCATCACCATCAGCATTATCATCACCATGACCACCACAAATATCATTACTATCATGTCGACCATCATTATTTTTATCATCATCATCATTACCATGACCATGATAACTATGATTACGGCGGTATTCTAAAGCAGCATGCATATAATGACGCTCATCACTACAATCTTAATTAATGTAATCATCATCATCGTTGTCGTCATAATCACAATCGTTGTCGAGCCATTCATGAGAAGCGCACTCAAGATTGTGTATATAGACGGACAAAAAGACGGATAGACGGACGGAAAAAAAGACAGATAGACGGACGAACAAAAGACAGATAGACGGACGAACAAAAAGACAGATAGACGGACGAACAAAAGACAGATGGACGAACAAAAGACAGATAGACGGACGAACAAAAAGACAGATAGACGGACGAACGAAAGACAGATAGACGGACGAACGAAAGACAAATAGACGGACGAACAAAAAGACAGATAGACGGACGAACAAAAGACAGATAGACGGACGGACAAAAAGACAGATAGACGGGCGGACAAAAAGACAGATAGACGGGCGGACAAAAAGACAGATCGACGGACGGACAAAAAGACAGGTAGACGGACGAACAAAAGACAGATAGACGGACGGACAATAAGACAGATAGACGGACGAACGAAAGACAAATAGACGGACGAACAAAAAGACAGATAGACGGACGGACAAAAAAGATGGATAGACGGACGAACAAAAAGACAGATAGACGGGCGAACAAAAAGACAGATAGACGGACGAACAAAAGACAGATAGACGGACGAACAAAAAGACAGATAGACGGACGAACAAAAGACAGATAGACGGACGAACGAAAGACAGATAGACGGACGAACGAAAGACAGATAGACGGACGAACGAAAGACAGATAGACGGACAAAAGACAGATAGACGGGCAGACAAAAAAACAGATAGACGGGCGGACAAAAAGACAGATAGACGGACGGACAAAAAGACAGATAGACGGGCGGACAAAAAGACAGGTAGACGGACGAGCAAAAGACAGATAGACGGACGGACAATAAGACAGATAGACGGACAAAAGACAGATAGACGCGGACAAAAAGACAGATAGACGGACGGACAAAAAAGATGGATAGACGGACGAACAAAAAGACAGATAGACGGGCGAACAAAAAGACAGATAGACGGACGAACAAAAGACAGATAGACGGACGAACAAAAAGACAGATAGACGGACGAACAAAAGACAGATAGACGGACGAACGAAAGACAGATAGACGGACGAACGAAAGACAGATAGACGGGCGGACAAAAAGACAGATAGACGGACGGACAAAAAGACAGGTAGACGGACGAACAAAAGACAGATAGACGGGCGGACAATAAGACAGATAGACGGACGGACAAAAGACAGATAGACGGGCGGACAAATAGACGGACAAAAGACAGATAGACGGGCGGACAAAAAGACAGATAGACGGACGGACAAAAAAGATGGATAGACGGACGAACAAAAAGACAGATAGACGGACAAAAGACAGATAGACGGACGGACAAAAAGACAGATAAACGGACGAACAAAATGACAGATAAACGGACGGACAAAAAGACAGATAGGCGGACGAACAAAAAGTCATACTGGTGGACAGACGGACGGACGTACTCACGAGTGCTACAGTATGGGGTTATTCCCGTTGATTTTCCTTTGATGTTTTATCCCAACATCAGAAATTTTCTAACGCCACAAGTAAAAATTAACCCCACGATAGCAGTTTGTACGGAATAAACCTCACAATGTCAATTTGTACAATAACCCTAACCGCCTAATGTATTGTCTGTTCGGACGGACGAACGGACGGACGAACCTAACCAGTAAATAAACTTACAACTTTGTTTTGCGGGGAGTATAATTATACAAAATTGAGAGATTCTTTTCAGTAAAAGAATGAATATACTAATTAATATCACGCTCCTCGTTATGATGATGACGATGATGATGGCGGAGATCGTGTGCTGGTTGTGATTACGATGATGAAAATGACGACGCTGAAGATGATCGTGATGACGGTCGTTATTTATAATTATCGTGATGATAATGGTCGTGATGATGATGATGATGACGATTATGATGATGATAGCGAAGATGATAATGATGATCGTGTTGATCATTTGGTCAGCTATAAAATAAACAAGATCATCAATAAAATGTGACTGTTTAAAATATTCTGTTTTTTTTTTCTTTCAAAACTGATGGCGAATGTGGTGTATTCGTTGCCAACTTCTATTTCCTACGTATATTTTAGCGTGTGATATACCAGTATTTATTTGAGAGTGCATACAAAATCTTAAGCCAGACGAGTACTTAACATTTTACGTATCATATATGAATATATGACGCGTGTGATGTATTAGGTCGTATTTTTCATTCGTGTCACATATTCGATTTGTGACATATACGGTTCAACAAAGATGTCCAGATAGCTAACGGAAGGTCGGTGGTTGTCCACAGGTGTATGCCTTAGTTCTTCCTCCACCGTTAAAACTGGAAATATTTAACAGCAATGTTTATGAAGCATGGTTCTTTCTTAATAAAATACTAAAGCAAATTCATAAAAGTGAGTTTCGGCAACCAGGTTACATGTAACTTGTAACAGACCATATGTACAAAGGGAGATAACTCCCGAGGCTTTATTGATATTATTGACGCAAAATCTCAGATTTTGGTACTATGTGCGTGTGAATGATGTTTCATGTTAAGCGGTAAATGCAACATGATAGAGACATGTAATATTAATACTTTAATCTATAAAAAAATTGATGAATTTCAAACATGAAATTTATTCGATGTAGCTTAAAAAGTCATAACACAGACAGAATGTTTAACATACGGAGTACAAAACAGTCAACTTTTACAAGGGTAAAAATTTCAGTTTCGATAACGGAACATATAAATCTAAATCTATTAATTTCTTGTAAAAGAATTATTAAATATTTTGGGTACATAATTAATGTATTGAATGTTTATAAAGATTCAGCAGCGAAAAGAGATTACAAAAAGCGGTAATCCATAAACAATTGATGATTTAGCATATAAAATAGGCCATTCAAATATACTACAAAACATTCTTCATAAAGTTGATAATACCCGTTACCCCAGTTACCTCCATTGACGTAATACAGACCAATGCGCGTCACGAAATCATGGAAATTCGTGTAACACGATAAAGAAAGTGAACTCGAATATAAAATATTATATTTTAACATAATTGATGTATTATCAAAAATACTTTTAACTCAAATTATTACAATGTGCGTCACGAAGTCATTAAAATTCCAGTCACTGACACGAGTAAAAAGTGAGTTTGTTTGTCACAACTGAGATTTTAGCTATAGATAGATTAAAAAGTGATAATTTGATGCTTACTTCTATGTTCGATGGCATTGTGTTGAAAATGAGTGTTACTTAAATTAACTCTTATGACGTCAAGCAGACATTTGAGTTCACTATTTAGCTGTTTTAGATACGTAAATACAAGAAAATATGTGAGTTCGATAATCACGTGTGATTTTAACAAAAGACAGATTATTAATGGCGATAAATGGTGTTTGTTCAATGTTGAAAGAAATGTCAAATATTTACACATAATATTAATTGAAATAAGTTAATAATTTTAAAAGTTAAAAATACAATTTATTATTAACTGCACACTGTATCCCTAGTCTCAACATCTAAAAGACAATGTATACTACAATTATAAACATGAACTTCGTTCGGATAATTGATAGTCAAAGATTTACACGAGAACAATCAACGAATATACATATACAGAACAGGACAAAATAAAACTGATCAGAACAGTACAGTACATTTAAAAGCAGAAAAGAACACAACAGATCAGAACATTATTAGAACAGAACAGATCAGATCAGAACACAAGAAATTGGAAGAGATCAGAATAGAACATTTTAGAACAGAACATGACAAAATAGAACTGATCAGAACAGAATTTTATGTGACATATTGTCACTGGGGTTTAATGCCGTTTTTCAACATTTTTTAGGTTATACTAACTGACTAATTTTCAGTTAAGTGCTAACTTACCCTTCCACATATGGAGGAAGATCGATATTTTTGTCAAATTTTCATAGAAAGGTATGACCTGCCGCGACCGGGATTCGAACCGGGATCTCAGAAATCAAAATACAGTAAAACGGCGATATTGAGATCACCTTCGGGACCTGAAAAATCGGTCGTAATGATGACGTGGTCTGATTATCAAGTTGAATTATGGGGAATTATTGAAAGCCGGTCCGAAAATAAGTGGTCGCTATAACAAGCTGGTCCAAATATTGAGGTGGTCACAATGTGACTTATGTTAAACGATCGAACAAGTGTAAAATACTGGATATATTAAAAATGCTTAAGCCTCGTTTTGAGGCAGAATCGGAATTTTCGTTATCTATAAATAGACCAGAAGTCGAAATACTCATGATTGTGTTAACAATTGTTTGTCATTTAATAATTGCGGTAAAATTATGTGCAATAATGAAATAACTACGTATAAAAATGCAGTCAGATAATTAAAGTTAATTTTAGTACTTTGTTTATTTACATGTTGTATCTGGATTGTGACGTGGATTCATGTGTTAGCAACCATGTTTTGTTCCTAGGCAGAACCCTAAGCTGACAAGGCAACTTCCCCCGACATTATTTCACTGGTACGATATATAATCACAAAATCTTATCAAACGTGTTTCTAAATGTTCGTCCGCACATAGCATCAGTCAATATTATGAGATAGTCTTTTCTCACTTTACTGGACTGAAAAAAGCGGCTGTTTCCGTTTTATCTTAAAGCTGACGTACTCCTCAGTGTATTCAAATTAACTGAATGTCGTAATTCTTTAGAAAAAAGTACGTTTTTTTCCCAATGAAACAATTTTTATTTTGCAATATTCGACTCACAAAATGGAGAATTGTCGAAAAATGAGTTGAACAATTCAGGACAGGATGGTGTTTATTCAGAGGTGGCCGCACACACAGGTTTGCTTTTTTCTTCGGTAAGATTTTGTAAATGGAAATATTTAATAAAAGATAAATTTTTATTTGACCTAATAAATTACAAAAACAGAAGTAATCAGTACGATCGTGTATTTTTTCATTAAACTGAAAGTAGATTGTACTCTGTGTGTATGTGTTTTGTAACAGTGGGAGTTCCACGCTGAATTTCACGGTTGATGTTGGTGGATTGGGGATTGTCCAGAGGACGGACCGTATTATAAAACTCTAGAGCTGCAACGAGTCTTAATTTCTTCGGATGGGATCATGACCAATCAAATGCAGATAGTTAATTTGAATACTTCGGATCAGAACCTACTGTAACAACGAGCACTATTTAGGATTATTTGTATAATTTCATTCACTTCTTCATTTTCAAAACATAAATTGTATAAAAAATTAGTAAAACTAACTTGGAACATGACATTTGTAATGAATTAACATACAATATGCTGCTGCTTTCTGGCACGTACCTGCCCATATTAAATACGAAAAAAAAATAAAACAATAAAATGTAATATAAATAAATCAAAATCAATCAAATTCTTTACTGAGTATATATTAGTTTTTATTAACTATCGATCTTTCCATTAAGTTTCTTAATCGTTAACATTTCTCTTAGTAAATACTAACTCATTTAGTGTTTGCCCTCGTTTGACTTCTCTGTCATTGCGCAGTTGATTGTCCGCGCATATGCTCAGGTATGACAGACGGAATATTTTAGTCTCGGTACATGTAGATCCCGTATAGTTTTTTTCTGAGGCCAAAAAATTCTGTATTTTGCAGAAAAAAATGGATCAATGTCTGCGGTTTTTATTTCTGCGGATCCAAACTCATGAAGGATAAATTTCTGCGTTTCCAATTCCAGCGGCGTAATCATAAGAATAGCACGGGCGTGCAATGAACATTTGAAAATAACTTGCGTATATTGTTTTACAAATTTTCGGTACAGGCTACGTAAGATTGTAAAAATTCAAAACAAAATTCAATATCGGGACAAGGTGCATTGGAAATAACGATTAGTATAGTAACAAGTCACCAAAATTTTCTCAGAATGTTTATTTTCAAGTACAAAAAACTCGCAACCAATTAATTGCTTTACGTGTTTGAATGAGCATCACCTTCAGATTATATTACTTGGAAATAGATCGTCATTTTCATGCAATAATGTGTCATATAACATGATTTTAAGTTCATATGCGGAATAATCTGATCACAAAGGCCGCTTTCGACAATAAATGAAACAAAATCTGAATTACCGACGGATAGTCCAATTATCGGAACAGCCAATGGAATGCGTTGCTATAGGTAACTACAGTTGCGTAGCTGGAAGTGCTTCTTTACTACGCATAAAAAGAAACTAGATTTTGTTTCATTTATTAACGGAAGCAGAATGGGGGAAAATCGTTATTTTTCATGCAATATTATGTTATATATGAAAACTAATTGCATGAAAAGTAAAGATATATTTCTTAATTATACACGGGAGTAACGCGGAACAGACAAAAACCAAAACATGTTATACCGTGTCATATGGCACGATTTTTTGTCTTTTTTGTTTATAAAGGAAAATTTTAGACAATGTTAGGATATACAATAGATCGAATCGATAATGACGGTAATTGCTGATAATTAGATCGTGCAATCGTCATTAAATCATATTACTTCGGATTATGGTGAAAGAGTGTACATATTGAAACAAGTGCTAATCTTTTGCAATTTCAATCTTTTCTGGGAAAATTTTCTGCTGGAATTATTTCAGCGGCCTTAAAAAGAGATTCTAGAGTCGCAGAAATCTTATCTCCGCAGAAATAACCCGCTTTACGGTACAAACGCGACAGATTCCTGATACTGTAGTAAAATATGTCAAGTATTGGACAATGTTAAATGTCCCCGGACTCATGCACATTACTTCTTAATCACTGAGTTAAGAGCGAGTTCTACAAAATTAAGACGTCCGACTTGACTGTTTTAATGAATACTCAATACGATGTCTTGAAAATCTGAGTGATTTCATTGGTGGGCAAATGCGGCCAAACACTTAGATGGGGTTAAACTAGCTATTTTCTGAGCGTATCAGAGCCAATTCAATCTAGCCTGGATACGCACCTGACTTTCGCTTTCAAAATCATTGCACTAAAAGCACAAAAAAAATGAAAGAATGACAGTTTTAGTTATGAACACCAAATTTCATAACTGAACACCCTAGACATTAATGATTGGTGAATGAACACAATAAGACTTAAATCAAAATTCAGTTTGTTTGTCCTTTTCCGACCGACCGTAAAAAACCACAGGCATTAGTGACGGACCTGTGATGATAAAATTGCAATATATTCTTTATAAAACATCATAATTTAACCCAAAATTACCTTAGATGTAAAAAAAAAAAACTTTACAGAATTCGACACCGTTCAACTGTTATATATACTAATAGAAGGCTTATAACTCTTCGTTCCGGTGAATGTCCACTGTCTTCACAAAACGTAAAAAATTTAAACAACAGGGATGAAAGCTTTAAAACAAAGTTCGCAGTGGTTTCAGGTATATATTTTCGCACAAAATGAGACCAAAACTAAGCTTCTAGCCGAGGCCGTTGCCGAGAAATCGAACAGGAAACGTTAGAATTTGACCCGATTTCTTTTAGTCGACATAAATGCGGCTACACTGAAATGGCCTAATTTCACATACTAATGCAAGGTTGTCAGCCTATTATAGGTAGTATTGACCAATAAGTCCTAAAAAGAACGATTAAATACATTAATATAGGTCTGCAACCGAGTTCAGAAGACCCAAATATTTGAGTTATCAACATTCATATTTTCGAACGGAATTTTCTTACTCGTACACCGTCATGTCACTATAAACGCTCAGAAATCACGTAACATTTGTTTTAGCAATGGTGGTGTAAGAGTTATACGCTTTCTATTAGTACATATAACAGTTAAACGGGGTCGGATTCTGTGAAAATGTTTTTTTTTTCATTTAAGGTAATTTTGAGTAAAATTATGATGTTTTGTAAAGAATAAATTGCATTTTTACCATTAAAAGGTCCGTTACTAATGCCTGTGAAAAAAACCCGACTCAAAAATATATATTGCTGTAATTTAAAACATATATTTCTTTTATTTCACCAATAAAATATTTCAGTGCTTTTTCTCACTTTCGATTTAAAAAAATGATCACGATCATTCCGACGCTTAAGACAAATGCGGGGGGGGGGTCAACAAGCGTTTGACACACGTGATTCTCTGAATAAAATAAACTATTTTGCCGACCTAATCTCTCTGAAAATCTAGGATCGGTAAAGTGAAAACAATTTTTTTTTTAAATTCAGCCTAAGAAACCTAAACAAGAGTTTGTGTAACGAAAATGGCACAACATTGTTAGTCTTTATTGTTTTCATAACTAAAATCAAAGTTTAGTGACTTTTATGTTTTTTTCTTTGTCGTTATCATAATAATGAACAGATCCAAAAAATGGTAGGTCTATTTTAGAATTTCGCGCTTCTCTGAATAAGCATTTCAAACACATACCATATATTGTATTTAAAATATAACATATTTCAACCACGATGTGTCGTTCTTAAGACTATACAGTCAGGAACGGAATTTACAAAAATTGGATCTCATGACGGACTCGATTATTTTTGTTAATAAACTCGAGTGATTCTAACATTGTTAATAGTAAGAAACAATGAACCTCATTAAGTTAATAAACCAATGAAACAAAGTGAAGAATTTAATTATTAACAAAAATATTTGTACAGGAATGTTTCTAGGTGTGTCCTTTTGTAGTGTCAAATCGATAAATACAGTATAACCCCTGAAAACCGGACTCCCTGAACACCGGAATTCTCTGAAAATCGGATGATTTTTCAAGCCCATTCGTTCTCTTCTGTAATCAATAGATATATGAATATCGGGATTCTCAGAAAATCGTACTTTTGGCCCTGTCCGAAAGGTGTTCTTTTTCAGGGGTTAAACTGCACCATCAAACTTTAAATGATGTAAGATTTCTAAAGCATTGATAGAATTCTGCAAATTGACAGATATTTTCTTTATATTTCAGAAAGATTGTAGTAGAATTATTTTACTGCATTAATTATTAAATCCATCTTATATTCGACAATGTTCATTTGTGCCTGGACTCATAAGCGGGAATTTTCAACTTATCTTGTAGTTTTTGTTTCCGCATTTCATTTATGGTACTTTATGATGTTTTTTTTTCTATTTGTTAGATTTTTATTAGTTTAGTTTTATTTTGTTACTGATATTCCCATTTACATATTTTGTTACTGATATTCCCATTTACATATTTTGTTACTGATATTCCCATTTACATATTTTGTTACTGATATTCCCATTTACATATTTTGTTACTGATATTCCCATTTACATATTTTGTTACTGATATTCCCATTTACATATTTTGTTACTGATATTCCCATTTACATATTTCAAAACTAAACTTTCAGTTCAAACTCTAAAACTCGGATAAAAGATGTAGAAATTCTTATCACACGTTTGTTAATCGAACAAAACATGTTTTCCGTTGTGAAGAGATTAAAAGCAGATCCCATGAACAAGAAAACAACAACCTTTCCCCACAAACTACAGTGGAAACCCTCTAAACCAGTTCCTCTATAAACCCGTTTTCCTCTAAATCGGTCAAATGTCAAATGACTTCATTACTATATAATAAAACCCCCCTCTAAACTGGCATCCTCTCTAAACCGGCCAAATGGCCTGGTCCCGTGCTCGGCCAGTTTAGAGGGGTTCCACTGAACACAGATATCAATCAACCACTACATCAAGAAACTATCGTTTATCCGGCAAAGCTATTAATGAACAATGAAGTTGTATGGAATGAGGTATCAGACAGGAACGAACATTCTAAATGTAACAGACTTGAACTATTAAACATAACAAATTCAAATGTGACCATTCCTGCCAAACCTCAAACCAGTGATCAATATATTTATAATGGTCAAAGTGTAAATAATATGTATAACTACACTATGGAGAATGTCAATTCACAATATGTGTAGCTACAATATGGAATATGTCAATTCACAATATGTATAACTACAATATGGAATACGTCAATTCACAAGCCATATACACTGACGAAAATACAAGATTTTTGAGCGATGGAAAATACATGAAACTGAGGGCTTTATCGTTCAATAAAATGTTATCCAAATAAGTGAGATTCTCTCTAACTTAAGACGTACACTACACGACGATGTACTAAATACAATAACACATACTGCGAGTCAACCAACCATTAATCACTAATTGTTTCACCAAGTCATAGTAAATGAATCCCCGGCGAGCCCCGTATAGATGAAGATTTTCTAGTGCGTGTAACGAGAGAATTTCCCCTTCTAAAAATAGATATACAACTAACAATACAAAAAGTGGGGTTTTCCCGAACAATTCACGTGTTGACGCGCATGACATACTGTAAGAGAGCGGGGAGAAGGTATACGTACCACGGTATTAAATGTGCGGGTAGATATCTAAAAGGACAAAATTAAAATCCATCAAACTCCTGAATACATTCAATAATAACGACATTATTTTATTATCTGAAACATGGACGAATTCTCCCTCAGACGTAAACGTGAACATTTCATTCTGAATTAAACAACGGTTAAGACAAGCACAAAACGATGGTCTGGTGCATCATCGTATATATTACAAACAATTTAGTAAGTGATATTGTTTTTTTTTTCAAAATCAAGACGACTGTATCTGTATGGAAATAACATATGTTTATTTAATGATTTTATGCATGTTTGTGTTACGTTGTACCTGAATATAATAACTGACAAAATATGAGTGATACAAATGTTTTTAATCGACAAAAATACTTAACAACTAGTCTCAACTGTAAACATAAAAAAGTACAATTTATTTATTTATGGTGACAAGAGAATAATTGGAATAATTGGAATAATGATTTAACATCAGAATATATCAATAAATTGTCTTCTGAGAATGTTATTAATCATTACACTCTTTAAACGATTGTATGAGTTTAGTGCAAGTTGATTCACAAATTGATGAATGCGAGGAGAAGTTTTCTCGTACGATCTGTGACGTTACTGAACTTTTATTTAAGAAAAAGATTCAATTTAATAAAGATGAAATACTTTATCCCGACTAACCATGGTTTAACGAAGAATATTATGATAAATGATCTAATGAAAATAGAATTGGTATAGTTCATGCCAGAAAAGTATACAAATCATGAAAAGTACGAATATGATAAATCTGAAATATTAAAACTAACCGGGCTAAATATAAAAAGAATAATTGTTGAACACATGTTGAATAAGAAACACGCTGGCATGGATACGACAACCATACCAGTTAATACGTCCGAGCGTTACTTCTGAGCCGTATATAATCCGTCTGATCTTTATTATACACCTGACAAAGTTGTGATATTTTGTTTAGAAAAGTTTAAAAGTAATTCATTTAAGGCGATGTTTGAAAAATAAATTATGACATTAATGAACAACAAGTCTGAACCGCTATTAAACAATTAAAACGAAGTAAAAGTGGTGGATCAAATGATATTTTTAATAAATTCATAATTCATGGTAAACATGTGTTTTTAAAATCTCTATTTTCTCTTATTTAATGCTATTATTTATTCTCTGAAATTTGGTCCGTAAGATATGTAATGCCGTTACATAAAAATGATAATACAAATATTGTTGAAAAGTTTAGAGCTATAAGTATTCTTAGTGTTTTATTTAAACTATCTTCACGTGTTTTCAATAATACACTAACGAAATGGGCTGAAAATATCATGAGTATATAGTCAAACCTGTGAACAGAGGACATCCTTGTGAAAGACAAAATGCTTTTTTATTGACATGTGGCCTTTATTTGGAAGTCAGTTTGCTCTAAATAATCCATGACGGGTTTTCAAAGAATGGCCTTTATTCACAGGGTGGTCTTTCGGAGGTGGTCACAAATTTTTGACTGTATTGAATAACAAGCAGGATTTCGATCAGAAATAAGTACAACAGATAATATCCTTGTACCACACGGTCTGAGAAGTCATTTGTTAAATCAAGGGAAGCAACTCTATTGTGCCTTTATAGATTTTTGAATGCGCTTGATTAAGTGGTGTGTGGTAATCTCTGGTATAATCTACAACCAAATCTGTGAACAAAGGTCACCCTTTGGAAAGATAAAAAGTGGTCTTTATTGACAGGTGGTTTTCATTCGGAGGTAGTTTATTCCAAATAATCAGCAATGTTTTTTTCAACGAATGGTCTTTATTCACAAGCTGACATTTATGTTTTCTATGTTTTAATATGATCTTGAAGACTCTTCTCTCAATAGTAATATTGAAGGAATAGATGCCAACATGTTTACAATATTTCTTATTCTTCACGTCAATGATATTGTAGTTTTTGCCAATACTAATGACGAATTACAACTTGCTTTGGATAAATTATCAGAGTATTGTAACGGGTGGAAATTGAGCGTAAATACATAAAAAAAAAACAAAATAATGGTTTCAAAACGTGGCATTATATCGCTACGACTTTACATTTCTAATATAATAAAGAAATATTGGATTTTTTTCTATTTTCTGTGTGTTACTACTTTACAATCTTTTAAGATTATTATAAGTTGGTGCTTTATCTGGGACATTGATTTATTTGTTTAGAATTAAAGTGCTAGGTTAAAAATATAGGTAGATAGAAAAGATCTATAGAGTATATTTGAGCATTACAATGATAAAAACGGATAAAACCAAAACAGGGTCTTAGAAACTATACGCAGGGGGCAGCCGCTCAACAAATATACTGAGGCTGGGTATTCACTGGATTGTGTACTGTAGTTCCAAAGACTATTTGTAAGTGGGAAGTATGAGGTAGCATGGGATTGGGCTCTTGAAAGGAGGATCAGGAAATTTAGGTTTCCAGTGGACATTAAATGTTGATGGTCGACACAGACAAAATTAAAATGGATTTTATATAGCACAACCACAGTATTTCTATATTTTTCTAGGGACTGTCATTGTTGGGTTTTGTTCATGTGCGTGACATTACTGGTAGAGTTATAATCATTGAAAACATAACGGGCAGATTGTCTTTGGATCTTAGATTTTAGGTGTTGTTGCCAAGGATGCCAGATGGTTACATTCTGGTTGTGGTTTTACGTTTTGTATGCCCTTTCTCTGACCTTTTTATTTTTTGTTTTTAAATTTCTTATGATAACACAAAGGGAGTTTTTCGCCTTTGCCGTAATATTGTTTAGATGTTTGGTCCATGTGAGGTTTTGACTGATGGTCACTCCAAGATATTTTGCAGCATTTATAGCCTTTAACTCAGTACCATGCAGTTTATAGGGATAGATGTCTGTTTTTTTTCTTCCGAGTAATTCTAAGGATCTCACATTTATCGGGATTAAATTCCATGGACCAATCTGACTCCCATTTTCCAGAGTATGAAGATCATTTTGTAGGGCTTTGGCATCCCTGGTTGATTTGTCAGTAAGATAAACTATTGTGTAATCTGCAAAAAGTCTCGATTTTGCTTTTATACCCTCTGGTAGGTCAGGTAAGCAGTGGCCGAGGACTGATCCTTGTGAAACACCAGAGAGGACTGGTTACTAGTTTTGTTTTTCAATGTATCAATAAATAAATAAAAATGATATGCTTTGGCACAAATGATAACATGATTTATAAGTATTGTATCAAATGACGGTTAGTGAAGGTGGTTTCAGTCCTCAGGTTTGGGTTAGTAGGTTAGTTGGTGGGACAAGTCCCAGATTTGGGTTAGTAGGTTAGTTGATGGGTCAAGTCCCAGATTTGGGTTAGTAGGTTAGTTGGTGGGTCATGTCCCAGATTTGGGTTAGTAGGTTAGTTGGGGGGTCAAGTCCCAGATTTGGGTTAGTAGGTTAGTTGGGGGTCAAGTCCCAGATTTGGGTTAGTAGGTTAGTTGGTGGGTCAAGTCCCAGATTTGGTTAGTAGGTTAGTTGGGGGTCAAGTCCTATATTTGGGTTAGTAGGTATGTTGGTGGGTCAAGTCCCATATTTGGGTTAGTAGGGACGTTGGGGTCAAGTCCCAGATTTGGTCAGTATACGTCATCATCCAGGTCAATGACATGACCTATCCTAATTAGATCAGTGAATCTAGGTTAATATTGCGCATGTCCGTGACCTAGGTCCCTTTAAGGACCTATTTAGATCACCTTAAGATTAATTCCATATATATCAAGGATAAGCCAATAGACAGTTTTTGTATATAAGGATCATATTTTACACATTCTTCACATTACAACAGATCATCAAAGCTACATTGTTGGAGCTTATAGGAATTTATAAACTGATACAATATTTTTTCTAATAATTGTTTCACAGTTAGAAATCTGAAATTTCGTCGTAAAGCTTAAAATAGTTCATAGTTATAAATATTGAATTTTTATTTTTCTAATACAAATGAATAGTTCATTTTAATCATTCTAATAGCATATCAAAGTACTGAAAGTACTGATGGAAGGGGATTAATGTCATTAACACCAAATAATAAGGTCATGCCAAATCGTATCTATGTTTAGCGTCCGCGGACGAAAAGGTTTTGATCACCTGAGTGAAATAAAAAAACATATCGTAATATTGAATATTTGACCATTTGAAATGTCTTCATTAAACCATTACAAGCTGGAACGACTTGTTTTGTATCAATATGACTTCCATTCGTCAAAATCTGTCAATAGTATGCTTTTGTTTTGATTTTAGAAATGAAATATATTTATTCCTGCTGAGTGACTGTTTGAACTTTTGATAGAAGCTAATATTTTGGGACAATTAACAGGGAATTTTGTGTTTTTTATTGAGGCAGTTGTTTGTTTTTTCGGACAGCTGGATACGATTGGATACCTCAATGTTACGCTGAACATAGATACGATTTGGTATGGCCTAATTATGATGAGTGGAAAAAATACTAAGGACTTTCTATTGTGAATATCCATCCATGAAGTTCATAATTTATTTTTTTTTATGATTTTTATGTTTGCTGTTACGATTTTTAACAGTAACAAACAGAAATTTGAGCAACCTTCAAGAAGTACAATATGTGGCTTGTAGCTAATTATGTTCAGGGTCAATATGTGTTCGTATATCAATTTATCCAGTAACTCTCAAGACCTTAAATCTGCACAAGTAATGAAAATCATTTTCTTAAAATTCATTCTGAAATATGATTGTATTAAATGAATTTTGTCAAAAACTTCAAGAATAGTATGCAACCATCTACTTCTTAAGTTGACAATGCATGAAGTATTTAGTCGAGGAATAAAACACAAAATAATGTTAAAACACACCATTGAAACTGCGCAATGTCTTATATACACAACAATATATCAATACACATCTTTCAGAATAAAGAGGTTTTATGAAATAAAATGCATTCCGTGTACGGACTACATATCAGCGCGCAGAAATATTTTTAGGTGCATAGGTCACTGACGCCACTCACACGCACGCACGCACCATCGCACGCACGCACGCACGCACGCACGCACGCACGCACGCACGCACGCACGCGCATTTGTTTATTTAGTTAATGATTATTTCCAAACAATAATAATAAATGTTCAATACCTCGTCTTGAAATGAAGAAATATCTTTTTTTTCAAAATCCAATGGTCAAAACAAATTTTCCATAAATAGTTTACAGCTTACATGGGAAATCAATAAAGGTCACATAGAAAATAATACTGAAATCATTGGCCGATTATGAGCTTTTTCACAGGTCACAGTTCATAGATTGAACGTATATTGTGCATTTATACGAGAAATTGTTATGTTTTACAATTTTGTAACTTGATCATTCTCTTTATTACTGTCCGCTTTTGCTGTTTGTCATTTTTGTACCATTTTTTCTCGACATGTACCAAACGCAAAAAATCACTATTACTTATTTGTACTCTGTTGTAACGTACATATGGAAACTTCCCAACCCTCATGCCTACGACAGGGACAGTAAAGCTAACTGTTTATAAAAAAAATATGGAAGCGCGAGGATCGAACCGGGGTCCTCTCGATTATAAAACTAGCGCTTTACCCACTGAGCTAATTCCGCCACATAAGGTATGCGTGTTAATTTAAAATATAAACACAATACTAAAATTAGCGCAAGCAATAATATCGTATCTTATCTTTTTAATTATCGAATAGTTTTCAAAAAGTACTTATACTGCATTTTTCTGTATTTTACTGACTCCAAATGTTTATTCGGAAAAACATATACACATTCAATTCTAATTGAATTAGTTGCTTTTCTTGGGACTATGTTTTTCGGCGATGTTAGCCTAGAAGAGTTATACTGCATAATGCATTTTCTGAAACCAATTACATAGGAAGCGGATTGATAGAATCAATCCCCTTCCAAAAATTGATACATATCCACAGGAGACAATTTATGTACACCTGACAACAAAATTTAGTGAGTTACTTCCCTTTGTATTATATTTTTCAAAATGTGTGACTTTTATATTTCCAGAATTACAAAATCTACATCGAGTGTTTGAACTTAGTGTGAAATTTATAAAGCTGGTTAGTAAACGTTTTAACTATGACAGAACCTAAACAGATGGAAAATTCATCAAACAATGATGAGAATAGTGCTGTTGGTAGTGAAAGTGAAAGATGTTACAGTGTCAAACATACGGTTATTATTTTATAAACAAACGGAATTTCATCCATCATATAAGAGTTTGACATTCGGGTAAAAGTCCTCTTAACGGACATATCCGAAACTTAAACACTCTAATAGCATATGAGGAGAAGATTAGTGAACAAATTTACACTCCAAACATGAGCATATGACTTAAGGCAATCAAAAAAATACCTGACAACTGAGAACAATTTGTCTACAATCAGTTAATATCGAATAAATTCACTATACCGTATACGCACATTTACTGGGAAAAAGAACTTAAATTAGATATTAACTGGCGAGAAGTTTATTCGTTCATACACTTAATACCCGATAACAAAGTTAAACAATTTAGATACTGACTAATTCAAAATATAACATCCAATGAACTTAGATATGAATGGCGAATCTCGAACTTGAAGAACTGCAAGTTATGTAACGTAACAGAAACGTACCAACATCTTTTAATTGACTGTCAAACTACCAATGACCTATGGGACACAGTACAGAATATCTTTATATTTTTTATGTTTCAATTAGATCATAATGAAAAATAAATGAAATAGAGAACAATTTTTGTTTATCGGAATAATGAGTTAAAGCTTGTATTAAGAGAGACGGTGCGGTATATATGCCTGCAGCGACAGATGTCAATGTTAAAACACAATTATCATTTGCGTGTAAGTTTTTATCGGTGGTTTGAAATCAAGGTTCAACAAACGTTGAATTCACCATTTTGCTTTAAATTTGTTATGAAATATTACGCTTGTCGGAAATAAGCCGCCGATATTCTAAGCGTATAAAGTCCAAGGTTCAACATACGTTGAATTCACCATTTTTTTTGTTAATTAACCAGCCAATATTCTAAGCGTATAAGGTCCAAAATCATTCCAAATGAACGAATTCTGCAGTCTACTGTCTTGATAGCATATACAATTAAAAAGACATTTACTTTCCCTATCATTTGGTGAAAAAGTCTTTCTACAAACCTTGATAAATTATTGATATTGACCACTAAAGCATTCAAACTCCCTTTCATGGGCCTATTGTAGATAAGACAACTGTTTGAAAATGTAAATATTTGGTTAATCATACGCATTTCAGATACTTACAGCTGAAAATATATGTCTGATACAATATACATTGTGTAGGATTAAACATTTTCTACTTTCAAGCAATGCGTTAAAGATAAGTTTAAAAGCTGTTATCTTAGCTAAAATATATTATGTGAGGATATTTGGGGACCATTTAATCAATAAGATCATTTCGCTATAAAGGTCGCTCATTTTCGGATATTCTTTTTTATTTTAGCTTGTTAATGGAGTCGCTTCAGTATTAAGACTGCACGGCCTAAACTCAACAGGTGGTCTTTGTATGAGATTTCACAGTGCTCTAGTAATAAAATATTTCATATCTTAGACTTTGGTAATTTCACTATGTCAGAGACTGGTACTCGCGAATCAAAACTTGAGTTCACTATGTTTGGTCCATAAAAACAACATTAATCAAATTCGACACTTTTTTCATTACAGTCAACTTTGTGCCCAGAGGACCAAGGTTCAAAGAATGACACGTACTTCTATATATTGTGTTGTTGGTGTTTTCGGGTGGGTGAGTAGACGTTAATTCGTGAAGAAATAACAAATATATCAATAAGGTCAAAATCATTTCTATAAAAATGTCCAAGGAAAATAATATACGTATTTTTGAAGTTTATGTCAAGACAGTAAATGCGGAAAAATACGTTTGTTCAAGTTAAACATTTTTCCATTAATAGATTAGGTTTATCGATATCGCTATTTCATGCAAGTTTTTGTACTTTATTCATTTTAGAAATTACAGTGAAACCTGTGAACAAAGGCCACCCTTGGGAAAGACAAAATGTAGACTTTTATTGATAGATGGCCTTTATTCGCAGGTAAGTTTGTTCTAAATAATCAGTAACGGTTTTTCAAAGACTTGCCTTTATTCACAGGGTGATCTTTATTCGGAGGTGGCCGCAAACACAGGTTTGACGGTAAATTTATTGTTAGAATTTTTCAGGTGAGTTGAATGTAGAGCAAACAACTTTTACACTATTTGGTAAAACAGTTCTTGGTTACATACAAGTTCTAGAAGATTATCCTACTGGTAAATACTGATCGTAGATTTTTAGTCCCATACTGATTTCACAGGGGAGTATAGGTTTATCCACCTGTCAGTACGAAGAAATCTAGAATCTTACCATAACAAGCCATAATAATACCATAATAAAAAGTCAGGTTGATAATACTTGGTTTGTTGATAGAGGACCGTACGGAGATTTCATTCTTTTAAACGTGGTTGCTATGGTTACAGAAATGGTAAAAAAACAATGAAAACTGAACATTAGTAGGATACTGTTTTAATTAAAAAATACTAAAACTAGGTTGGTGAAACTTAGTATGTGGATAGAAGATCATAATGGAGATAATGCACGTCATTTTATCATTTTTTCATCGCGGTCGCTATGGTTACGGAAATGGCAAAAAATACTCAACACAAGTGATAGCTGATAAAGTACAAAAGCTATGTTGATGATACTTGGTATGTGGATAAAGGAACATATGAAGATTAAGCACATTATTTTATTTTTTTCATTGGACAAAAATGTCATTGCTATGGTTACAGAAAAGATAAAATAATGAAAATAGAACGTAAGTGAGATCACTTAAGGAGTCGTTATTATGGTTGATGAAACTTGGTATGTGGATAGAGGGCCTAACGGTGATTATACACTTTATTTTGACTTTTTTCATTATACAAAAAATGGTTGCTACGGTTACGGAAATGACACAACAATAATGAAACCTGAATATACGTGGAATCCTGTGATGAGTCAAAAAGTAAAACAGCTGAACTGATGAAGCTCAGTATGTAGATAGAAAGTCACATGTACCAGACAATAATTTGGTAATGGAAAAAGTAAAAAAAAAAGTTATTGTAAATGGAACATGGCTGGAATCCTGTAATAACTCATGATGATCTCAACTGATCTGGTGTGATTCAGTCATTGATTGAATTACGAACTCATTCATACATGAATTCAATTGAACATATTAAACAAGGACACGTGAATTTGTTCCCATTATTCAAAATTATATCAATTTCCTTAAAATTACACAGACATGATTCCTCCCTAGTAATATATTATGCCGACTATTAAAAATCTCAGACAAATTCTTTAAACTCAATTTCAACATTTTTATGGGTTGGAGGTAGGAAATATGACAACATTACACCGGTAGGGGACTGCTGCATTGTCTGTGACAAGCTCTTGTTAACCAGGTATTCGGGAGGAAAAAACTAGTTATTAGATTGCAGCAAGTCGGCAGGTGGGCGGGCGTCAACAATTGGTTTTCGATCGATAACTTTTGTTTTAATTGACAGATTCTCTCCAAATTTTATATGTAGCTTTCCTTCATAAAAACCTATTTTTGGATTGTATTTGGTGGTTCTAGATTCAAGGTCAATGTCACTATTACACAGAAGTAAAATGAAAATCCCAAGTCTCAACCAAGGGAGACAATCCTTGCGATCTTGTCATCCAGCCTGATTAATGTAAGTTACAAAAACTTGTTTAATGTAAAGAAATAAGTATTAACTAGTGTTTTGGAAAACCTGCTTTTTTCATGGAATTTCCATGTCTTACTTTATTTTCTCATCAACATGAAAATAAGAAATCATGCGAATGTATGATATATTTATAAAACCATACATAAACTTGTTGAACATTTCACTAAAGTCATGTTTGTCTAAACTAGCAAATAGACTTTATAATAATCAAGTTTTTTATTCCAAACAAAAGTACACAATTTGATCGGTGGAAGACAATAAGGTTCAAAAAGTAGCTTGTTTCCGCTACCGGTTCTGAAAAAGTAGGGTCGATAGTAGGGATTTATATTCTTTATTTTTATCTATTTCCAGAATATGGCTGGCATTTTTTACCAAAAAATGATATGGTCGGCGGAAAAATAGGGTCGGTCGGGATAGCGGAAACAAGCTAATTTTTAGGCTTAAGATTAAATATACAAAGACATTCTGATTTTTAAAATGACGTAAAGGAGAAGGAGTGAGCGAATAAAAATAAAGCGTTATCTCTATGTTTATATATACAAGGGTAAATCTTTACAATAATCCAAAAATTACCTGCATGAACCTTTTTATGTAATATGAACATTGATACAAAATCAGTGAGTTTTTATCAGTTATATGTTGCTATCGATCCCCACATGGGGCGTGAAATAAGTTGTGAAAATTACAATATAGCACTGTCGCACCCCATTACGCTCGCGTCGCAAAACGCTCACCCGCGAGCGTTATTCGGCGACAGCGCCGCAAAACGCTCACATTTGTCATTAAGAGCGAATTGCGGCGCAACTAGGCCTTTTTGTCGCAAAACGCTCATCATTTTTTACGCAGTACGAAATCAATTGTGAAATGTGTTGTGCTTGAAACTTCTGTTTTGTCGCCCTTTATTTATTTTTTTTAGTTATTTCTTGAGCAACACATTCGTTATGTACTTCTTCTTACTTACTTACTTGCTCGCTCGCTCGCTCGCTCGCTCGCTCGCTCACTCACTCACTCACTCACTCACTCACTCATTCACTCACTTACTTACTTACTTACAAGCGACCATCTGTGTTAAACGACCACATATTATATTAAGAGACCATCCAAATTTGGCCCCAAGGATTATGATTCTTATTCAAAGTTATTGTATTAAGGGCCATTTTATTTTCCTATGGGTGGCCTCTTTGTACAACTTTAAGACTTATTATTCTGCATGGAGATCAGTACAACGCTGCGTGGAGATCAGTACAAGTAAAAATGACATTGTGTTGTAAAATTTCTGATCTGGTTATTAAGTACTATCAACTCTCAACGTTTCGCAGTTAAATCGTTGCAGTCAATAGTACTACAAAGGCCAGTCACTGTTTTGTCGGCGTTTTAGAAAGTATGTATAACGTTGGTTGGTTTGACACATTAACCGTCATAAAAAAGTTCATCTATATGTGATGACGGTTCAATTTTATGAATCACTAATTTTAGAATGACTGTTATAGCTTATATTCTACTACTACATTCTAAACGTCCTGGAAGTCTATAAAACAATACTTATCAATATCAGTGTCTTTTTCTTTGAATTTGCCCTGGTGTAGTACAGTAAAACCCAGTATTAAAACCAGAAAAATTATTCGAAAAACCACCAATTAAATACGGAGGTTTAACTGTAGCAGCGGCAGCAGCAGGAGTAGTAGTAGAAGCAGCAGTAGTTGTAGTAGTGGGAGTAGTAGAAGGAGCAGTAGTAGTAGTAGTAGTAGTAGTAGTGGGAGTAGTAGCAGTAGCAGTAGCAGAAGCAGAAGCAGTAGCAGTAGCAGCAGTAGTAGCAGCAAGAGGAGATGCGCATGTCGAAGATTTGTCCTGGTCAAGGGATCGTTTTATCAAGCTTCGTACATTAATTTACATGAAAATAAGTACACCCATTGTAAAAATATATTTTTAGAAACCAGTGTTGAAAAAAATGCAAAATTCGCACTAAGCTTGATAAAAACGACCTCTGATCCTTCAACGCATAGTTTTGGCCCTTGAAAAGCATACAGAGCAATTACTAATCAAGAAATTAATAACCGATTCCGCGCAACTTCTCTGTCCCATGGCACGTGACGTTTGTAGTTTGTTTGTTATTTGTAAAATATGTAGATGTTTGTATGTCAAGAAGTTTACGACAATAAACATTCTGGCTGTCTGTCTGTCTGCAACTACTGGCTGGAATTGAACGAAACTTTATGGGAAACATCATTACCAAGAAGAGATACGTATATGGTCGACTTGTTTGGGTCAGAGTTATGGGCCTTGAGAAGTAATGCAGTATGCGTATGGAGAAATAATCGTTCCCATGCTGCTTCTCTGCATTTACTTGCTGGAACTGGTGGTAATGCGGATTTAATTGTAGATGATAATGAACTTTACTGAAGAGTTAATTTGATAATGCTGAGGCCGTGTGAAGGTGATACTGAGATTTTAGAATTGATGTGGATTTGAATTCATGATGATGTTTCGGCGAGCGTTATGCGGCGTTAGGTGGCCTTTTTGTCGTATTACGCTCCCATGGCATAAAAGCGTTTTCCGCCGTATAACGCTCGCGAAGTGAGCGTTTTGCGACGCGAGCCTAATGGGGTGCGACATAGCACTACGATTTGGAAGTTGTAAAAACTTATGATTAGGCAGGGAAAATATTGGGTCAGTCGGGTAACAGGAAACAAAACTTTTTAAGCCTTATAGACATTTTGTGCTTTCGAAAGGTAAATTCAATGGTATTAACATTCCAAAAATATATAATTGTGGTGCCCGCGTAAATGTAGCCAGGTCAAAATTGGGAGTGTATAATAAGCGACGTAATGTAATTTATTAAGACTTTGTTTAATAGATGCATGAACACAATTAATGCACGATTCGTACAACATAAACGTGTGACAAAATTCGATGAATCTATCTAAACTACATGTAGTTACTCCTCCTCCTGTAGCTTTTCTGCAGACCGTCCCAAGTCGGTACTGCGAAACTATTTGGCCCTATTTTTGTGTGTTTACATGGTGGGGTTTGGGTTGACGAGTTTTGGAGAAGATGGATTTTTATAAGCTTATTTTCTAGGAACTCTTTTCTTACCTATATCCAACAGATGATCACAAAGTTCACAATAAACAAACAATTGAAAAATATCACTGATCATTCCTCATTTCTTTTTTTTTAAGGGACAACGTTGTTTGAAATTCACGTCTATGACAACCGCTTAGAAGATTGTTAAATCTAAGAAATTGGTATTCACAATATACAGATATGTACGTTATTATTGCGTTGCGTATCAGCATAACACATTGTTGGGAAGGGGTAATTTTCTTGGCATGGTGAGTTAGCAATGAATAGTTCAACAAGACGGTTGGTTTGATTAACGGGGATCGTCTAAAAATTAGCGAAACCGTGCAGTGTTCGAAATCTTTCATTGAGAGTTTCGTGTTAATTACCTTGCAGTCGTAACATATTTGGGTTTTCCAACGAATATCATGTTTATTTCTTTTAAACACACTTATTTTGTGCTTGAGGAGAACACTTTCCTTAAAAAATACTGTGAGTAAACTGTGAGTAAAAGTGCTTTCTGTCCAAATCGAAACGATAGAATATTAGACTGTACAATACACGTTAATTATTGAATGACCCTGATATTCATATTGTACTTCTGAGCTTAATGTGTGCGGCTGAAATATCCCAGTGTAAATTCATATTCTCAAAATCTAAACATTTAAGCTCAGTATTGAATAAACAAGGGAGGTAAGTATTAGCAATAAAAATGTTGAGAAAATTGACTATTCACATGGTTAATTTGTTGCTGTTTAGTTGCAGACGATGTGTCCGTTTGTACAAATCAATTTCTTAACGAAAATTGCGATAACTAAAATATTCATGCAAACAAAGCCGCATTGTTTTATTTTAATCAAGTTACAAACAGTACTTGAAACTGTATACAGTAAATCCTTAAAAATGAGACCTTCGCCGGGATCAGAAAATTGGTGTCATAATGAGGTGGTCTCGTTATCAAGTTGAATTATATGGGAGTTATTGGAAGCCGGTCCGAAAATAAGTGGTCGTTATAACTAGGCGGTCGTAATATTGTGGTGGTCGTATATTTGAAGTCTTAATCCTAAACTAGTAAGGCCGGCATAAAATGATATCTAGGTTCTGGTACCATAGTGAAGAAATTTATATTTTTCATTATTTACATAAGTCTCAAAGATTGAACACTATATTTTAGAACTATTTTGACCGAACTTGCACTGCGTAAAATTGGTATTACGTAAATGGGGATCACAAAAAGTAGTTCCGTAGTATGTTTTCCTTAAGTCGTGGATTTTCCTTGAGTTGTAGGTAAGTAAGAAAGGAAATATCGCACTCCCAAACGATCTGTCCGGATACTTGTTGAGATCGTCACTCTCACGATACAGCAGGTTTTTGTCAGCATAGACTTGTAAAGTCCATATTTCTTTACATATTTTGTCTATAAAAGTGGTTATTATCAGAAAAGAACAAACAATTTATTTCGACTTAAGCATAACAGCTCATGGTCATAACACATACATGTAAACATAACATTATATGCGCATGTGTGTTAAATAGATTACTTAATTAATATTGTGAGTGGTGAATTAATGAATCATGTTAGGCGGACACTATAGCGGACAATACTGGTTATATAGACAGGTGTACTAGTTTTAATATGCCGATTCAAGATCATTTCGTTAGTTTCAATACTCGGGAAGTGGAAACTCAAAATGCGGCTCAAAATAATGGACTAACTTCAATGATCGGCCTATAATTGCAAATTTTTGTGATTTTCATGACATTGCAAATATGTTGAGAAAGGCATGTAAGCTCAAATATCACCCTGGTTTCACAATAGATCATGATTACAATTCGGAGATCCAAACATCCAGACTTCGTTTATGACCACTACTTAAATCATATAGATCTAAGATTCCGTAAAAATAGTTACTGATAGGAGAGTTATTGCTGATGTTTTTCCAAACTGGAACTGTCTGGTCAACTTTGATAGGCTGACTGATATTCTTATCACTGGAACACTTGGTACGTCACAAACCCAGTATATTCAACCCTCTCAGGAATCAGTGAAATCCAGTCAGTGATCATTTAATATTAGACAACTCAATATCAAATAATGTGTTGTTGTCTATCAGACAAACAGAGGTTAATCATGAGAGTGGTAACCAAACGTTGATGTCGCAAAATACAACATCGGAGAGGTTTATCCCCTCACAGAATGTCTACGTCCATGAAAAGGTGACACAACAAGACACGTTTTTACAGCTTTACACTCCAAGAGTGTTATACATAACCATAACACGAGGTCTGAAACAGTGAATAAGCGCGAGTCTTGTTTAACAGTCATCCATCAGTGCATACACAATCCAAATTACTCGTGAATTTATCGGCTTAAAGGATTGTGAATGGCGTGCATAATAACCCTAGTGATGTTCATTTTGGAGAAATACCATCGCTTGTGAGTCAATCTGACGTTGTCTTAAACGGCATTCTTGAATCCCCAAATACAACCATGTACCAACGAAGAGTCTGTTAAAAGTGCTATGTAAGTGACAAAATCCATGTCTGTCGAACATAGTGCAAATAAATCCTCAACACACGGTGCTTCATACTCGAACATCACCGATATTAATAACAGTAAAAACTAACCGCATATTTCCCATACCAGTATCCGTATCATCCGGAGATCTCACTCAGCTAGTACGTACAGAGGAAATATGTATTCATGCAGGCGTGGGTTTTCACCTACAGCTATTAATAGAACTCATAGTAATCTGATAAACGATGAACTGTCCCAAAAATAGGACGAACCGGAGTGGATCAAAGTTCGATGTGCCTACTTAAATATAAATGGGCTTTGTACTAAGAGAACTGGCAAATTAAGATCCGAAATTAAACTGCGCGACTAAAATATCTCGCCAAAACTGTTGGTAGCCTATCGTATAAAAAACTGATTTTGCGCTACCGGCGACTTGGTTTTGCACATCCAGGCTTTGATTTCGTTTACGAAGATAAGTAAAAATACCGTGTTTACAATTTGTTCTCTCCTCCAGGTCTTAAAAAAGCAAAAAAGTTGTTCTAGTTAAGCGGACAGAATATACCAAATGCTTGCATTGGTGTCATTTAATGTTCTGCTTAGCGGTGATGGGTTTTGTTGTTTTTATACGACTTATTGTCACTGAGGTTAGACGTCGTTTTTCAACGATTTTTAGTTATGTACGGCGACCGGATCATCTAACCAATTTTCTTCGAAAGTATACTATCCAGTGCTAAGTTACCCTTCCACAAGGAGTCGGCAACTTCTTCACATATAGAGGAAACCGACATTATTATCAAATTTTATTGAAGGGTATGACCTGCACGGCCGTGATCCGAACCCGGATCTCCGGGCTACAAGTCCACGGTACTAACTCGTTTAAGCGACTTTATTAGTTTAGTGATATTAAATGTTTTTCTTAACTCACCAGTATTGACATAATTGTAACCAACGACCGAAGGAAAAGCAGTATCTATGTAAATAATTAATGGTAAACATACAAACTGACTTCAAGTATTGCTAACAGATCTTAGCAGAGATATGAAAGTTGATACCATTTTAACTTAGTATATAAGAACTATTATAATATACTGCTTTATTCTATTACTTTTTTACAGAAAAATGGGGGATCTATATTGTTATAAAACTATTTTGTTTTATTAATTTGTTGTGTTGTTCTTTACTTATTTTGATAAAAACTATTCTGTTTTACTGTTTCTTTAATATAACTTATAATTAACTATTGTATTTTATAACTTGATTGATAAAAAAGGGAGGGATCTGTGTTATTTTGTTTTATCTATTCTGATTTAAATTCTGGGAATGGGATTTATAGCTATTTTGTTTTGTTTTTTGATATAGCTATTTCTAGGATTTTATTAAAAAATGACTTGTTTTATTCTATTATTGCTACTACTGAACATAGACTACCATCCTGACAATCATATAACTGGATTTATTATAATTAAAGAGATAAAAAGTTTTTGCCCACTTGGATACCATAGTAAATAAGTAGGGTCGAAGTATATATTCCCGTGTATTTGTATTACAAAAACGATTTCTGGGTCCAAATAGTGTTGATGTAAACGCAGTGTCAGCTGTAAGAACAAAAAGTCACTTGATAAAAGTTTCTGGAGTTTATTTTTGGTAGTCGTAGATGGAATGACTTACATGTACGAAGTTGCAGACTCAGTTTTTATCACACTTCTTGACCACAGGTGTGACTTATTTGTAGACACAAAGTATAATCCTTAATAACTAAATCACGCGTTTTCATCATGCAAACAACTTAAATACTTAGAATAATGAAGGAAGTCTTAGCCACCAAGGGGAGAACATTTTCACAAGTATTTTACTTAACAAAGGACTGAGCAAACAAACATAATTAACTAATCATCTTCAGAAATACATACAGCGTGGATGTCTCAGCCAACGTAAGTACTTAAAATTACAGCAATATTTAACTAACAAAAGATTGACATATGTAAAAGCGAACTTATAAAATGATCAAAACATTCAACAATACTTTCTAAAAATCTAGCTCCCCACAATTTATTGATATTTATAATTAATTTTCTATTAATAAGAAACATTGCATATGACTCAACACAAAAATATCACAGATTTTATGGCATAACATTTGTTTATCGCATTTTGTGCGGGTACGGGACTTTGGTTAGTGTACATAAGGGCGAGGTCCTCGTGATTGCGGCATTTACCATGACTGAGGTTCCTATTCCCTAATATCAGTTCCGGATCGTGGGCATAACAAACGCAATATTTCACACTGCATTTTGCAAACATCTTTCCATTTTCTAAATATGTGTCTGTCGAACTTTTTTATTCATAAATTTAATTTCTGTGCGTTGTACAGTTATTACTGTTAAACAATTACGCGGACAAACTACTTTGTAGTTCTAAGGGAAAATAATACATACATATAAACATTGTTTTCGTTCAACCGTAAAATCATCTATACTTTAATAATGTTGTTTTGAAGCCGTTCTATAATTATTTAGGCCATAGTCGCTCGTTAGAGTATTAAGTTCTCATATTGATGTCCTCAGAAGTGATATATGATTGTGAGAGATGCATACTCAGTCTTCACAATACCTGTTTCTTTAATGTGAAGATGCAAATGAGGGTCTTCATATTGATGTCATAGAAGCATATTTATATGTGAGATATGACTTTACTCTCTTGTTATTGAATTTAAGAAGAAATTGGAAAAATTCTTAAATTACAAAACGACATTTTCATTTTTCCACTTGTTGTGAAGAAGAAAAGCGCCTGGTAAAGTATAGTCCACACAACACTGCTCAAGATCATGGACCTCATTATGTAACCAGTACAAACAAGGGTGTGTGCGCGCGCGCATATCATTGACTTTTATTATTCGAAAATACTGCTACTTCAAAATCTGTTGTTCTGTCTTGTAAATGTCATGGTATAAACACAACATGTAAATAAATATCTGCATCTATTTAATGAGTATGACCTCGACAAAAGTTCCCTAATCAACATGATTTGATTTTGATGACACGGAGTTTGAGCAAGTTGCGAGTGGCGGGTATTTATTTGCAACAAGATTTCATTGAGAAACAATAAAAATTTTGAAATCGATATATGTGAGATGGTTAGCTTGAAAAAAAAACGTGATACATTATACATATCTAAGATCAAAATAAATGGTATTGCTTATTTCATCGGCAATGTTTTATTTACGAACGACCAAAATTATGAATATCTTGGATACAAATGAATACTGTATATGTCGTTTAGATGGTCTATACGCACGGTTTTCTTTATTACAATCCAGTCTGGTTAACCACAAGCGCGGGACCTTACAACACACGTGATCCAGAAATATCAATTGCAATTATACAAACATATTATCTTTTGAATGATTCTTCTTGTTTTTGAATGTTATCCAGTTATAAAAGGGGTAGGTTCACTTAAGTCCCAAAATGGCTCTGTATTGGAATGCCTTGATATTTTGACATAACAATAATTTGAATGTTTCATAAAAAATGCGTTCCAATTTCAAGTATTGTTGCTATAGCAACGAAATCAATTCCCTTCTAGAAAGTTGAAAAGGCAGTATACTTTGACTTCTTCGACCCAAAGACTTTTTAATCATGTCCATACGACAGTATATGTGAAGTACCTTGTCCATATACTTTTATTCCGTGGTTGCTATGGAAACCTGAACGTCATGTCATTGCACATATGTAGGACTGAATAGTATTTGTATTGAAGATGTATGGCAATGTTTGACAAAAACATATACCAAAAAATAAATAACATATCAGTATCCGAATCGTTGTTATTCAAAGGGAGACAAATCGTTTGTTTAAAGACGCTGCATTCTATCTATCTGTGTATACTGATAATCAGCGGGTGGTTTATCATTCAGTTTGCTTTCCAAACTGATGTCGAGCAGACGACATTTTTAAGAACTATCAATAGACGTGTATACGGGTGTTTTGCGATGCAAATACATCATTTTTTAGTAAAATTAATCATTTTATTGGTTTTCGTATGACGCTCGTGATTTTGTCCTACGATATCTACATGTGACTTGATCAGTTGATGTGAGTAGCTGGCTTCTTCAGTTATATTCTGAGTATTATATGTACTGTATACTGCTTCTATGCCTCAGGTAGAGATGCAACATTTATTTGGACACCCCCCCGCCCCTACCCCCACCTTGATTGCAGATTTCTTATTTTCTCCACCACTTATAGTTGTTGTTACTGGTCACTATTCTGTCATGTACTTATATAAGGCATACCTCCGGATTGGGTTTATACATCATGAATATATTATATGTTTGAAACATCCACTCGACAATTAGCCTCTTTCCATTTGTGTGTCTGTATATATATGTGTAAACATGTCTGAAAGAATGTGAGGAGTTTTCTTGTGTATGTATTTGTGCACAGAGATTTGGATGAACAATGAAAGAGCTGATAAATTGTTGCATACCACCAATTTCCTCAATTACATTAAGTCTGTGATTATATACTTGAACATTTAATACAAATTCGGGGAGAAATATATAAATAAGTATTTGTTTCCTATTTATTTGAAGAAGCAGATTCAGAAAATTTGTCAGGCTCCCCATGTAAATCATTTGTTTAATGAAGCAATTTTTTAAACAAACATAAGTAATGAATGCAAGTTCATTATTGTTTATATTTGATCAGCTGCTTATTTTAAATGAAACAATCATATTATTATCACGACGTTAACAATTGTAACAAAATAGCCACCAGTTCATGTACCTGTATACACTCTTACCTGCAACATTCCTGAACATTCCTGACCATACAATTCGTAAATTATTTTTATCCATCACCATGGTAACTCGTAACAATGTTTTGATCCTATAAGAAAGCTCGCGCAGACAGAGAGCGGGACAACACTTCAGTCAGGGACTTTGACAGTATGAACTTGGGACGTGTTTAGTAAACATTGTCTAGAAACAAACTATGCGTTGTTATGTTACACCCTGATAACACATTGAAGGTCTCACTAAGCTTGTATACTTTTTATTTATTTAATGTTGAGGAAAAAAATAAGGATTAATGAAGGTCGTGGTCATGACCCATTTTAGTCAAAGAAGCAATTTTAGTGTGCAGTTTCAGGCAAAGTTTTATTTTGGTACCAGCCTGAAGTAACTTGTAGCAGTTATGTGTGTTTACTAATTCTTTTAGAATTAATCTATTCGTTATTTACATATTATAACATATCCCCCAATTAAGTATCCATTAGTGTACATCTGGAACATGTTGAATAATTCACTATGCAATGCTGTAACATTGGAATCTGTAATAATTATATTTCAGATATAATTTTGATATAATTTATGAACATCTTTAATTGTTTTATTAAAGTGTTACAAACTTAATCATAATGGAATTTCAAATAGACAAACAATGATCAGGTTAAATTGGTTATTGATGACACATACATGTACGTACAGAAAAGTAACAATTTTTATTTCCATAGAAGGTCTTACAGCGTCCATAAAGGACGGCCACTAATTAAGCCTATGGTTATTTCATAAGCGTGTTAGGACCTTACTTTGCAGACGCAATGACTCATCAATACTAAACCACATTTTGTTAAACAACATTGAAGAAATAAGATCCTGGGTTAACCCTAACGATGTTTTTGTGGTTGACAGAGGCTTTCAAGACTCAGTGAAACTTCTCAAAGACCTGGGTATAAAGGCTAAAATTCATCAAGGGCAAACTCTATTGAGTAAGTTTTGATATTGTTTAATATGTTTGTATACACCTGTTGACATATTGTATTTGTTATATGTATTGTTGATACATGGGCCTAATGACATGAAATAAATTCATACTACTGATATGTGTCATTTGTTGTTAAATATTCATGTTCGCTTTGTTGATTACAATGTATTTTTGGTGAAAATGTAAAGAGTTAGGGTGAAAATAAAAATCACTACGTTGTCATGACAACCATAAAAAATTCACGAAAAGCGACGCTTCATTTCTTTGGAACAAATACCACAAAATTGATGATATTCCCTTCCTTCATTAAATGAAAAAAGAAACATTTCTCCATTTTTCTAGAAATATACATTCATGGGAACGTTTCAGATCGTACTGCTTCAAGGCTAATGTCTTAATTCAAACTTGGCGAAAAGCCAGCGATTTTCTTCTGTTCTTTGTTTCGGTCCGGAAAAAGGACCTTTCCTAATTGAAAATTAAGATATTTTCCCCTATTCTCGACATAAAAATTCCCAGTTTTGGCACCATTTCACGCATTTTTTCCAAATTGGACAGAAACAGGAAACTGGTGAGGAGACTGTTGAGATAACTTGACATAAGGATATTTTGGGTCTAGATGAATACAATGGCGACCTGAACTTGAACAAAGAACAATCAGTAGTCTTGGAAATACATGCGACATTACAGTTGCTACCAATAAACTAAATGAAACCCATATCAACAAAATATATGTTGCTTTCATGTGAAATACATAATGTTACCGGAAAAGAAGTTGTTTAAATGCATTTGTTACAGAGTGATTCTGTCTTTATGGTAACAACACTTTTCCATTCGTTAGATAATAATGCTATATCATCTATGGGTAAAGATTAATAAAAAATACGTATTTTCTAAATTTGTTTTGGTGATACTTTCAAGGAATTTTTAAAGTTTTTTTAAATATGTTGCCATAGCAACAAATAAAAAAACAATACTGAAAGTCAACAATTTCTTTTTTGCAACATTTGCAAAAAACTAAACATATTTCATTCACTCACTACATAAGAAAACGCATTTTGTTCATTTTACAACAAAACGATATTTCGTTGCCATGGCAACACTTGAAAATAAAGAATTAAAAGTCATGTTCTCTTCAAATAAATTGAACAACAAAAATATATATTGAAAGTTCCGAAACATTTTTTTAAAAAATAACGCATTTTCAAGTGTTTTTGGTGAAAATTTACAGAATGATTCATTTTCAAGTGTTTTTGGTGAAAATTTACAGAATGATTTTTTTACGTTTATTTCAATATGTTGCCATGGCAGCACATGGAAAAGCATTACTTAAAATTGACGACATTTTTACGACAGTCACAAACACACTGAACATATTTCATTCATTCACTACATAAGAAAACATTTTTTTAATTTATAGCAAAATAATATTTTCGTTGCCATGGCAACATTTAAAAAAGACTTAAATATGGTTAACAGCAATTAATATATATTTAAAATTTCGAAAGAATTTGACACAGGGCCATTTTTGGGCCCAAGTGAACCTTCCCCTTCTAGGTAAATTTGTCCTGTCTCAGTACAAGTGTGTGTATACTTGAATACAATACATGTGCATCAATAATAAAGACACTCATTTAGGACAAGTTAATTTTCAGGTTCTCATAATAGAATTACATTTAATACATTCGGCGCTTGTCTTTTTTAAAGATTATTCTTGTTTCTGGAAAATCGTCCATCCAAATGACTGAGTTCCAAGGAAATGGATTTAGAGCACTCCCTTCCATTTGTTTATTTTTAGAACATGATCTGATTCATAAGAATACCCATACAAACGACGTTTTTCCTCTGGAAATGAATCGAAATCACGCCGCCCCGTATGTTTGTTCATTTCGCGAACATGATTTGATTAAATCATTATTTTAAACAGACTAGTATCTATTCCAAGTCATCAAATATTCACATGTACATAATAAAACAATACTTTTATACGGAAAGGATTAGAATTCTTATAGAATTATTCTACTTGGGCGGACAATCACAAGTTGACACAGAGATTATTCATATAACATTAGGGGAGGCCCTTAACACAGAAGTATACAAACAAAACAAAACAAAATGATGAGTGTAAGTTTATGAGTGCATGTGAGTATGTGCAAAAGAGAAATATACATATCAGGAGACAGACAGACTAGCAGGCAGGGAGGCAGGCAGGCAGGCAGGCAGGGAGGGAGGGAGGCAGACAGGCAGGCAGGCAGTGAGGCAGACAGGCAGGCAGACGTGTACTTAGAGAGGCTGGTTCTCCTTATTCGAAAATGGTCGACAACTCAAGTTTGACGGTTGAATAGAACGATTTATCAAATTGAAAGATATATCGTCTGTCACATGATTTTACTACAACTACACACACACAGATCCATCAATGAAATTCCACAGTTACAACCGTACATATGTAAACAAACACCGGCTTTTTGCACGTGATTTCAAAGTAATTAAAATTCTCCCAACCCTAAACTTTTGACGATACAGTAATACCCCGACAAATTGGTACCAATTTACCGTACACTATCTAAACGTAAGATCATAAATAGGTGTATCAACAGTGTTTCTTATTTCTTTTATAATAAATGAGCATCATCGATTTACTTCAAATAAAAGTGTGCGGTAAAACTTCTGTATAAAGACCACCTTTGTGATAAAACTGGTCTTAATGTTTCAGCCATCTTAAACATTCTTTATGTGGTAATTATTATATTGCATCGCATCTGTAAAAACTAGGGATGACAACGAGAACCAATCTCTGCCATACATAAAAAAACCGCACATTATTCGTGACATTGTTATCAGCATTCTACTTTCATTTAAACAAGGAGCACACTAAAAAAGAACGCACATTATTCGTGACATTGTTATCAGCATTCTTCTTTCATTTAAACAAGGAACACACTAAAAACTGACGAATAGTGTATTATCATCATCAACCTGATTCGGAATATTCACAATAGAATAAAAGTCAAGAAATTTAACAAAGCATAAATTCAACGCTATCTAATCGCCAATAATGAATTTTCATAGCATCAATTAATGGCTGATTTAACAATGCAATTCGCAGAAAGTAACGACCCGTAACTTGCGTAACGTATGTTGCGAAATATTAAGCAAATAAAAGGGAAAATGCGCCGTATTACGCTGAGCGACTTTTCAGCTAGGCGAGAAAGTTTCGTAGGCCAACCCTGTGGATTTTCTTCTCTAGAGCGACAACTGATTGGTTACTTCTGCGATAGCGTTTTATTACGGCTATCTTCAAACGAGAATAGTGGGGAATAACCCGGAAACGTTATCAGTCACTTTCACTTCAGCTGTTTCGGAACAAAACTTACGAAAACGATATAATCTAAAAACTATGTTTTATGTGACATTGTCACTGGGGTTTAACGTCGTTTTCAACAATTTTTTAGTTATATACGGCAACCGGTTCACCTAACAAGTTTTCCTGGACTGCATACTAACCAGTACTAACTTACCCTTCCACAAGGACCCGGCAACTTCTCCACATACGGATAAAAATCGACATTTTTGTCAGATTTCATAGAAAGGTATGACTTGCCGCGACCGGGATTCGAACCCGGATCACCGGGTTACAAGTCTATCGCACTAACCACTGAACCACGGTCGCCGCCCCTATGAACTATGATAAGCATATAAACGAAATAAAAAACTCATGTTAATTAACGCATGTAAACTACTTTCATTTAATAAGGTTTATCAAACCAATGATCAACGGAAATTATAAAATAAAGATTCGCTTGATAAGAATTACAGATTTAAAGCTTTCTTACAAGCCGTTGTAAATATTTTATAATGTTTCGCCTTGCTGTGTTTTCTTTTAATGAAGATTATTTAAGCCTTTAAGTATAACCTGTATAGTTAATATTAATCAACTATAGCTGAATTCCTTTAAGTGGCATGTTTTTTGCTTATGCCCACTGCATGGCTTCTGAAGTACTTGTTATCCTAAATTGCGAAGTAGGGACAACAGTACTGTTTCCAGCAGCTGCCGTAAATTATAGTCACTATTGCCGAGTATTATGCTAACACATTTACCTTATGATGTGTTGTTGTTGTTATTGTTGTTGTTGTTGTTTAGTTGAGTATCGAGTTTTCCTGAACAGCAAAGCAGGAACGACATTACTTGTTTTAAGTGACTTTATTTAAGAATTGGAAATTAATTAAAATGTTATATGGAATAAATATATTGATGTATTAATTAGGATGTTATAAGGAATAGATATATTGATGTATTTGTATATCTGTAGTTAATTTTACTTAACTTTGTAGTGTTATGATTGTATTGTATTTATACATTGTTTGATTTCGTATCCTTCACATGTATTTATACTTTTCACCGTCAATTGTGTATTTGTTGCTATGAACATTTGTTCATAAATATTTTGACTTGACTGACGTGACTTGTTTTAAGTGACTTTCTCCGGTGACCACTTAATCATTTTATAGACCATCTTATGTATTTGTAATATGAAACTACCATTTAATATATTATAGGGTGGACAGCAAATATCTCAGACAAATAATTCATATACCAAGTTATTTGTAATGTTAGAAGAAAACGAAATACAACAACTTTACGGTATACATCATGAATTATCCATGATTTATCATCACAATAAATGTTTAAGATATAAAAGAGGACTGTTTAATTTTCTCGGATCAGAACTATCTACAGTTTTTCACAGGAACTGTGGACGACATTAATCAATTCAAAGATCAATGAATAAACTATCAGATAGCCAGAAGTTTACGTCACATGTGTTAGAGAATACTTTGACTATTCAAAATGTAACCAGACAAGCGACAATTGAAAAACGAAATATGTATGTACTATCAATTCGATTATTACCTTGACTGAACAGCTTGATGACAAAATTCACGAAGTTGTATCTGAAAAAGATATTAATTAAGTTTAGACACGTTTGTACGGACTTATTTACAACTGATTTTTTAGTCCAAAAAATAAGGGAGGTGATCTTAAAGGGTACTATCATGTACGACTACTTACAGATTCAGCTTAACGCCCGAATTCACTTAAACTAACTACCGTATGATTTCGATCCTGAAATCTGGCATTATTAGTGCAATCAAATCTGTGTTTGAGGCCACCTCCGAATAAAGATCATCCTGTGAATAAAAGTCAATTTTTGAAAACCTATCACTGATTATCTAGAACAAGGTGACCTCCGAAAAAATGCCATCTGTCAATAAAGGCCACATTTTGTCTCTCCGAAGTGTGGCCATTGTTCACAGGTGTGACTGTATATGTGTAATGCAATGATATTTTTTGTATATAATGATAGCTGGAAATTTTGAATTCAAATCTTATCTTTATACGACACAAATACCGAAATTCAGAGAATCGTTTACCAAAATTAGAGTGTCACTTCATTATTTGGCTGTAGAAACAGATAGATGACATAAGCGACAAGGTTTATTTTCATTTTTTGTTTGCCTTGAAGATAAATTTCATTTTGTAATTGAATGTTTTTTTACACTTAATATTAAGAAAACAATATATTAAAGATTATTTTTGGAAAAGGTTAGCACCATTAAGTTTATAGAGCTGATAACTTTTTAAAATGAAACAATAGTTAGAAATTTATGAATTTATTTAGACATTAAAACACAATATTGGCATCTGATATCTTTTTTAACACTCCTTATATATCTAATGTGGCTGGATGTTATAACGTCACCATACGTTTACTCATAATATATGTACTTAGATAATTTGCAGCGAATCCTCGAAAGCATCTAAAGGTTGCGGGTGACTGGATAACTGGGGGGATTATAGTTTCTAATGTGTTTCTTTATACCTTTCCGCCTAAATGGTTGTTTGATATAAAACTGTAACAATCTTTCTAGTACTTTGATTTGTATTCAACCATTCAAATACTATAGTTAAACTGTTTAACTTCCTTGGATATATTTCGATTTTGTACATTTTCAGTACGTTTTCATCAGTATAAATAACTTAGATTGGTTCTGTTACACTTTTATACATTTATTCACATTATAGTTTTTCAAAAGAATGGGAAACTATTAGTGTTTAAGTTGGTATTCTTTTTGTATATTTGTCAGCATTGGCAGTTATGGTTGGTTTATGATTTCCAAAACTGAAAAGTTAAATCGAATATATTTGGAATCATGTAACTAATGTTAAAATGTTTCATCAAAAATTGATACCTTTGACCATTCATATGATTTCTAATCGTCATAAAATAACCCCAAAATAGCCATAAAATGCACCTACGACGTTCTAGGATTTCCAAATTTTCCGGGGGGGGGGGGCATGGGCACGGACTCACCTCAAATTTTGCCTAGACACTCTTTTTAAGCAAGTTCGCCGCTGCATTTTTTCACTTTTTAATTAGCATTATACGACAATTTTAGATAAGTTATTATATATCGCTGTTTTCTATATTAAGTGGTTTCAGACAAAGCAAAGAGATATTACATAAATCCCTTAGTTCATAATACAATCGAATTGAACAATTACCATTATATAATAGAAATTATCGTATGACGCAAACGATTAATTATATCCATAGAAACTGAGCTTACGTTCACGTGTTTTCTCGTGTGTTTCTTCACAGAATTAACATTGTCATTTAATCATTTAATTGACCAATTATTTGCTTACGTCAGTACATAACAATAGACCGTATGTAATAATAATACACGTGTTAATACAATATAAAGAAATGTTTTTTCTACATCACAAAAGATCAGACAACTCAGGATTTCACTCATAAAACACGCATTACTTGCCCTGTTTTGACGTCAATCGCGACTCAAATAGAACAATTACAGGAATTTCATATCAATATCGTGTCTAGACATAGCGTTGTATTTACAGTGACCCATTTTTAGGTTTGTGACACTAAATATTTATAAACATGTAGAGAGAAATATGCGCAGCTTGATGAAATGTCTAGAATCAAAGCACTGAGAAAACTTTTTGTTTTGTCTTTGATTGTATTGCATAATGTCACTTACACGTTATTATTTCAGCTGTTTTGAAGAAGACAACGATAAGATGATAATATTTTTATTTAGATTATTCGGGTTGGTCGGTAAAGGGCAAACAAACTTAATTTAAGCCTTACTAAATGACCACAAGAGAATAACATAATGAAGATGAAGCCCAGGCCAAGTTCCAAACTGACTATTCTACGGTAGACAACATCACATTAGAGTCATCCGCGCAAAAATACATTGCAAAACCCCATTGAAGATCATAGTATATATTAGTCGACTTCTCAAAGCACCAGCCATTCTGATTCACTAGAATCACTAGAATTCATTTGATAAATGTACCTACTTAATCCCACCACTCGTTTACACCCCGTGATTACCAGTTGTATTCGGCACTAAATATAAAACAAAAATAATTGAACATGAATAAAAGAAAATGACAACTTATTTGTTGTAGTTTAACTGATCATTCAGTTTGGGGTTGTATTAATGATACACAGAAACTGCTACTAAATTCATTCGACCACGTGCATAACTTTTCTCTTTCAATTTTGTACAAGGACCTTCTTACATTCTTTAAAAAATGTCCTGATTGTAGTACGAAATGGTCACAAAACAATATATACAGTAGAACCTTTCTAATCCGAACTTGCTCGGACAGACAAAAATGTTCGGATTAGAGAGGTTTTCAGAATACAAAGATTAAGAATTCCAAAGGTTTTTAGCATTGAACACTTAATAAAAAATCGGAACCAGCCGACCAGTATTCGGTTTATAGAGGATTCCAGATTGGAAAGGTTCGGATTAGAGAGATTTGACTGTAATTTCAATTCCTATCTAATGATGTAGTTTCCGATATTTCTTGATGTGATAACATTAAGTTTGTACACCGAGGATACAAAATAAATATGCGTATAATAAGATGGATGAACAGTAATATATATATATAAGGTTGTCTCCTTCTCGAGGTTTTATGGTGTATACAAATTCAAAATGTACGTTCATCAAATCGACTTTTCTTTCTGAATTGGATATGTATTAACAAACATAGAGTACTGTTCAACTAAATTATTACAGCAAATATGAGCACTCATTTTCCTGATAGATGATTCAGTTTAGTTTCGACTTTCAGTTTGAATAAACATTCCCTATATATATATATGTTTACTCAAACTGAAAGTTGAAATTAAACTGAATCATCTATCAGGAAAATGAGTGCTCATATTTGCTATAATAATTTCGTTGAACAGTACTCTATGATGTTAATACATATCCAATACAAAAAGAAAAGTAGATTAAATGAACGTATAGTTTGAATTTAATTTGTATAAACAATAAAACCTCGATAATGAGACAACTTTAGGGCCCGAAAATCGGTCGTAATAACGAGATGGTCTCTTTATCAAGTTTGATTCCATTGTAGTTATTGAAAACTATTTCGAAAATAAGGGATCGTTGTAACAGACATACAGGCAGCCAGGATGATTTAATCTGATTTGATTTTGCGAACGTTTTATTTCTTTTATGTATTTTATGAACATACAGTAAAACCTTAATATTAAGGAAAATGTCAAATGAAACTTTGAAATAACATGATCACATATGACTTAATATTGGCGTGGTGTTAAAAATATTTCACTAAATCGAAAACTAGTAGCAATGATTCGAAAAAAACATTGTAAGAATGTATCTAGAAGATGACCCTCATTTTGACATACGGATAGTTTCCAGGTAGAAGTGGGATACCATAGACATAAACCGGAAATAAAGATAAAATGCCATATCTGACAGAAACTTAGTAAAATTTAGCTAACAATAATAACGATTTTGTCAAACGTGTTAATATAAACATATATTACTTATAAAAATACAAATGATATCAAACTTTTAAAATATCTGAATAGTAAATAGTAATTTCACATGTGATGAATTTTCAAGCTAACTTACAGACGGTCGGTGCTTCTACCCAATCTATCTTATTTGCAAATTCTTAAAATTCTGTAAAATGAGTAGTTGCAAAAATAGATCATCATTTTCAATGCATTATCAGTACAAAATAGCCGTACTTGTTGTTATTGTGGTTTGGATGTTTGTCGTATGAACATTCAACATTTCATTTAAAATTATTAGAAATTTTACAATTTTTACGGACTGTTTTTCTTTGTATTGAATACTTGTATAAGTAAGACTTAAACATTAAGATCATTAATTGTCTATAAACACGAGGTGGTCTTAATATTGAAGAAGTATAAATCAAAGTGAAGCTTTACTGTTTTTTATATGATGTGATAAATGACCAACAAACAAAGATATTAAAGGTCACCTTATGTCCTTTAGTTGGATAATTAACTTACGGTAGGTAGGTGGTTTTACTCAGGTGTACTCCTGGCCTCCACAGTTAAAACTGAAAATTCGCCCAATGACCCTGAACGTTGGTGCGACGTTAAACCATAGTGAAAAATGTGGGATGATAGCATGGGGAGTCATTAATCAACTATATACATAATGCTCAAATCATTCCAAATTTCTACAAATTTTCGGTACATGTTTGATAGACAAACTATTATAGATGAACAGTTTAACATACATTTTTTGTAAGTTCCACATAAAGCAACGTTTTGTTAATTACCACCAACAGGTGAGGCAGATTGTTTAGACAAGGAACCCCGGGCGGGTCGATATTTCCAACTCTTAATAGTGTACATGTTTTCTCGTGGTATGACGACTTGAACATGTAGGTGTAAGGGAGATAATCACTATATTTTATGTATATTAATCAATATATTGTTCGATGCGCATTTATAATATGAGCAAAAATACCCGCGCATGTACAAAATGTTAACTCAAGTATCATTGCCATTACATGTTATATACTAGATTTATATCGGATTCATTATGATTACAGAACAAACAAAACAGGATGGGAAATTCTTTATTGTGATATCAGTATATTATTTTTACTTTTCAGGGTACATTTGTACTGAGTTCTGAAAGTACCGAAGTCCTCGGAGTTCATCCAGAATTTGTCTTTCTCTAATAAATGTAACTTTTATTATCGTCTTAATGAATAAGAAAAGGTCAATGTAGTACTCTGTGCACGGCAATCTGCAAATTTGCCCGAAGAAATTAAGTTTATTGAAAACAGTTCATGATTTTATTTAGGCTGAAATAAGGAACAAAATATGGATATCTAAATAACAATGTTGTTAATTAACAGGTTTATGGTTTGTAGCTAACAATCGCTGCACAAACAAAGGCTTTAGTCGGTCTTGAGACAGGAAAATATAAGTTCAGTGTTACCCTTTCATGCAGTAAGAAAACAGGACGAGGTCAGAGTTTAAATATCTTTTTCATGGTGAGTGTAATAAATATTTAGAGAATTATCAATTTCAGATCCCATACATCAGTGTAAATTAGTCAGTCACACGGACCTGAGATAGTAAAGCTGAATTTTAAATACTGCAACATGTGTATCATTTTTCATTAATTCATGTAAAAAAGTCCTGCTATGAAAGAACAATACATCAAAAAGTTATTTACTACACGCAGTATGAATTAAATCTACTTGTTAAAGGATGACGATCTTAGTTTTTCGCCTGACGTGTTATAAGATCGGTTTGTGTTACTAGGACACTGTTGCTTGGAGAAAGATATTGGAATGCTGATGCAATTATAGTTAAGCTTAATATTAATGTATAAAAATCGAATGTTGTTGTTCCTCATTTACGATAAACTTTTTTGCAAAAACGTACACTGCTTGTTATCAATAGATGTCTTAATACGCTGAAAACTGACACAAAAATATAACTTGTATATAGTTATACTCAGATTGCACTATCTCAGATCTCACCAGAATATTAACGTATTGTTCGTTTCCATATTTTTCAATGTGTTTAACGCCGGTTTTCAATACTTTTTAGTTATATACGGCGACTGGTTCGCCTAACCAGTTTTCCTGGTTTCCGCTTTTATGACACTGAAGAACATACTCATCTCCGCAGATTACATTTACAAATATTTCAGAGTCTGAGATAAAGATCTGTTCACCATACACGTGTAGTCATTTAAAGTAAGAAATATATCCATCAGAAATTGTTACATCCATAACGATGAAGAAAATGAACGCGTATCTGATTTTGCATGCTCAGTACTCGCAAGTTTTATACTAGACAGTCAGCTTGAAATTAGACATTTTGAGGCCCAATTATTGAATCTCAAAACGGATTACGATTTTGTGCCTAGCATTTTAGAAATGAGAATATAAATTTACCAAATTGTTAGAAACATGTTTTGATTTTATCACTTTGTATTGATTACATATGAAGACCGCGTTATGTACGGTTTTGCTGTATCGTAGTAAATCTTTATTTGGCTGAATTTGGATTATCAGAGAAAACATGAGAAAAACGTGGCGTGTTTGTCCTTGCTCGGTTTTAAGCATGGATTTCATTCATTGCTTTATAGAGCGTATACAATTTAGTCCATAGCAGACGAAACAAAATTGAACTGTAAACCAAGTCAAGTATTTTCTGATAGAAATACGCACCATGAATACACTGTTACGTTATGTTTATCATTGTTTTAAATGTATCTTAAAGTAATGAATGTAATGTATATAAGTGATTAGTTTTTTTTTTCAATAAAAAGATGGTATTAGGTTCTCAATATCATTATAACGCGGTTCACGTGATCAGGTATTTTTACTCATATTTTGTCAATATTAGTTATAAGGACGAAGCATTTTATGTTACATTTTGCTAGTTGCACTATTTTAAAGGTTCCCAATCAACAAAAAATGAATTGTCTTCTCAGTATGATTTCCGGTTAGTGTGTTCCGACGAATTTTCAGAAAATGATGTCTGTTTATAAGTGAAATATTAGTTATATTTGTTTGTGACTTATTATCACCGCGGTTTAACGCCGTTTTTCAACAAGTTTTCAGTTATATACGGCGACCGGTTCACCTAACCAGCTTTCCTGGACTGTATTCTAACCAGTACTAACTTACCCTTCCACAAGAAGCTGGCAACTTCTCCACATATGGAGGAAAATCGACATATTTGTCAAATTTTTATAGAAGGGTATGACCTGTCGTGACCGGGATTGGAACAGGGATCTCCGGGTTACAAGTCCATCGCACAAACCACTGGACCCTGGTCTCGGCTGAAACATTAGTTATAGTTGATGTTTTTGTTGGTAAAATGTCAATCTAAAAAAACATGTTATTTTAGGAAATAATACAAGAAAATGTTCTCAGTATAAAAAACAATTTCGTTTTGTGTGTTTCACACACCAACAATAGTAAACGATCGACTGTATTTTCAGGTATTAGTTTGTAACTTGTACAGTATCGTTGAACCTCTGTGACATTGTTTCGACAGTTTCGTTTGCAGTCGTTACGTTACACAATACACGCAAGTTAGATAATGTCATTCCTAATTTCAAAAGACGACATGGTTCATCAGCAGACGGTATGCAGTCACTTTCTCAGGCGTTATTTGCGCCTTTGATGTGTTTGCGTAAGTTGACGTTTATGTATTACATTGGTTGCTTGCTAAGGAATAGCTGCATGGTCAACACACGATCCTCATATTCTTACTTTTATATTGAGATTGTATTTCTCAACTTAAGCGGCTGGAAAACATCGATATATATACATATTTATATACTCAAATCTGAACATGTACATTCGGTATTGAATGAACAAGGGAGGTAAGTATTCAGAATAAAAATATTGAGAAAAGTGACTTTTCTCCCCTTCGCTAACCACACGCTTTATTTTGTTTTCTTTTTAACTGCAGACGACATATTGTAATCATTCATGTACATTTTACACGTGTTAATTTAATTTAGTCGGCATGACATTGATGTTAAAGTCTAGGTCTGAGTGTTATAAGTCACTCTATACTACAAACTAGAACCATATCCCGTTCCTTCATCATAGTTCATCCGGAGAGGTTTGTTGTTGTGTAGCAACCGTCGTTTGAATTTGATCCCTTAGAAGTCAACCATCGAATGTTGTTTGTTATATCATAAAGTCATACAAATGTATATAGCATAGGCGGATCCAGGATTTTAGTTAGGGGAGGCGGAAACTGAACAAGTAGGCTGGCGGTCCAGGTCCAGGGCGAATTGTACGTTATGTCGTTGTGTTACTGTACTCTCAACTTATTGCACATGTAGCGTGCGAAAAGTTTTTGACATTTATATATATTTTCATGTAAATATCAAACTTCATGATAGAAAAAAAACCTTTGCTTGGGCAATTTTAGGGGGGTGGGGGGCGTACGCCAGGTCCGCCCGCCCCTTGGATCCGCCTATGTATAGATGTTTGCCTTATTATGAAATGTTTGAGGAAGTGGAAGCATATCATTGTATGCATGATGCTGTGTAGATTAATATTAATGTAATCAAAATCAGTATCAGTAACTGAACATGTCATACGATTCCATAGCCATATTATAACAACAAAGTTATATCGCATGCATGCAGTACACGTTCAGAAAGCACAAAATAGAACAGAAGTCTCGCAATACGTTTATGTCATGTATAGTGTATATAAGTTCGAAATTTCGGAACAATCCAAGTTTCAATACATGAAATACACTGCAAACTCTGATTAGACGACCAACCGTGATCAGCAACCACTCAACATACTAATTGATCTTCTGAATAAAGGCCAACTAAGCATAAAGAGCACATTTTGTTCTTTTTCATTGTTGATATTTCGTACCTGGTTTTACTGTATTGTTTATTTTAACCATTAATTGTTTCTCATAATTACGATATTTGTCTGTGCTGATCATGTTCTTATATCTGGTCTAGCTCAGATAAGTGCACGTTCACTATTCTACGAAGTTCCAGACTGAATGATCTATTCTAGCATTAGCATTGTTGACAAAATGGACGAGTTCGAATATCTAGATCTCTCCGATTTACGCCACTGGTCACAGTCTCACCACGTATTAAATATTTGTAAATCATTGAGCGAATTATTTTCATAAGATTCAAGATATTGCTTTGTAGATTTCTTAGGAAATACTTCAATTAGCGCAGAGTAAAACATTACCAATAATACGATCATCACTAATTTTATTGAGGTATTTTTATATTTTATTATATCCAGTAATGGAGGACATATAAACAAACAAACACAAAAACAATAATACATGTACAAACAAACAGGATGAGAAAAGTAATAGCAAAGTAACCGTACAAATATACTCCAAACATTCAAATGTCCAACTTTTACTGTGTACATTTTAGCATAATCTACACAAGACAATGGATATGAATACATGTATGACTTTACTTCACCGAGACATGTGATATTAAGCATTGAGCAGGCCATCAACTGATTCCTACATTCCTATAATTTTTTTAGAATTTTCCTGTATTTTTAAGCCTCATGTATTTCCTGTATTCTCTTATATTTTGTAAAATATTCCTATATTTTGGCCATTGCAGATAAAAAAATATTAATTGCTTTGAGGCTGCCACAAGATACTTTTACCCAAAGCATCCCCATCTTTCAAAAATGTTGCTGATATGCACTGATAGCTCATCCTTTTGGACATCTCTGATGAATATTAGGCCAAACTTCAGTATTCAAGTTAAGAGCATTATTAGGTTTGGTTCTTTCCCAATGATAGAAATCTGAGAGGAAATATATTTCTCTCCCAGCAATCAGTTAGAAGAGAACATATACTTCCATCACTCATAAATATTAATTACCATTCCCATTTTTATGTACATGAGAAGTCTGGAAAAAATGTTAAGTAATTTGTAGTACATAAAAGCTCCATTTTAATTCAACAGATACCATCATTTGGTGATGATTAAAAGCCAATGTGAATGGAAAAGTGACATTTATAAGTAAATAAATAACATTGGATATTACAGAAGTTAGTGATAACTGGTCAACAGCATGCCAGGTGGAAAGACTGAATGAAGTGACAAGTGGTTGGATCAGCCAGACAGTAATGGTGTTTGTGTGGGACTGTGATGTAAGTCTGTTAAAGACAACACTGATTATGCATATTGTACATTGTGCATCAAGGAATTTTCTGTCATCAATGGTGGTTCCAATCAGATAAAACAACAAAGTAAATCTTTACAACATAAACAGATCTCTATAATAAACAATCAGACAAAACAACATTGTAAATCTTCACAACATATGCATATCTGTACAGATGCGAAAACCTCCAAAGCAAAGAAAAGATGTTAGATGGTCCATTACTGAACGAAAAGCGTATGATTTGTGATTATGATACAGTGCACATAAAATACTATAATGTTTACAAGAAATTTTGACGCTATATTTGTACTATGTTATAGCAAAGGTTTCATATGTACGTTAGTCCTGGGATTTGGTTACTTGTTGTATAGTAATAATAATCGTACTGTTTTGTTTAATTTGCACTGATTTGTATCACAGATATTTAAGGATTTTCAAAAAAACTGTATTCAAAGAGTTACATTACTTTGATTATTGTCTGCATGTCATTTTTTGTTCATCTATTTTTTGTCAGGCGTAATTCCATAGTTTCTGCTGACCTGTGTTTTTTCATTCTTTTTCCTGTTCAGTTTGTGCATATTTGATTATGATATAACATTTAAACACTCATGTTTTTTATGATCTCCAAGCAGTTTAATATAAGACTGGTTAGTGATGTTATAAACTATATGATGCAATGTTGCGAATAATATGTGGATATTGATCTCATTGATGTATGGTTTTAAATATTTGTTGATGAACATCCAAATATTCAGGACGGATAATTTTGTCAAACACTCCCCGAGTTTACACATTCATGTAGTAGTTTCTGGTTGAACTATTTAAATTGTCAATACATGTATACAATGTAAATTAGAAATTGAAAATGGTGTTTTCTTTCTATAAATCCTGAAGTTTTGAATGATTATGTTTGTAGTTTGAACAGTATTACTGAAGTTTACGGCGTTTAAAGTAATACGTACAGTTTATTAAGTATATGTTGCTTATACATATATACCTCTCTTGAACGACAACCTCCTTCAACAACAGCATGCTTTTTCCCCACTGTACGATTTGACTATTTATTTAACCTCTCTAGAGCGGCAACCTCTCAACAACGACATAATTTTGCGTCTCCCAACGGGTGTTGCTTTAGAGAGGTTGCACTGTAAATTGTATAAATAAAAATATTTCAGGTGTCCATTTTTGATGACCGTAGTGTTGGTGTTTAAGTAGAGTTGATGCTGCACATTAACTTTCAGTTCGCATAGTGTATGTTAACATCACATTACTAAGCAACAGTCAGCCCTGAGAAGATTCAATGCTTATGCGAAAAATCCTCTATTAGTGACACTTGTAGTTCTGGATAAGTGTCATTAATAGCGAGGCGTCCTTAATAGTGAAGTTCAGCCTTAGATGTGAGGAATGTGTGTATGAACATATACGGGAAGCGGCATCATGGTTCTCATAGTAAACTGATGTACATGACATAAATAATATCCATGTTGAACATCAAACACTATATCCGCCACATAAAACGTAAAGTAATTGCTAGCTTCCAGGGCCAATCTCATAGACATGTAACGATGCGTTCATTATACATGTACTAGTATATAATTAGCTGTCTGACTCCACGTTAATGTTGTAGTACAACACCATCAAATAATCAATACAGAATTTCATTCACATGGCCTAAATATTAAAGTTGGTTATTGCAGCATCAAGATTTTGCGACATGTTTTTTACTAGTAACATCACCATAGCGACCAGAATTGTAACCCTGTGAGACAACAAAATGATCTACATATTAATTTTCACATTGCCACTTATTCACATACCAACTTTCATTATCCTAGATTGTATAGTTATTGAATTACCGCAGGATGCGGATGTTCAGGTCACATTTTTACTAATTCTGTTTACATAGCAACATAGCAACCATAATTCTTTCGCGATGGAGAAAACAAAATGACGTGCATAATGTACACATTACCACCTATTCACATCAAACTTTCATCAAGCTAGTTTGTTTAGTTATTGAGTTATCGCGGGATCCAGTTTTGAGCGGACGGACGGACAGACGGACGGAGTGTAAACCTATAGTCCCCTCCGATGTGAACACAGGTAGGGACTAATAAGATATTAGACGACTGTAAGAATGTGGAGTCCAGCGTGCGCGCCTCTTTTATAGCCTCTTAATGAATATATACGCCTTTTTCATCATTTGTTAGTATTCTGCGCAAATACGTGAACACTACAGGGACTGTATTACCACAAAGGTCTAAAGATCAAAACCTAACACCGTGACTCAGGTATATTCACATATTTAAGTGCCTAAGACAGACGTTTTTTTCAAATCATGTTAAATGTACATACATTACAGAGATTTACCTTTAAAAAGCGACAATAGATCTACAATACGAGTAAGATAAATTACGCAATTTTTTTGCATACAAGGGGTAGCAAGATTTTTTTAATTGAAAAATACTATCTTTGCTAAGATAATCCCGTCAAACGAACCCCAGTTTGTTTACTAATAGGACGTGAACTTTTATCAACCAAGAATATTGCATAAAAATACAAATTAGGATTTACATGTTCTCTTAAATATACACATGTGCATGTGATCTTATTGAAATTTAGTCTTCAGCACAAGGTTATCAAACTTGAGCTCACAGCTTAAATATAACGTCTTCGTCCTTTTTATGTTTCTATATTAATAAAAATGACACATTATAAATATTGTTATTGACTACACAACTATCTACTAGTCTCTGTCGTCAAAATCTGTTCTTGTTGTTTTAAAGTATATGCTGCAGGTTGATAGTTCCACTCTGTGAAATAAAAACAGAAGTCTAATTAGAAATGACTATTTGGACGTTTCATTATACATATAATATATTCCCTTTTGATGTTACATATTAACACAATAAAACACCTAACACTTTGTTCTTTCTGGTACCGGGGTGGGATTCTCACTGCGGTGATCGAGGGGCTAGTGCTTACTAACCAGAGCAGGGGCGTAGCTTGCCTAAAAAGAGAGTCTAGGCAAAATTCATGACCTCGCCCCCCCCCGTAAAATTTTGAAATTCCGTGTTGAACTTGGTGTTTTGATGAATGACCTTTAAGTGTGATCAAGCTGCGGATTTCCACTTCCTTCATTACATGCAATCTTCATTTGGTAGCGTCAACCTGCCAAACGTCTGAATGATGCAGACTGCCAAGTTGCTTTTAATTTAATGCGTTCTGAGTTAACTAAACGCATCTCACACTGGTTCATTCTGCGAACTATGGATTTGCGTTATGATTTATTGTAACATGTCAGCTATGTAGTTAGCACCTCAAGAATTAACTCCCTTATCTATATCTATCTATATATGTACACACCTGATATAGTCTCAACTTACCCATGTACAAATAACAAACACATATTTGACGCTGGCATGACTTCACTAGTTTAATAGAGAGAAAATGTAAACAGTTACATTATGTCTATACTCAGTATACGTTTCATATATCCTTTTACAATAAAGAAACCTTGTAACATGGATCAACATGCTATGATGGTAATGTCCAACAAGTATTTATCCCAGGAATGACAGCCATACACAAAAAACCCACTTTGGAGGAAAAGTGTGCCCGCCAAAGTGCAGCTCAGTCAAAGCTGATATCATTCCTCAAAATACAGGATACGCGGGCTTGATCCAAGCGTGTGATACATGTACACATATATATTACATCGAATACTCTGCAATCTAATAATAAATTTTACATAAAACAGTAGTAAAATGCATTTCAAAACAAACGAACAGCGCTCAAATTTAAATCATCATTATGTTAAAGTAAACGTCTTGAAGTCAAGCATATAACTGATATGTCCCGCGAAATACCCTTATATATAAACCGCATCCACCACGTGATTTGCTAAATCCTACATGATAACCATAAATAAAACCCGCACCCGTATTATTTGTACAGTCACTACGTCAAGACAAGAGTTCTGTACTACAGTATACTCCGTAACGTTCAGAACTAATAAGTATGTACAGCGTCAGTATTGTTGATAAACACTCCATGATAAATTACTGAGTAAAGTATCTCTGTAAGAACACTTGAGATTTGTCGTTCTGTATTAAACATTGATCATCACAAACAAACATAACAGAACATGGAGTCTGAAGAACTCGCAGCTTAAAGTTATAGTTAATTTGTATATATGTAGAACTTAATTGTGAACATTTTTTGAAATACTTTACTTGTTTTAAGTCGTTAATTTAATTATGTTACATTTTGGCAAACATACACATGTCAATTATAAAAACAAGTCATGAAAACATTCACAATTGTGCACACTGTACTAAGTATGTTGTGCCTTGTTTTGAGTGAGAATAATTTAATTGGAGATAAAGATTTACATCGGGGTCCGAGGGTACAAAATCGAGATTGATCTCCAAGCTATTATCTCAATTTTGAGTTTTTCAATATTCTGAAGTTATCTCGCCTTAAATCATTCACAAGTGTGTACACTTAGTAATCGTCTTTTTAGATATTGTTTTATTTTCATATGGTTAAGATGGATGGAAATTATCATATTGCTCGCTAAAACTGAATGTGCTGTTAAATACGCCGGTTCTACAGCTGTTAGTGAATATATACTCAGTGATGGAAATAAATGTTTGTAAAAGAAAGTATGTAGTGTAGGCGTGCGATTTCAACTCGTCGAACAGGGTGGATTGGCAAAGTTTTCGGGTCAAGGTGTGATAAAATGATATTTTAAAGCTTATCCACCGCACAAAATTAAACAAACTGGATACAACCCATTATGCACTGCTAGTTCGAAAAACAATAAAAAATCGGAGCCGTGCCATTCTACCATATGTCAAACAAAATTTGTCATACTCAGAAATAGATACTGTATGACAAAATTGGCGAAATCAGTCTGAGCGAGATATCAGTTTTGGTGCATTATCCATTTGCATATTGTATTATACCGCTACATTTGTATCGCTAGGCACGGATAATTTGACAAATATTTAAAGCCATTTTTTACAATTAAATTAAGTCTGATGGCATTCTTTGTTTTCTGTATCAGTAAGTGTAAAATTTGTAGTTATCTGAAATGGCTTCATGTAGAAGGTCACTTCTTTTACTGTGATTACATGAGATAAAATAACAGTGACTTTTTTGGTAAACTTTTTTACAATAAAACTTCAAATTAGCGACTACCTAAATATTACGACCATCTTATTATTAAGACCTCTTATTTTCGGAATAGCTTCCAATAACTTGATAAAGAGACCAGCACATTATTACGATGACGTTTTTGGGTCCCAAAGGTGGAGTTTTTACTGATTTTATTGGTATGCTTGTATTTTAGGCTATATTTAGCAAACAATGTTGAATTGAGTGGTATTGATCAACATTGATTACATCATAATCAAAAGCGATGACAATTTTTTTTATTATGGCTTTTAACTTCAAATACATCAATATCATTTAAAACTTTCAAGTTGTTTGATAATAAAAGCTGTTTAAATGACGGGTATGATAAACCTGACGTTGTTAGATAAGACACAATCAAACTAATAAAGCATGGACCATCCTGTACGGACCCTATTTTAGCACTAACCTAAAACCGAAAGTCATTCCGCGAAGTTCAGGAAAATCCGAGAAATTCTTGAAATATCTGGTCATAGTTATATGTGACAACACAATAAATCCGATCACGGAATATTAACCACTAACATACAAGTACTGATATATATCCAACAAGTACTGATATATATCCACCAAGTACTAAGAGTGATAACGCGTTCAATTATTTGAACAATATTTGAAAATAAAAGCCTTTTAATGGACAAATCTCAAAAAATATTTGATTCAATCTCGGAGACTGAAAAGTCATTTCGTCAGATATGAAAAGTACAGCCCAGAAGCTCAATGAATATAAATGCTGCATTTATTGACAACAACACTTGATTAGGTCCTCATATATGTAGACACAAATCTTTGGTTTTATCAAGAGGTAACAATGTGATACAATTAAGCAGTAACAAACTTTATATGACGAGTTCATGATTTAAATTTGAATTTTGTTTCACTGTATTTTTATATTTATTATCAACAATATTAACCTATGATTGACACCAAACTCTTAAAGTTATATTTTGTTACTTTTGGTAAGACTGTCTAAGGTCAGTTTGGAATTTAATCCCTTTGATGATTTTTTTCATTTTTTTTTGTAATGAATAAGACACTGCTTAACAACTCAGACATATAATCACTAACCCATAAACGTTGCGAGCTCGAATCCCTCCCGGAACTAGGAAATATCGCACGTGAGGAAGCTGTCTAGCTAGCTTACGGAGGATCCTCGGTTCTACCCAGGCGTACGCTTGGATTCATCGTCCACCGTTAAAAGCTGGAAAAGCGCCTGGCTGACCATGGGGGGGAGAAAAGTTACTACAGTTGTTTATGTTTATACTACATGGTTAATGTAAATAAGTAATTTAATTTAATTATTGATATAGAAGATTTGTGGCTTGGTGAAATGTGGAATAATGACTTGCTGAAATTATTGATGAATTTTAGAAGTAAAAACAACTGTGTATATTAAGTATATATAATTTCACATATGTGAATTCCCTATTTCGTAAAAAATGTCTTATGATAATGATGATAATCGGGTGTCATGATTTTATTGCGATGCGTTGTGTGTATCTGTAAAACAAAATAAAATTCTATTTAGGCAATAATAAACTTATTACCTGGATTCTTGATATGCATGCATTCGAATCGCCAACTTTTATTAAATAATCATATGATATAGATGAAAGCTAGGCTTAATCACAGAATGTTTCATGGAGGCACTTAGTAAAGTAACTTGTCTATCATATAATGCTTCATGGAGGCACTAAGTAAAGTAATTTGTCTATCATATAATGTTTCATGGAGACACTAAGTAAAGTAACTTGTCTATCATATAATGCTTCATGGAGGCACTAAGTAAAGTAACTTGTCTATCATATAATGCTTCATGGAGGCACTAAGTAAAGTAACTTGTCTATCATATAATGTTATATGGAGACACTAAGTAAAGTAACTTGTCTATCATATAATGCTTCATGGAGGCACTAAGTACTAAGCACTAGTCCATCGAGATTCTTCCTCCTATTACACATTTTTGTAACTTTTGACGAAGTAATAAAATGTATTTCTTAGTAAGTTTTGACCGTTGTGTCGATGTTATGTCTAATTTTACATAACATAAATTATTCAAAACTGCATAAGAATTCCTTAGATTTGTATTAGTCAGCAATTTTAAAAATGGCGCAAATTTCTCAAGCATTGTGATCTGAGTGATGACTGTAATATGGTTGTAGTTTCTATTGACTGGACCTAACCAAACTATGACAATTAGTGAGGTGGAAATCATAGACAGATACCACTGTTATGCCTTATATGTCACAAATCGTATATGAAACACGTGTGTGATATTCTCGATCGTAAAAATGTCCTACGTCTTATGTGACATATTCGTCTGCTCAATTTCACTGTTAAAACTTAAAACGTATTCGTCACATATGTTTTGATATAAAAATATAGAACTACACATTAGAAAATAATCACAAACATCGCAACCATTATCATCAATTTATCATTATCATCATCCTCATCGCGGTACTTCTGCTCATCATTAACATCATAATTATTAATTATTGCAATTATCATGACGGTCATCATCATCAGCACGATGAGCAACAGCATGACGTCCATCACCATCATCATTATCATCATCATAACCACCACAAATGTCATTATCGTTATGTCGACCATCATTATTTTTATCATCATCATTATCACGACCATTATAACTATGATTGCGGAGGTCATCTGAGGCAGCATGCATATAATCACGCTCACCACTACGATCATAATTAATGTAATTGATATTATCATCGTTGTCATCATCATCATCATCATCATCATAATGGCCAGCCTCATTATCACCATAATCATCGTGTTGATTGCCATCATCGTCACATTCAACTCATAACCATTTCATGCAGCTTTCTTTTTCTTCTTCAGTGACACATTCTGCGAAAATCAGGCCAATCGCTAAAATCTTGAATTGAGATTTTTGCATTTTCTTTATCTATAGTTTACCCGACGTAATCTCTGAAAATTTGAATGTGAATGGATTCAAAATAAACTTTGTGCAGCAGAATTACGGCACTGCACGTCAAGTAATTTTTACTGAGTCATAGAGTTTCTTATGATATTTATGACTTTACGTCCTTTGCGCAGATGTCACGATTAAATGAAAATAATTTTCAGACTTTTTGCCTTCCCACATGTAAAGGGGTATCTAATTTAAGAGAACAAATGCACACTTCATAACTTTTATAATTTGGAAACCGATACAACACCGAAAACTAGTGTTCGTTCTGGTCTGCATACAGAATCTTAAGCCGGACGAACACATCACATTTTGCGTACCATATTCGTTTGGTAAGCATGTCGTATTCGATCGAATATATGACGCGTGTGTTGTATTCAAAGTACAATGTTTACAATACACTTACAATATAATAACTTGGTAACAACTTCAAAAATAACTACTTTGAAGCTTTTATATAAATATAGTTATATTGTTATATTATATTGGAATTTTAATGATATTAATAAAAAAACAATAGGTTGGGGTATTTTAATTGAGACTGAGCGACATTCTCAAAATACAAGCCTTTGATTGGCTAGTCTGAGCTTGTATTCGTGTCGAATAAGCCTGTTTAAAATAAGATGTAAATAAGCAAGGTCTTAATGTCAGACCAGGGCTGATATGTAATACAAGTACAGAATTTGAAACATAGCTATTCTTGAATATTTAGACTGTCATAAAATTGTTTTTCTTTATCGCCTTCAGGTAATTATTCTACTGATGTGTGTCACAAAAAATAAACACATGAACACCTTTTCAAAATATCGTGGTATAATTTAATCCGTCCATTGAAATTTTTTGCACCATAAATGTGCTCATGACTTTTTTTTATAAATCACGTGAAACTTGTGTTGTATTGATGTCACGTGTTTTGTCTGTCCAGTTTTGCGTAGGTCACTGGGTAAGGCATGTGTTTAGTTTCGTCAAAAGGGGACATTGTATTGTACTGAATGACCCCTATTATAATACGTATATCAACAAATATTCACTGATTAACACATATTTATCTTGTATTAAAAAACTGTCTTAAATACGAGACTTGCTAATTGTTATGCAGTCAATAATGAAAACATGTACTGTGCACAAAGCAATGCACATTCCTTCGTTTGTTCAAGCGTACAAATACTTTGAATAATGTAAGCTATACAAAGAAAGAGATAAAAAATTCAAATATTTTGCAATATCTTATTAATATAATGGTATGCATAAAACTGCGACTAATAATATTCCAAAATAGTACAATGTTGTTTGAAATACGCATACAAGTTTATGTGCGTCATTCCTTCTGTATAATCATGTTTTCTCAGCAATAATTATTGGAAGATTACTTTTTCGCGCATCAATTCACAAATAAGCATATTTAAGAAAATCGAACTTGAAGATAAAAAAATGCGAAATGTAACGTAACTTTAGAACAGCAATCTATCACATACATTAATTTATTTACAATCTTAACGTGTATGTACATAAGACCACGCATACACTCTCGCTTCCTCTCAGACAACAACACCACTAAAACACTATAACAGTAATTATAAACCGATACGAAATACGTAGAGAAACTTAGTGTATCACACACGCGCGGGCGTGCGCACCTACGCATGGTTAAAAGTTTTCCGGAATTTTCCGGAACCTCCGTTCTTTCCCAGGTCCGGACCCTACTGGCTTTTATTGTTTCCGTGGCACCAAGGTTTAAAATTTCCATCTAGTTTTGAAAATTTTCAACTTCCTTCCATACAAACGCACGCACGCACGCAAGTGATGATAGAAAACAAAGTGACAAACAAGATGATATGATAATACTTACGAGAGGATAAACAATATGTACAATATTTACACTGAGTTCTTTTACAAGTATGTCATATTAAACACCACTTGTCTTACCATTTGATGCAGTAAGACATTAACCGTGATTAAGAACTCTGAATCAGTGTACGGACTGAGTCCAGATAGTAGTTCTAAAATTTGAGGTTTAGCACCTTTCTGAATCAACGTAGGTGTCAAGACCGATTTCTGATAAAATATTGGTCCACAGAGTATTATGTAAATGTTCATTGATTCTACATTTGTAGATTAAATGTATAGTGAGACACACATGAAGGACACAATTCTGGCTTAGTAATGTACACCAGACGACATAGTGTTTACTGTAATCAGAAGCACTTTCATAAAATACGATAAATGGACACTTGCGGATTATACAAAAAGCGCCATTTTCTGCTGTAATTCACGCAAATGTCCAACATCTTGTCCAAATCAGCTTTAGTGTAATATATCAACAACAAGTCGTCAGTCACCGTAGGAAACGTGACCCTAAATGTATCATAAACACAAATACCATGGTTACTTTTTGGAGTTCATTGATGAGGTTATTTCACACACTGTCTGGTTCCTTGCGAAAACGAATGTTATTTCTCAAAATAAAGCAGAACCCCGATTTTTCGACAACAAATTATCCGAAAACTTAGTGTAATCCTAAAAGAAATTTCAGTCCCGATTGTGTCCCTATATATTTCAACGTAAAATAACCTCGATTATCCAAAACGTATAATACAAATACTATGGCCTATCCGAAGTTATATACAGTAACCTCTTTATTTTTTGAGGTTTGTTTAATTGTCACGAAATGCTTAAAGCAATCAATACTCGTGACCATTATGAATTACCGACACTTGAGTCGGTACAAATCATTCCATTCTGAAAAATGAATACGAACACAATTACACAATACAATCTTAGCTGAAGAATTTGGCAAAGTACCCGGGGTACGTGTATATTCATATTATAATTTATACGTTCGTTTTGAAATATATCATGCCTTCAAAAGTACATTAAACCGAGGAAGTAGATTTCTAATAAAAGTGACTGTTGAAAAGCTAATTAGATTTTATGGGATTTTCGATGACTCTATGATATATAAATCTATAATATTGTATTCTCCTATGGGTTTCAAAGCAACATTATTTTTTATCACAGATGAATGTCTTCCTTTCAAATAATTTTGGTGTCAGGACATCTTTATTCAGGCGATAATACCAATCGTGAGATAGATTCAAGCATTTGAAGTGTTCAAGACTACACGTTTTTGCTGACGGACCAAAACAGAGTCTATATAAGTCAATAAATATAACACATGTATTCCGAGATTTTAATCTGGCCTGAACTGATCTCACAAGATTCTCAGCAAAATAATCTAGCCGGTGTTGTTGAATGTTTCAATTGTTGTGTTCGTATATCATATTGTTTGCAATATAAATACAAAAATGTACATATAGTGTAATTACAATAACAGGTGACATATTTCATTTGGTCAAGCAATGGTTTATAATTGTACCATTTTTTAACCTAAATACGAATATTTTAGACAAATCAACAAAAATATATATTAATATTTCAATTCCCGTCACGAACCTACTGGGCTCGTATTTATATAACATCTTTAGGTGAAAACATTCACTTTAGGAGTTACACTGCGGGCAGGTTTAATCACTGCATCCAATTAAATTATTGATACATTTTATTACCTGTACGGGAAATAGAACCACTGAACTATTATCAATTTTGGCAAAATCTTTATCTGAGATGCTTCATAAATACGGACCTAGTTTTATAAATTGCGCACAATTCGGCGGAATAATGTTTTACATATCACCTTCTTTATTCTATATTTATATTCTTAAGACAGGTTGGGGGACCGAATGGAGGATTGAGCACGACCGTGAAAATTTCCAAACAGGTTCTTGATGTCCCTGATACACCAGCGTGATTCATCATGTACCCTAAAAGAGTGGATGTGCTCGAAAATGCACCGATGGTATTATATACATGTATTCAAGAAATCATCCTACTAAGTAAACTACAAACTTACATTTGTCTCTGATAAAAAGCAAAACGAAATTCCTTCCCAACCAAATTATCTTTTTTACAAATGTCAAACGCGTTCATTAAATGGAACTGAAAACGATTTATGCAAGTCGTTGTACTGAGTACTCAACAAGTAAAACGTAAACAAAACATCACGTGGTATGACTCACTGATCTTACAAAATTATCATACATAACATGGTACGACTCACTGATCTTACAAACTTATCATACATAACATGGTACGACTCACTGATCTTACAAACTTATCATACATAACGTGGTATGAGTCACCGAACTTACAAACTTATACATTGCATGGTACGACTCACTGATTTTACAAACTTATCATACATAACGTGGTATGAGTCACTGATCTTACAAACTTATCATACATAACGTGGTATGAGTCACTGAACTTACAAACTTATCATACATAACGTGGTACGACTCACTGGTCTTACAAACTTATCATACATAACTTGGTATGAGTCACTGAACTTACAAACTTATCATACATAACTTGGTATGAGTCACTGATCTTACAAACTTATCGTACATAACTTGGTATGAGTCACTGATCTTACAAACTTATCGTACATCACGTGGTATGAGTCACCGAACTTACAAACTTATCGTACATAACGTGGTATGAGTCACTGATCTTACAAACTTATCGTACATAACGTGGTATGAGTCACTGATCTTACAAACTTATCATACATAACGTGGTATGAGTCACTGATCTTACAAACTTATCATACATAACGTGGTATGACTCACTGATCTTACAAACTTATCATACATAACGTGGTACGACTCACTGAACTTACAAACTTATCATACATAACATGGTATGAGTCACTGATCTTACAAACTTATCATACATAACGTGGTATGAGTCACTGATCTTACAAACTTATCATACATAACGTGGTATGACTCACTGATCTTACAAACTTATCATACATAACGTGGTACGACTCACTGATCTTACAAACTTATCATACATAACGTGGTATGAGTCACCGATCTTACAAACTTATACATCACGTGGTACGACTCATTGATCTTACAAACTTTTCATACTATCAAAAAATCAACAACAGAATTCAATGTAGAACATTCATAGAAAAAATATAAACAGAATCAAGCTACACAAAAAAGAAAATTCATGCAATTTTCATTAAGAGTCACTTATTGTCGTAGAAAATTAAATCCAATATATTTTGATCTCAGAAATACTAGTATGTTAATTTCTTAATTGATCGTCTCCTTAAAACACGGATATTATCAGTAAGTTTTACAACATGTCAAACAGGGTTTGTGGTAATTGTCATTCGCGCGCTTTTATTAACAAATAATTTAGCGACATGTTTCTTATTTATAGGGTTACATCTTGACCAGATTTGATGTTATTGATAGCGATTAGGAAATCAACGCCAGAATAAGACATACCATAGCATGTAAGTAACTGTGATTTGAACCAAACACAACACAGTAAAACACAGTTAAAGTGAACACGGATATAGCGAATATTTGCTTAAAAAAGAAATTTTCCTCGGCATGTATTTTTTTATTTCAATGCAATGGTGATAGTTCTTGATATACAGTGTAGTGTTATATTGTTATATTAAAAAGATCATTCGGTTCCCATGATATTCACTATGATGGTGTTTTACCGTGTTGTATTTAGTAAGAAATACGCTTTTTGACCCTAGCATCAATTAACCGATCTTTTTAAACTTTTCCTTACATTGTTAACAAAGTCCACCTTAGATATCTCTCATATTTACCCACGTTGACATTATGAACTGATTCCTAACACTATGAACAAGCAAGCATTATGATAAACAGTGGCTATCATACATTAATACAGATCCTAGATGTGTCCGCGGTTGTTGAACATAAATCCCGTGGACGGCGCACTGAGAACTTTAATGCTGAAAGTAATGATGTTAAACAGAGTTCGGGTGTTTGTATGTTGACTATAACGGTAAGATTATTTTAATATTGTCGTTTTCATGTACTGGTAAAATCAGTCCAGATTCAGCTACAATCTGAGAACGATAGCTTCAGTATATGAAATAAATGTTGATTTTTATTGGCATAAACAGAACACAAACTAAGGCCAACTATGTATAAAACTACCTTAGTTTCTTTCTGCACGGCCTTAGTTCACAGGTTTGACTATTTAAATGTGACCTATGTTCACCATATGAACTGTGAAACATTGATATAAAAATAAAAAAATCGAACTATTGAGGTACCCTCAGAAGCAGGTTGTCATTTGGAGGAGATATTGAAAATAATTCCGGAACTTATTATAGTAACGTTTCCGCTTAGTGAGGTCTTACGGTATATATATATATATATATATTGGCATAATTACCATACATTTCTTGTCACATTAAGAACATGTGACCTTGGCAGTGTCAAAGTTTGTTTTCCAAAATAACATGTCACTATGACAATAATCAACTTTTCAGCAGATCAAGTAATGGCAAAAATCTTATATTCTAACGAGCGTCAGACATTCTGTCTACAATCTATGGATCATCAAATTTATTGACGGACATGTACGTGTTTGTGTCAGACGTGAGTGATAACTCGCCAGTATTTTCCTTCCGCACATACAAAGGTATCATACTAAAGTCTACATCTGCAAACATTTCTTTGATACTTCAGGAAAGCATACATGTTTACGACAACGATAAGGTAAATGTCAAATTCGTCTTATTCCATAGACTCATTCTCCGAAGATTGTACAATGCTTTTGAAATTACATGCACGGGGCAACGTCCTTTGGAAGGGAGATAATTATCCGGTAATGAGTCAACCTCTGTACATTGATTACCTCCCTTTGTTTCGTTAATTTAGTATAAGAAGACACACTACATATCAAACGGTAAAATCAGGTTAGTGTTAGTTGAGATGGATATATGATCGCAGGTGCAAGCTTAATAAAGCACATTTCCAGTATACAAATGTTTCTTTTATTCATTCGACGGAATGTTTAAAATCAGTCGTAATGTCGTGAATTAATGTCGTTGTACAAAGTACGGGAAGTCATTCTTCGCCATTCCGCGATTAAGAAACTCTAGCACTATGAAGCACTTCACACAATTATGTACTTCAGAGTAAGAATATTGTTTTCTTTCTTTTCACATTGAAGTTACTGTGGTTGTATGGTAGCTTATGCGATGATTTCTTGATTGTACCGAACGTTACTTGTCCAGCGCTTTCAACAATATTTCAGTTATATACGACGACCAGTTCACCTAACATTAATTTTCATGGACTGTATACTAACCAGTACTGACTTACCCTTGCACAAGGAGCCGGCAACTTCTCCACATATTTCTTTCAACATTTCTGTCAAAGTTTCATAGGAGGATATGACCTGCCGCGACCGGGATTTGGACTCGGATCGCCGGATTTTAAGTCCAGCGCGCTAGCCACTGGACCAAGGTCGCGACCTTCAAATACTGGTAAAATATCCCACTGTGATTACAGAAATAAAAACAACACTTTAAACATGGTGGTATGTAACTCTACACTCTAACATGTGTTAATGACCATTTGTGAATAGATAGAGATAAGGATTCCTTATAAAACACATACAAAACAACCTACCCCTCAGTCCCCTACACAAAACTTGAGACCACATATCTGTAAAGTCTTGGCCCAAAGGTTATAAAACTTGAGAACAGCCTCCGAGCTCAAATCTCAATTCCGTTCTCAAAGTATTACGGTTCAAAAGATAGAGATGATGTTTAAACACATATTAATGCTTATCGAGCTGTCAGAATAATGTATTAACAGTATCATTATTGTCTGATTAACAGTGAAACATTAAAAGACAAAATATCAGATTTGAGCTCAGAGACCAATCTCAAGTTTTATAATCTCGAACTAAAGAGTTCTTTTTATACTACAATTTTCAGATAGTTTTAACTTTTAAATAAAGACAACCTCTATGAAGACAACATTTACATTGTCTATATGGACAGCTTGTTTTGTTTACCTGATGGTGAGTGTACTCATTACTATTAATTATTATTATCAATTATGTACAATGTAGATTGGACATACATTCTTTATGTTACAACTATGGGTAATATATTCCGGAATACTCCTGTAAACTAGAAGTTTTATGTAAGCGGGTAGTACATACTATAAAATCATCAACACAAAACTTATTCCAGATATATCAGCATGTGATTCAGGAATTCCAATGAAAGAGTAACAAACTTTGATTGAAATCAACATTGTTGATAATGATTCATGAATATAATATGTCATTGTGCACAGCGTGTTCGCCTCCGGTCCTATGTCAAAATGTGACGTCACTCCAACTACAGTAAGTTAATCTGACGTCACAATCAGCTATGGTAAGTTAATAAATTACGGTCGTAGTCGAGTCAGGGAAATGTTTGTGTACGTGGTTCGGTTTTTCCATTTGGGGTGTTGGGACTTTACCGATCGTACGTATGACTAGTTTATTGTCCACAGATTAAACACGCTCAAGTACAGGGGGAACGACGTATGTGATTATACAAAACAACTCCACTTGTCCATATTACAGATGTTTGATTGTCCATTGAATAAAACGTAAAGCAAGGTTACCAACTAAATAAAACACTGATTTTTAAGTTTAAATTAAACGAAATATATCAATCACTGATCGTAAGTCCAGGCGAAAATATTATTAAAATTTAACGCTAATAAACAGCCGACATAGTTTTGATAGAATTCACTGGAAAGGGCTAGCGTCGACTCCCAACTACCGACTCTCTCCTGGGCGGCAAGCGCACCTCTTTTATATCATCCCCAATGTAGGTACCCACCTTTTTCATCATTTTTGAGTGTTCTGCGCACAAGTGTGTGCCGACTCTGGACAGTATTACCAAAAAGGTCTAAAGATCAAGAACTAACATCATGAGTCAGGCATTTTTATCCGTTTGTGAATTTTTGCGTTTGTAGCCTAAACTTGTTATGTCCTCACCTGACCCGGATAGATATATTTAGTTTCTACACAGGCACATTTGACCTAGACAAAATTGCAAAAGATTTTTTTTATCTACTCTTTTTCGTGGCTCTACTTAGTTTTCGTAACGTAAGAAATTTATTTCGATGAGTCGGGTCACGACAAATTTATCAAAATTTCTCTGACGTTATCGCAATCGACAGGAAGTGCTTATTCACCAAATATTAGTTTTAATATTATTTATAATAATAAGTCTGTTACGGGATGCAGAGAGCAGTACAGTGGCATGCTCCACTAGTTCCGAGCATGATATAAGGTATTAAGTATACAGTTTACCATCATTTCAATAAATTCAGAAATAGTTAAGAAAACATTCCACGGAGATTCCCGACATCCGTCTGTAGTTAACTAAGGGGTTAAAAAATAGGTTTGTTCCCGGTTACCCGACCGATCCATCTTTTGCCTGCCAACTCAAAAGTTTTTACGGCATCCAAATCTTAGTGCTATACTGTAATTTTCACAACAGCGTTGCCGATATATGTAAAAAAAATGTAAAAAATCCCTACCTACCGACCCATATTTTTGGGGGCATGTAACCGGAAACAAACCTTTTTTGTTTATGCCTAACACGAGGATGTGAAATACTGACGGGGTCACTCCTTTATCTCCGTGAAATAAATTGTCTCAAACCACCTCTATAGTCTTCGCACCAAAGTTACCCCGAACACAAAACTCTGGATTGTATCAGTTACTTTTTAAATTGACTTATACGTACGATAAAACATGGTTATAGTAAACACGGATATTATGAAAATCATATTTAGTAAAATAATAATTTTCGCCGGAACATTCATCTTATTACAATGTAATACAGTTTCAAAGTTTTAAATTTAGTATTTTATAATAACCACAGAAACTAAAACAAAAAAGAAGTGTCGACATTTTCAAGGGCAATAATCAAAACAAAAAACTGAAGTAGTTATAACCTTTGCATGCAGTATGTATTTTATAAGTTTATAAGCTTTTAAATGTTTTGCTTTTGACAGTTTAACAGAAAATATAGAAGACATATTACTTTTTTGAGATTATTGCCATGAACACAGAATTGTTATTTGGCATCAGCAAAATTATGCCATTTAAACTAAGCAAGAACTTAACTTGTTTTCTGTAATGACTAGGCTGCTTTAAACAAAGTTTAGCAACTCACATCAACAGTGAGCTATGGATATAGCGAAGAAAGTGTTCGGTTTACGATTAATTCATTATATCTGTGTTCTGTTGTATTTATTTAGATTTGTTCGGGACAGATTGTTAATGATGAGAAGAGAGATCGACATGTTTATACAACTGTTGGAAGAAGACTAAGAGTAAAGGATTATTATTTTGTTATTATCGTAACCCCGATTTTACATCTACGTTTTTGTATCATTACCAAATACCCCGTAACTTACAGAATATTTATCACTGATTTCATAGATAATTACAATTATGATGATGTGTCACAAGCTGTTTATATTACAGGCTTCGAGGTAATGAAACTTGAGATCGGTCTCCGAGCTCAAATCTCATATTTTGTCCTTCGATGTTTCTGACTTAATTATTACTAAAGAATGAATATTTAAACCCTACGTTTATCAACCAGTTAAAATGGTCTGAAAATGTATTTAATCATTTCATTGTAATATTTTTCAAACCTGAATGTTTTACCCATGAAACTGAGATTTGAGCTCGGGCACTATTCTCAAGTTTTTTTTACATCGGGGCCTGGTTACACGGTTTATTCTTAAATATAATTTTAAGTACCTTGGTCTTACGACCACGATAAAACTTGCCTCTGTTTCACTTAACGTTTGGAATATTTATTCCCGGCTTTTTCGCTTATCAGCAGCCGGGAACCAGAACAAATCCACACGCTTTAGCAAACTAAAGTCCCGTTCACTCTAACAACAAACAAAAATGTTTAGTATTTTGCATGTTAAAACAGGGAACCATCCTACTTCCAGCGCTCATCAGCTGTGAGATCAAGTTACAGTATGTGTATCTGAATTCGCGGACGCAAATTTTCGGGGAGAAGTCCATTTCATATGGTCTGTACAAATATTCGCGCTATTTTAAATTCGCGGAGGTGACCATCGGAAATTATAAATTCGCGCAGAGCACTCAGGTGAAAAGAAAAATACTAATTTATTTGTGAACGTATATGTTTTGTATATCACCTGCACGCCATGATAATAGTTTCATAGTTTGCGACAATACACGTTTTGACATCTGACCAGGGTTAATTTTTGTTAAACAAACTACACAGACATAAAACAATCTTAATACATGAAAAACTTGGAAAAAATATAACGACTAGGAAATCATTTCAATTCTTCATCAGCACATTTATTTGAAGCATATAACTATAATAAACTTACAGTTTATGAAATCACTAACATATGTACATTGTACATACATTGTTTTGCAGAAGCGCGAAAATATGACTATTTGGAAATTATTGATGTAGAAATATTCGCTCTAAAGCCCCGTTCACACAGAGCTACGATCTCACCACGCTCATGCCGCTCATCCCGACCTGAAAAAATAAGTCGGGGCGAGAACGGCGTCAATATCTTGAAAGTCTATGAGTATCGTCCGCGGATGGCCTGATCTACGCTTGTACTACGATTTCTCCATGACCACCGCGTGACAGGAGCGTGGTATAAGCGTATTTCAATTGTTCGCCGATTGCAGTACGATTTTATTACGATTTTAGAGATCTTGCCACGATCTTTCTACGATGTTTCTACGGTTATGCCGATCTTACTACGGTCTTAAACCGCTTTAACCCCGATTCATTTTAGACACGCCCCTGTCACGCTGGGGCTTCACGGCATTCTTCGACGACCCTACCACGTTAATGAAGACCCTCTCTCGATCTGCCACGATGATACCACGATTGATCACGATTCGGTACCAATTTTAGAGCTTGGTAGAAGCGGGGCCCTGTGTGAACGTCTGTTCTACAACGTAATTCTTTCGAACTCTTACAATGTCAACGATAATATATCCACAACAATAACAACAGCAGCAACAGTATCTGCAACAACAGCAACAGCCAACAACAATATGAACTATATCATCATCATCATCATCCCAGCAGCTTAGCAGTAGCAGCAAGAACAACAACAGCAATAACAACAAAAATTCTTGAAGCGTTCATTTTAAGACACGTATATTATACTTTTTAAAGGCGAAACCCGCACTTAATTGTGATTCGGAAAAGTTGTGATTATGAATACATATATCCGCAACATGAAAAAAAACGATTCTTGAAATTAGAATTGTAGTACATCTATCTCACATTCAGTGTAAACTAACGATATCTAGCACGAGAGAGACGATCTATTAAGCATGTATAGAATATAAAATGCCATCCGATGGTGACCCGTACGTTTTATCTTTTATTTGAGATTTAGTGTTAACCGGACATTGTAGCATTCCATCTCCACCAGTTTCCCGACGTAGAATTATTAAAACTGTACAACTGTGACCATGTGAATAAGACATACAGCCGTCTTAGGTTATTATCTGACCTAGCCATGTCCATCAACCTGATCAGGGGACAAACTACTGAAATAAGTAATGTTAAACCGAAGCGCTGCTCTAACAGGCACTTTCATCTGTTCTGAATGGACAAAGTATAACTAAGAAATGATTTAAGCTTAACATTCCACATTATCACGCACAAAGACTATATAGCCATAAATTAGCCATCATGGCTAAAATGAACGTCGCAAATCACAGAAGTACAAACCCATCATGGTTAAAATCATGTTTTGGAAAATGTCAACTCGCATTCTACTTGATTAGTCTCGTAAACAACCATTGTGATCCATGTACGGACAAGCGAGGTTTTACGCAAGCGAAGAAATTGTGTAACACATGTTGTTTCAATGGAATAGGAGAATAAACTGTTATTATTTCGGATGTAAACAAAAAATTACATTAGTTGTTTTAGGAATAAAGTTACAAAAGAAACACAGGAAATTGTTTTTGTGTTTTAATATCTACACTAATATGTACTCTCAAGAACGTTTAAAAGAAAATTGCTAATAGTGTGTACTTAAACAACAAAAATGTTCACATGAATTATTCTTCAGCATCATCTAGAAAACAAGAGACACCACAATCATACTGTAGTAATTATCTTAATTTACACTTGAAGTTATGGTGTGGTCAGCTAAAATTTAAACCTTAATATGTACGCTTAGTTGATAATGGTTTTAAGTAGAAAGTCTCAGATATGTTCAAAATTAAATGCTAAAAGTGCTGTACAAGATTCTAAGTCAGAATATTGGTCAGCAAGGGAGACAATTAGTCATACATAATTGGTTTCCCTTGAACCGTACAGATATCAATAACGTAGGTGAATAAGAAAGACTTCCTATCGCGATAACATTCAGCGGCAAAATCTCCCCACGAAAACTTTACTATGATGTAATGTTAAACAACAAACAGGTCATTTATGCTGAATGATTCGAAAATAAATCCACTTAATAGGTTGACATAATCAAATCAAAACTCATGGTTAAATAAGAATACTTCACTATCAGTCTCCATACAATACGTAGATAATCACTGAACTGTTTATACAATCGTGGGCGACACACACGCGTATTGAAATTATTAACTATTAACATATGTCAATAATACATATACACTGCTAAACACTAAAAGTCTTGTCGGAGTCGCAATCTCATACAAAGGTTTGACCAGATACTATATAAAGCATCAGTGTAAAATATACATTTGTAATACATAATGAAACATTATTAAATTTAAATTTGAGAATAGATATGAATTTCAAGTATATCATTTGACTACAAAAATGAGATTCAAGTTTATATACTTGAACTAATCAATTTGAGTTCCAGAAATGAGATCGGAAATGAATCTCAAGTTTCAGTTCAGGAACGTGGAATTATGAGTTCCAAAAATATGATACACGACCAATCTCAAATTTAAATTCTTGAACTCAAAACTCAGAGCTCCGAATATGAGATCAGAGATGAATCTCAGATTACAAATTCTCGAATATAGGAGCTTGAGTAACTTCGTTAACAAAGTCCTTAAACTTCATTCTATACAAAGATTATGTATATATTTAAAGGGATGGTTTTCATCAAGGGTTACGTGAAGGAAATACCTTCTGACATTAGACATGACAAGCAAATCACTTCATCACTTATATCAAAGCTTGGTGATCTCGGAAAAGACTTAAGTTAACCATAAACAAATCAATTGTTGAGTTATTACGCTACAAAACTATAAAAAAAATCGTCTGAAAATAAGCTTTCTGAGATTGAAAGCAGTCCTGCATACTGCAGTCAACGCTGCGACGAACAAAAGCAAGAAAATGCTACGTTAAAACAACAAATATCAGAGCAAATTAACAAAACAAAACATAAAAGTGAAGACGTTGCCAGTCTACAAAATAATAATAGCAATATTACTGAACAAGTCACCAATCTCCAATCTCGATCAATGCGGGACAATGTCCTATTCTAAAATTTTTCCGAAAATCTAACTTATGAGGATCGTAAATCCGAAATTTGTGTGGAAAAGGTGCTGAAATTTTGTGAATCCATTATTGTCAATTCGGATAAAAAGCCAAAATTAAAATCGATAGAGCACACGTGTCGGTAAATATGAGCGCTCCGGAACTCGACCTATAATAGCAAAATTTAATTGTCATTGTCATGCTAGATCCAAATTAGTTGGCTCCCCTTCCGCGGTTGGTGAGCAATATCCCGGGCAAATAAGTGAACGACGACGGAAGCTGATCCCATATTTCGTGGAGATAAAAACTAATAACAAATAAGATGTCCTATCATTTGATAAACTTTATATGGACAATACAACATACACGGCCGATAATCACCCACAGCAAGTTCCATCCCTAAAAAAACTACTGAATAAATAGTTATAAAGAAATAATTACGCGAACATAATAGTGCATGTGTTACCGGAAATGTTAAAATATTGTAGCGTGCGCCGGGCATTTTGTTTATGAAAAATTCTTCTTTATCTTTTCAAAAAAGCTCCATCCCTGCAGAGACACCAACAATTAACGAACCAACAAGATTGTAATTCAAAGCGGCTCCGGTTTGCCCTACAAAACGTTGAAGGATTGTGTAGAAAATTAGATGACACGGACATCATAAATTTTATCAATGACTACTGTATAGCACCGCTCACTGAACGTGGCATACAAACGTGTTTTATATAAACATTGACGGATTTGAAACAATATCATGTCCACGACCAAAATGCACAGCACGTGCTTAACGTCACAGCGGCGGTACTGTGGTGTACATTACAACTGAACTATATAATACAGTAAAACCCTGAAAACCGACCCTTTCCGGTTTTCAGAGAACTTTATTTCTATCGATATACCGCATAATAGTAATCAAATATGTGATAAAATGCATCGTTATTCACTTCATACTAAATGCAGTAATTTCGGTAATAGATTAATATCGTTATACAAACAAACTGGTATGAGTAAAGTATACGGACGGTTAAACCCGGTCATTTCATCTGTTATAATATTTCCCAGCGTGTTATGTAATTACTAAATATGATAATTTTTCATTATTTGAAAATATGAACAATTAATCCTGTGAACAAAGACTGCTCTTGAGAAAGACAAAATGTGTCCTTTATTGACAGATGGCCTTTATCCGAGGGTCAGTTTGTTCTTAATAATCAGTGACGGTTTTACAAAGAATGGCCTTTATTCACATGATGGTCTTTATTCGGAGGTGGCTGTAAACACAGGTTTGACTGTATGCACATGAACTCAGCGAATTTTCAGACCACTGTGCTCTAGATATTTTATGACATTTTGAGAATATGATTCCTGTAAATAATCCCAAAGCAAGATTTGATAAGATTTGCTGGGATATTGATAACATTGATTCTTTGAGTGTAATACTTAGCGAAAATAAAATATACTTGACGAGATAACATAAAATCTTAGCTGTGATACTATCGATAAATTATCAAATATTGATTATGATAATTATATTGTTTAAAGTTAATGGTAAAAGTGTTAATTTAAATAAAAAAAACATAGCGAAACCAGCGTTATGGTTCAACGATGGCATTTTTTCAATTCTAGACGAAAGTATTAGCTGGAAAAGTGTCCAAAGGACATGTATGTTCCCGCTAAATGACAGAGGGCATGGTGTTGGTTTTTGATGATAGTGGCATGATTCGTGCACTTGACACGTCATCTTCATATGCTGATCATTTATGCGAAGTAATTTCGTAATCCCATCATACATAACTAAATTATAAGCCGGACATGAACATCTATTTTCGGCACCCTTAAAAACACACGCACGCAGGCGTGCACACACACACGCATGCACGCACACACACATGCGGACAGGGTAAACACTATGCCGGACTACCATTTCATTTACACTTTCGTAAATGCCGGAAGATGCGACCGTTATACCTACCCGTGTTTGATCTGCGACACTAGTTGACAATATATTACCGTATTGTTACATCCCTAGTGCCTTATATGTGGTAATGACTAATAAGTCCTAAAAAGAACAAATTAGATACATTACATAGGCAGACAACTTAACATTAGTATGTGAAAATATGCCATTTCCGTGCAGCCACATTTGTGTCCACTATAAGTAATAGGGTCAAATTCTGACGGTTTTTTTATCGATTTCTCGGCAACGGATTGGGTTAGAAGCTTAGTTTTTGGTCTCATTTTTTGCGAAAATATATACCTGAAACCACTGCAACCTTTTTTTTAAAGCATTCATCCCTGATATTTATAATTTTGTGTTTTGTGAAGATGGCGCACATTCTCCGGAACGATGTTATACTCCTTCTGTTAGTACAGTTGAACGGGGTCGAATTCTGTGAATTTATTTTCATTTACAGTAATTCTGTTCTGTTCTGTTCTGTTCTGTATATGCATTTTCTTTGATTGTTCTCGTGTAAATCATTTACTGTCAAAGTGCATATTTATAATTGTTACATACATTATCTTTTAGATGTTAAAAAGAAATAATTTAATGAACAGTTAATAATGAATTGGATTTTTAACTTTTGGAATTATTAAGTTAAACATAATTCAATTAATATTATGCGCAAATATTTGAGACCTCTTTCGATATTGAACAAAACACTATTTGTTGCCTTTAATAATCTATCTTTTGTTATAACCAGTCGTAATTATCGAACTCACATTTTTCTCGTATTTTCGTACCTAAAGCGACCTCTGTCTCTTTGACGTCATAAGGGTTAACTTTCTGATATTAAAAAATACAACAATTATCACCCTTTAATCCATCCATTGTTAATGTAAATTACGTGATATTGGAGTTCACTTTCTTTTTCGAGTAACACGAATTTCCCAAATTGTGTGACGCACATTGGTCATTAATTTAATTCGAGTTAAAAGGTTTTTTTTTCAGTTTTAAATACAACAATTATCACCCTTTAATCCACTATTGTTAAAGTATAATACGTGATATTTCGAGTTCACCGTCTTTCTCGAATTACACGAATTTCCACATTGGTCTGTATTATGTCAATGGAGGTAATTGGGGCAACGGGTATTATTAACTGAACAAAGAAACCTTTATAGTATATTTGAATGGCCTATTTTACAAGTCATATGTTATGATCCATTCATGTCTCGTTAATCTTTATACGCATGTAATGCAGTTATTTTCTTCCATACCCAAACTATTACATAATTATTTTTAACAAAATGATAATTAAGGTTTAATTATTAATATATCGAAACTGATAGAACATTCTTGCCCTTGCCTTGTACAAGTTGACTATTGTGTATCCCGTGTAATATACATGCATAAACAACCTATCTTTGTAATGATATTTTGAAATATATTGAATAAATGTTAATAACAAAATATATCTATTTGTATAGGTTAAACTATGATACACGTCTCTATCACATTACATTTACCACTTTGCATGAAACACAATTCACTCACACAATAGTACTAAATCTGAGATTTTTTGTCCTATGTCAATAAAGCTACATGAGTTATCTCCCTTTACATGACAAACCAAGGTAAGTGATGATCCGTCCATTAGTTCATGAGAACAAGACGTCCAAAGTATTTATATTTTAGCGGCTCCTTAAAGAGGCCAGCCATTTTTGTTTTAGCAAACCTGATAGAGGACTATGAATTATAATAACGCTAATAAATTACTCAAAAAAAATGTTTTAAAATGTATTTTCATTTTGTAGAATCATACTGTATTTTAACTCATTGCTGTCGAAAATACTATAAACACAATGGTAATATTTCCGATTGTTTGACAAATAAAATTTTAAAAACAAGAAAATTATATCATACGTCTAGAATGTATTCCGTATAATTAAAATTACATTTTAGATTCTAGATTCCCAGTTTTGCGAAATCCATTTGCTGAACTTTACGTGATTCTTCGACTGTGTTCTGTTTCTACGAAACTGTTACGTTGATGAAATATCCATTTGTGAAGCAATATTATTGTGAATGTTAAATTCAAGCTGGATACTTCTTTAAAAATAGGTATATTGTAACCTCTCCAGAGAGACCCTCTCTTGATCAACAACCTCCCTTCAACAACAGCATGATTTTCCGACTATGCGATTTAGCTATCAACTTAACATCTCTCAACAAAATAACATAATTTTGCTTCTCCCAAAGGGTGTTGTTTTAAATAGGTTACGCTGTAAATTCATCATTTAACATTCCGTCGGGTTATATCTACAAACCTATATGTCATTTTTCCCCGTTTTGAGAAAATCGCTCTGGAAGTTTTGAACTGCAATAGCTTTAAGCGAGTTACGAGTTTGTGGAATTGGGATTAACCCTATTTGGGATAGGTCTACAAACAGGTAAGTATGATCATTGTAAAGAGCTCATCGAGACGAAAACAATTGATACCAAAATCTCAATATTGCCAAAACTTGAGTTAAGGGGCTGTAGAAATAAGCCGACGATTCGCCTTTGCGTGATCGCATGAACTGTACTAGTTTTATATATTTTGGGACTTGTATAAATGTAGTTATGCTATAGTCAACATTGAAAACTGGTATCGACACACATGCTTTTGATGACGATCGATATTGCGATGTTTTTAATTGAAATTATTCATTAGCCTTTGATCGACGGCGGCATCGTTTGCTGGAAGAATGGGTTTTCAGGGTTTTCCCCGACGAACAAAAACGTGCGTTTTGACTAAAAAATACATCAGATGGTCTGTTAGAATTTGTCAGTTGCGTCCTTGCTGGTGTACATTTTTCCATAGGCACTCGATTTCTGTGGTTTATATACCCGAACAGATCTAATGTTTTAATCTAAACTCATCAAACCCCGCAAATCAACTAAGAAAAGAAAACATCATTTCGCTACTCTGCGTAGCATAAGAACTAAAAGGTAAGCCATTCGCCATTTTTTCGGTTGACGAAGGGAACGGTATCCAATAAGTTATATGTTTGGCTTTTTTGAGGCAATATTACCCAATCACAATTAATCTTATAAAAGGAAAATGCTCACTGGAAAAATGTTATTTCGTTGATAGACGTTTTCAATGGTTTAATCACAATGTTAAAGGTCAATCTGCATTCGATCGTAAACGTTAGACGGCTACGTCGAAAACTTACTTCAAACAAATAACCCAAAAAACTATTTTAGTTTTCATTCACAACACAGGAATGTAATTAACATTAAATACTGAATAATTATACAGTAATTTGCACCTACTAGCATCTATTATAAAACTGATAAACATCTAACATCTATTGTCATCTCTAAACACAGCTTTACTTGTAATAAGATAAACAGAAAAGATCATGTTAATATTACATCTACAAAATAAAAAATACTGAACTGATTTTAGATATTTTTTCTTGTTGCACGACAATATCAAACGGTGCAGGTTGGTTCTCACCTGTAGAATTAGAAAACTATCATTGAGTAGTATTCTTTCTCATAACTTTTATCAACAGGAATTCTTATTCCCTATTCAATATATTGCCTGTTTATCCGTATTTTTGGTTACTTCCAAACCTTTCTTACTTGTTAATCAGCTGGAAATACCATTGGTGAGATGGCGTAGTTAATTCTATCTATTAAATCAGAATGTTCAATCACTTTTGATATTCAATTTGTTTACCCTCGCCTCCGGAATATTCCCATATGGCGAACATTCAGTACTTTTGACCGCATAACTTTTTATGCAATAAAATTTGACGGCTCAGAGCAGTAATAAGCTGTCTAAATGAATGTTTGAATGTATCATTGTAAATTAGATTACTGGTATACAACTTTTTTGTCGCAAGTCAGTATATGTTATACATTGTAATTAGTTTGCATAAAAATATGCGAAAAAAGGATCCCAACTGCAGTTAGGGATAAAAGTGAGTCTGGCTTTTCTCGGTCCATAATAATACCGGGTTTTATTCAGGCTTCTGTCTGAAACTATTCTAAACTGGTTCCCGTTCCATGTTGCAGTGCGCAAAAGGAACATGTACGGACTAAATTATCTAGCGCTCTGATTGGTCAATGCGTTTGAGCCATGTGATTGGCTGTCCATTGGTGAAACATCGAGGATTTCCGTATATCTGTTAAATATAAACGAAGATTACCGATGCCTGAATACATTAGATTCAAATTGCACCTTTCGATCAAAATAAAACAGTGAATATTGGATTTAGTGACTCTACATAACGTAATGTAGAGACCCTGATGTTTTGATCTATTTTTGAATTACACGCGAAATATGCATCGAGTGAAAAAATGAGAGGCAGTCCAAATGCGAAAAGTCTCGCGAGATCCCGCGGGCAGAATTCTGCCCGGATTTCGACCGCAATTGACCAATCAGCGTCCAGGAAATTTTTGGGCGACCGGGTACCATTTTAAATGCATCGCAGAACTATCCGGAAGTAGCAGGTGCGTGTTTCTGATCTCCTAATGAAGAGCTATCAAGTTCAGATAAATGACAAAATGTATTCACCGGCTCTATAGCTGAAAATGAGCAAAACTGATTTTACGTTTATATTTTTTATTTCTCAATCGATTTTAATAAAATGTATATCAAATTAAAGATGAAGTCCTCAGCTTTCAGAAAATTTATTCTTATTTAGCGGCGCTAAGGCCGGGGAATACACATTCCCCAGATAAATTATGTGTTTTTTTTTGTAAAGGGTAAACTGGTTCCCGTTCCATGTTGCAATGCACCAAAGGAACAGGTATGGTCTAAATTATCTGACGCTCTGATTGGTCAATTCGTTTAAGTCATGTGATTGGCTGTCCATTCGTGAAACATCGGGGATTTTCATAGATCTCTTAAATATATACGGAGATGTTATCGATGCCTGAATAACTTAAGTATATGACAAAAATGCGATTTTTTAGAAGTAACTAGGAGGGCATTCATTTACCGAAACGAATAGATGACTGTTATAACAAAGGAGAATGTATTTTATATCAATGTCCCACAAAAAGCATTTTACAATTAATTGTATAGCATACATTGATTAAACTATGTGGCGTTAATTTCTACAAAATATTTGCCTCATTGTATTTTCTTTTCTGATTTTTCCTTAAGTCAGTAAATGAAATGTCATTTCAATTTAATGTTAACTATTTGAATTTTTTTACACGAATACATAACCGAAATAGGAGTGCGATTTTGATCTAAGTTGTATATTGTTAACATGTTATCAGTCACATATTGTCGGGAGTATATTGGCACCTTTCGGTGACATAATTCATAAAATATTTTTCCTTATAAGGATCAAAGAAATGAGACAGCATTGTTACATACATAGCAACTATTTGTAATTTGGTTGGTGACTTATTTGGATAGTATTATTAATACGGAGTTTATGAAATACTAATGAGTTATTTACTACAGTAAAAACCCTGAAAACCAGACTCTTTCCGGACTGGGCCAAAAGTATGGTTTTCTTAGAAACTTCTGATTGTCTAACAGAAAAAATGGGACTTGAAAAATCGTCCGATTGTCAGAGTATTTTGGTTTTCAGAGAGAACGGTTTTATGGGGTTTACTGTATATTGTTTGCAAGATGCATTAATTATGTTCAGCAATTTAATATATAATCTGATAGAACCTGAATGGTCCAAGTTTACTTTACAATTATTCAATAAATCAATAAAAATAATAAAAGTGAAAAATTTTACTTTTCAACATCGGCCAATATCATTCTTAATATCGACCGTGAGTATTTGATTTTAAGAAAACTTTACAGTGTTTGTATTTCTAAAGCAGTCAAGTCTTCCTTTTTGAAATACAGGTAAGTAGACCGCGGGTATTAAACAAATACAGTAAAACCTCGTTGTCTCGAGGAGTCATTGGAATAGACGAAATGCTCGAGAAAAACCGGATGCTCGTAATAATGAGGTATTTGTTGGTTGATTAACTAAAGTGTATCATGTGTGTTAACTAGCGTATTTACAGTATGTAAATGTTACATAATAATGTACATGTATTGTGAAATGCTAACGTAGAATGTTCTCTAAGAAGTCAGAGAGGAATACACGTTTATTGAATGTTGAGATATGCGTTGATCGCTTACATACAGTTTCTTTATGCACGAACATTTAAAAAATGACAGAGCTTTAAAACTCCTCGAGATAAATCGGATTCTTGTGATATCAATGTTCGTAATAATGAAGTTCCACTGTACTTAATTAGTTATTTACATAACAATGTCATAAAAATAATTATTCAATTTCCATGTTTTGATCTATTATTGCATTTACGCACGAAATATGCATGTGAGAAGTTCCGATTACGAAAAGTCTCGCGAGACCACGCTGGCAGAATTCAACCCGGATTTTGACCAAAATTGACCAATCAGCGTCCTGGGAATTTTAGGCCACCCTGTTGTATCTGTCCAGATTGAATCAACGAAAACCAATTTATGAAAAGCCTACGTGCAATCACCAAGGCGCATGGGCACAAAACAATAAAACAGGATGGCCTAAGTAGAGCTATCAGGGGCAGATAAATCATGCTTTCGAAAAAGCCTTTATGTTATCAAATGTCATTTGACTATCATTCACATGTTTTAGCTGAACGTTGAACCAGTCTGTGATAGTTTTCAAGGACACTGACCGGCGGGAAATAGTGCCCTTGACAAATGGAATAATTTCTCTGGTTTTCTGATAAATTATCGCATCTTTTGCCTCGAATGTATTGTGCGAAAGAAATTGCATCTTTTAATTGTAAAGTTTGTGCCGTATGTGGCTTTATTTCTTGTTTCACAAGAATCTTGTAAAAAGTTGAGACGTTGACAGAGATGTATGTGATGGATAAAGAACGACAACTCTGGATTGAGATTGGAGCTGAGTGAGAACTTTACTCTGTAATGAACTATCATTACTCTGTAAATCAACAAAATTGGTTCACACTGAATTAAAAAATTTAAGAGAAGTTGACAGTTGCAGAACAAGATTAGTTTTTGTACTTAGTACAGTAATAGTCAGAATTAATATCATTAATATCATAGCAACCAAGATAAGGTCCATAACAACCACTCTCGAGCCCTTTAGGTCCACAGCAACCACTCTAGCGCCCCTAGCAACCAAGCTAAGGTCAATAGCAACCACTTTAGCGCCCCTAACAGCAACCAGTCTTGCACCCCTTGCCATCGCAATAAGCTCCATAACAACCACTCTCGCGCCCTTAGAAACCTTCTTAAGGTCCATAGCAACCATTTTTACACCCTTACAACCATTTTACAACCATTCTAGCGTCCCTTAGCAACCGCTTTAAGGTCCATAGCAACCACTATAGTTCCCCTAGCAACCAACTTAATGTCCATAGCAACCACTCTAGGGCCCCTAGCAACCAATCTAAGGTCTTTAGCAACCACTCTAGCGCCCCTAGCAACCAACATAAAGACCATAGCAACCAAGTATGGCTATATGAATGGTTGCAATGGGCATTCAGGCGGTTGCTAGGTGGGAGAGACTGGTTTCTATGGACCTAAAAGTGGTTGCTATGGGCGCTAAGCTGGTTTCTATGGGCGTAAATGCGGTTGCCAGTGGCGCCTAAGTGGTTGCTAAGGACAGTATGTTGGTTGCTAAGGGCACAGTAGTGGTTGCTAGGGGCATTCAGGCGGTTGCTATGGGTGGAAACTGGTTGCTATGGACCTTAAGGCAGTTGCTACGGGCGCGAGAGTAGTTGCTATGTATAGGTGGATGGTTGTTATGAGCATTCAGAAGGTTGCTTGGGGCGCTAGAGGGGTTGCTATGGACCTTCAGATGGTTGCTTGCTAGGGCCCGAGAATGGTTGCTATGGATCTTAAGTTGGTTGCTTAGAACACAAGAGTGGTTGCTGTGGACCTAAAGGCTGTTGCTAAGGGCGCCAGAGTGGTTGCTAGGGGCATTCAGGCGATTGCTATGGGTGGAAGACTGGTTGCTATAGACTTAAAGGCGGTTGCTAAGGGCGCGAGAGTGGTTGCTATGTATAGGTGGATGGTTGCTATGGGCTTTCAGAAGGTTACTAGGGGCACTAGAGGGGTTGCTATGGACCTAAAGATGGTTGCTAGGGGCCCGAGAGTGGTTGCTATGGAACTTTTGTTGGTTGCTAGGTGGCGCTAGAGTGGTTGCTATGGATCTTAAGTTGGTCGCTAATGGCACAAGAGTGGTTGCTATGGACCTAAAGACTATTGCTATGGGCGCAAGAGTGGTTGCTAGGGGCATTCAGGCGGTTGCTATGGGTGGAAGACTGGTTGCTATTGACCTTAAGGTGGTTGCTACCTGCGCGAGAGTGGTTGTTGTGGATATGTGGATGGTTGCTATGGGTCAAAGGATGGTTTTTTTGAAGTCATATTTGTCGTATGTAATACTTGTGTCTTGTTTAGTTTCGATACTAAACCTTTCGAACATGTGCGACGTTTAGCTTCAAGGCTGCGACAATTAACGTCAGTCCATTTTTGTACGACGTTTAGCGTCAGCGTTACGGCATTTAGCGTCAAGGCAATTGCGACGTTTGGCGTTGGTTGCGACATTTAGCGTCAGTGTTGCGACGTCCTGTTACACTTCTTTTGAACATGTTCAAAATAAGCGTGGCGGGTGCATGGAGCTTCACGATCTTCACGATTCTACTACGACCCTACCACGTTAATGAAGACTCTCACTCGATCTGCCACGATGATACCACGACTGGTCACGATTCGGTACCAAGTTTAGAGCGTGGTAGAAGAAATATCCATGAAAATAGTCGGTCACGACTTTTTCAGAATTTCAGATTCAAATGCGCTTATTTGCAAGTTAACACTTTAGTGAGTAACTAATCACTGTAGTTTACTAATGAACACCGGGAGTAGTAACTTCATCAACTTTAGATTCAGTTCAATAATTTATAATCTTTATACAATCTTAGTCTATTACTTCCGTTACCAGTCTCACTATCTTCTGATAGTACTTTGATTCAACATATACAGTCAAACCCGCAAACAATGTCCATCTTGAGAGTAGAACAAATATGACCTCTGTATGTCCAGTCTAACCTTACTAAATAACAATATTCCCCGTCTAAGTGACATACTGTTTGAGGCAGTGTTCATGTTTCTGTACAGAGGCAGAAGTTCTATTAAAAAATACTGTCCAGAGATTGAATTAAAACCACCATCAAAAGAGCATGGAGTAATTCAAAGCAAACACAAAACAACGTCTATCATATTGTTTGTTTGTTATCTTCTTATATTTAAAACTCACAAACATAACAATACAATAATACATATACAATTATGCCCACTTTCCACATGCATAATATCTTATTTATTTCAATAGTCCTGCTATTAAAGATCTGCTGTTTGTTTAAGAATTGCAATCCAAACTTTAATGTTTAATTCCCAGCCGAAATTCCTAAAATAAATCCCAAATTGTGCGCGTTCGCGTTTTTCTCAAACTCAGATTCACCGAATTCAAGTGCTTATGGTATATACCTGTATACGGGAAAGGCCTCCTAATTCATGCATGACTTTAGTCGGCCCAATTGATTGTAAGTGCAAATGTACAGAGAAAACTAATTTTGTAATGTTGCATAAATTTGATCCGAGTAAAGTCTTTAACAAATTATGCTAATAGGTATTAAAGGTCTGAAAAGCTTCGTACATATGTACCGTTTAACTTGAAATAGTGCCAAACTTTCAGTCAATGGAAACAGGGGTCAGCTGTTCCGGACATCTGCTAACACTCAGGCCCAGAAGATACCAAGTACAAGCGTACTGCTCCATAGTTGACCGTTATTCTGGTAATGAGCCTAATTTTAGGAAAAAGGGATGTTTATGTAACAGACCTTTGAAATCAATTAATGTCCTTCAATTAATGGAATTCATCATTTATAATATTCATGAATAAAACAACGTAAAATAAAATGAGATTATCCCATTGTGTAAATAAAGATTGAATAACTGACAGCAAATACATAATCCCTCCAGTTTGCCAAATTCCAGTCAAAGAGAAATCGTAACAATTCTAGAGAAAAGAACCAATAAAAAAGTTGTTTTTAGACAACATTATGTCCGCCGTAGGAAGACAATTGTTGTTCTGAAGGTTAGAGAGGGGAGAGAGAGGGGGAGAGAGTACTGAATACCAATACTAGTAAACGCGTACTTAGAGAGAAAATAGTTTAAAGAGGCTGTTTTTTCTGATTTGAAAATGGTCGGCAACTCAAGTTTGACTGTAGAATAGTACGATTTATCAAACTGAAAGGTATGTTGTCTGTTGCTTGATTTTACTACACTCAGACCCGTCAATGAAATTCCACAATTACAACCGTACGTATATAAACAAACATCCACCTTTTTCACGTGATTTCAAAGATGAATGAAATTCTCCCAACATAATTTTTTTATGATACAGTGATACCCCGACAATGTGGTACCAATTTACCGTACACTATCAAAACGTAAGATCATAAATATTAATCGTGTTTCTTATTTCAATATCGATAAATAAACATCATCGGTTTGCTTCAAAAAGCAGCGTGCAATAAAACCTCGATATAAAAGTCACCTTTTTGACAAAACTGGTCTTTTTTAATGAGATAGTTTTAATATTGAGAAAATCTCTACGTTTTACTTCATTCTTGTTTCTGAAAATAAAAGCGCTTTTTATCTTATATCTAACCCAGATTCAACATCTAATAAATGATTTTATTAGGTATACAATCATCTCTACAATTCTACATGCGCTAATCACTGTTTGGGAGGCTGAAACTATTCGATTAAAAATTGTTTAATTTTTTCGGGAACATCCGATCTTAATATAGTGCTATTCGAACAGTTCTACCCGCGCTTCGCTTTTACTTACCACGTGTGATGATCGAATAAAAAGAAAAGTATTTCTTATCGTTTATTCGTCAATTTGGATATACATAGCATGGTGTTCATAGAAAAATATCCAAAACAATCACCATATTTAATCACTTCAGTAAAAATAAACATCAAAATTTGAAGTTATAGTTGTATTGGAGGTAGTGAAATTCATATATCACACTCAATAAAGAAACCTCTGTAATCCAGTGGTTATTGTCTCAGACTAGTGATCACTAATCCCTCACCGCTGTGAGTTGAATCCGTCCCGGTACCGGACAAATCTTACATGCGAGGAGCTGTACAGTTAGCTTAGGAAAGGTCGGTGGTTCTACACACGCCTAGGTCATCCTCAACAAAAACAACGAGGCTACAGCGGGCATGTTGAATATACATAACATGTGTTTTTCTTTACAGAATAGGACAGTTTTGTGATGATGATGACCGTCATATTAATTGCAATATTATTAATTATGTTTTTGGTGATGATGAGCAGAAGTAGCGCGATGATGATGATGATTGCGATAATTTTCTGATTATTATAATTTGTAGTTCTATAACTTTATATCAAAATGTATGCGACATGTACGTTTTAAGTTTTAACTGAGAAATTACGCAGGCGAATATTTCACATAAGATATATCTTATTTTCACGGTCGAGTATGGCACACGCACGTTACGTATTCTATTTGTGACACATAAGGTTCAACAAAGCTGTACATTAGCTTACGGGAGCTCTTTTCATTCTCCTGCTCAATCGAAATATTTTGATAATGTTTGGAGAAACCATTTGGAACAGGCGCTCGACGAGATTTTCACGAACTTTAATCCGGATCCGGAAGCAGTTGTTACATCCGCCGTAGTTCCAAGGGGAAAATCGGCCTGTGAAGATACGATGTAATATTAACAAATCATCTACGCAGAATATCTAGTGCTATAGCAAACTTATTCACCTCTATGTTAAGAAATGACTATATTCCCGATGAACTTAAGTGTAGCTTAATAACAGCATTACACAAAAACGAAAAAAAATCAAAAGACAATCAAAACAATTATAGATCGGTCACCCGTATTCAACTATTTTGAAACTATACAAAACCGTCTTGCTTGACTGTAAACTAACCAGCACTAACTGTATACTAACCGGTACTAACTGTAAACTAACCGGTACTATCTGTATACATGTACTAACCAGTACTAACTGTATACTAACCGGTACTATCTGTATACTAACCAGTACTAACTGTATACTAACCAGTACTAACTGTATACTAACCAGTACTAACTGTATACTAATTAGTGCTTACTGTATACTAACCAGTACTAACTGTATACTAACCAGTACTAACTGTATACTAACCAGTACTAACTTACCCATTTTGGAGGTCTTATTATTGACTAGAAATATAAATGAAATGTCGACAACAGTCCGAAAATAAGTGGTCGCAATAACAAGACTTGTCGTAATATTGAGGTACGTGAGGTTTTACTGTAAATGAAATCTATCACAGTATTCATCCGCAGATATAGTCGAAGTGCAGATTTACTTAAGCATAAAAGTAGAAATTATCCCCGTGAATCAAAACCAACTGTCTGGTTGAACTATTCATTGCTACCTCACCATGCCAAGAAAACTATTCATTGCTATCTCACCATGCCAAGAAAATTACCCCTCCCCAAATATGCGTTGCGCTGATGTGTAATGCAATTAGTGTATGAGGTAACAATATAAGTTTACGGTCCTAAAGGGTTCTTGTATTCATATATTCATTGACACAAAAACTTAGATTAAAGACTAACCTGTGCTAATGATCACCCGCGAACAACGGACCCCTGTCTACAACGGACACCGCAATTCCCCCCGACTAAAACACTCTTTAAATTACCTTACATAGCGGACACCTGTCGACCGCGTACAGCGGACACCAAAATCGTTTCCCAAATCGGCATTTTGAACTTGGACAACGGACATGTGATACAACTAACTGACACCAAGATACTGATCGGTTCATGTGATAAAGACAATAATTTGACAACGGTTCCTACGGACAATCGTTCCAATGCCATTTTTTACCTAAGCGGACAAAGGTTCCTACATGAAAATGACACCCGGACAATGGTTCCTATGACATTTTGACAGATCGAAAGTAAGTAAGTAACCACAGGTTAATAAAACAGATTTTTTACTTTTTAGAATTCAACCCATAATTACACCAATTATCTGCGACAATAAAACCGCATGTAGAGCAGTATATAACAAGCTACTATCAAATCTTCCTGTGTGATTTAAGTCTCATAACACATTCCTTCCTACAACAACAAAAAGACTCAAAACTTCATTCCATCATTGTAGCTGTGATTTTTAAGGACGCAAGGATGAGTAACTTGATATATGGGAGGTTAAGATTCATGTATACATGATTCAACTTGGTGTATTTTCCTTGCATACCACACATCGATATTTAACCAAGTTCTCTTTTATCAAACGCTTCAAATAAACAAGATACAGTCCAACTTGTAAACAAAGTCCATCCACTGGAAAGACAAAATGTGGCCTTTATTGACAGATGACTTTTATTCAGAGGTCAGAATGATCTCTTCTAAACAATCAACGACGATATTTCAGAGAATGGTCTTTATTCACAGGGTGGTCTTTATTCACAGGGTGGTCTTTATTCGAAGGTGGCTGTAAACACAGGGTTGACTGTACTTATCGCAGGCGATATTATCATTTGTGGCGCAAATCTATAAGACTTGGAACGTTGTTCCACAATAAACGAGGCTTGAAAATTAATACTGTAGAGATATTTTTGTTTCATAACTTTTTGAAGCCTAGTAAAAAGAAATGACGTTTTTCTTCAGAATCCAGTATTTACTGACAACAACAATTCACATTTTCGTTTCTCTAACATGTAATTAAATGAATTCATGCACTGTGAGTCTGGTTATACAGAACAAGGAAATATATTGTTTACTGTATAACATATTGCATTTTTATTCTTTCTATTTACTTGATCTTAAGAGTGACCGGTAATGGGCATTATTGAGTCAAAGTGGTGAAAATACCTAGAAAAAATGATGTACAGTGCTCCCTCCGAAAAACAGCACCTGTTGGAGTCGCAAAAAAGTGTTGTTGTTTGGAGGGAGTTGTTGTTTGGAGGGAATTGATACATTCGCGTGAGGTGTTTTTTATCAGGTATATGTGTGCCTTTTACTGTTGTTTCTTGGAGGGAATCGGTCTTTGGAGGTGACGTTTCGGGAGGGCGCACTGTAATTTCTGGCGGACTTTCATCGCTATGAAGGGAGATCACTGTGTAGGTATTGTTGAGAGAAGAATTGCGTTGATTACGTACCCTTATACGTCTGTCAGTACCGTTGTCAACAAGGCTGGTGGAGGATAAAAATCCTTTGCATCAAGGAAACACGCATATAAAGTTTTATAAATTATTATATAGTATGATCATTTATACACAAGTTCATAATTTTATTTCCATATCATTTATTTGTCTGTTATTTGACTTTTGGGGCCGATTTGACTTGTTTCCTATCAAACTCGATCTTTAAACAATCCACATGTAATAAAACTGTCTATAGTGAGTTGGACATATTAAACAATATAGAAGTTGTTACATTTCGACTGAAAGTTTTTAGATGTATGGAATTTTACATGCTACCCATTTACAGTCGAACCTCTCTAATCCGACCCTTTCCAATCCGGATTCCTCCCTAAACCGAACAAGTCAGCTGGTCGTGATTTTTTTATTAAAAGTATCTATTATTTAATGATAAAAACTTTTTGAATCCGGAACCTTTCTCCGATGTTTCTTTGAAATAAAAATGTATCAGTTGTGTATTTTTTTACTTTTTAATTTGCATTATGCAACGATTCTCGATAAGTTATAATACATCGCTGTTTTCTATATTGAGTGGTATCAGACAAACCAAAGGAATAATTTATTAATATATAAAGCTTTTTGTACACAGTACAATCGAATTTCAAAACTATTGTTGTGTAAGAGGAATTATCGTATGACGTAAACGATTAATTGTATCCATAGAAACTGAGCTTACGTTCACATGTTTTCTCGGGTTTCATGATATATACGAAATGGATACGTGAATGTTTTCGTATGATTCTTTACAAAACTACAATTGTCATTTAATCGTTTAATTGACCAATTATTTGCTGACGTCAATATAATATTATAACAATAAATTGTAGATACTTTCGTATAATTCTTTACAAAACTAACGTGGTCATTTAATCATTTAATTGACCAATTATTTTCTGACGTAAATATATAACAATAAACTGTATTTAATAATAATACACGTGTTAATACAATACAAAGAAATGTTTTTCTACATCACAAAAGAGCAGACAACTCATGATTTCACTCACGAGAAAACACGCATTACCTGCCCTGTTTTGACGTCAATCCCACATCAAATAGGACAATTAAATGATTTTCATGATAATACCATGTCTAGACATAGTGCGGTATTTACAATGACCCATATTTAGATCCATGGCTTAACTATTTTCATACATGTTTAAAGAAATACAATTTTGACAAAAATGCCTAGAATCAAAGCACTGAGAGAACGTCTTGTTTTGTCTTTGATTATATTGTATAATGTCACCTGTTATTATTTTAGTAATTTTGAAGAAGATAAAAATGATAACAAACAAAGCAGTGATGTTAACAAAATATGAAACAAACCGTTATCGTGCACACACACACGATCGTATTATTATATGATGTCCAGTACATAAGTTTACGAACAGAATTTCGATATATTTTAAAACATCGTAAAAGTCAAGTTACTTATTAATACATCATGCTTTATTTTCGCAAGTTTGATTTGGAAATGAGTACAAACGTTAAGGTTTTTTTTTGCACACGACATCATTTGTGCGGGTTATTATATAACAATAATAATAAAAAAGTGTAAAAATACTTAATTTGTATTAAAGACAACACAAAATTACACAGGAAGGAATAACAACAAAATGAAATACACATACAGTACGCAGATAAATCAAGTTATTAACTTGATTTGAATTTGGGTAATTTTTGTTCTCGTGGATTATTCTAATATTCTAAGAAATACCAAGGACACACATAGATAATACTCGTACGGGTTTTCTTTTAATTAGTAGAATCATGCACCGGCTCCAAAAAAAACTCCAACAAACCTTCAAAATACTGATGCTTATATGTTCGAATCCTTCTGGTCTACATTCTTAGATATGCCATGATCCTCAGGTGTACCAGTTGCTCGGGTATTGTCTTAAACATATCCGACACCCATACCTACACAACCTGGTATCATATGTATATGTAAATGGTCATTGGGACTCGAACTGGACCGAAAACATCTGACAGACCTTCAAACGGAGAAATTTCAGTCTAAAGACTGTTTTTGTCAACAGTCTTAGGCATGCTATGACCTCCAGGGGTCTCCAAGACATTCAGTTATGGTCTCAAACGATAGCCAGTACCCATACCTGCACTACCGATACTATATGGGTATGTATGTACCTGGACCATGGTGCTCGAAACAACCCTAAAACCGGCTCGGACCGGTTCGAAAATCTCTGACATACGCTCATATTTGTTCTATTTTATACACAAAAACCGGATGTTGAGAATTTGTAAGACATACTGTGACCCACAAGGAGGCCCTAGCCCTTCAAAAATGGTCTTAATGATAGCCAGTATCCATACATACACACTACTGTATCATATGGGAGTGTGTCTGCGTGTTGGGGTTCGAACTGGTCCGAAAACATTCTAAAATAGTGAACTATCTGTGCGAAAACCAGACAGGATGATTTCTATGGCATGCTGCTGCCTCTGAGAGTGTGCTAGTTTATCGAAAATTGTTTTGATAGATGGCCAGGACCTGTCCCTACATGACCGTAAACCATTCGGGTATATGCCTGGCCCCTGGGGCTCGAACTGACAATCTCTTAAAATTGGCATTTTTCTAGAAAGTTATCATATATGGGCTATGTGAACTTGAATAGACTCATAAAGACTTGGCTGTGGTCTCATTTGATAGGTAATGCATAATACATTCGTGTACATCCCGTTTTGTGAATTAGTATTACATGATATTACATGTATATTATGTTCCTCAGTCCATATTCAGGGAAATAACCTTCATCTAATAATTCATTAAATAATCTATGATTTCTAAGGCAACAATCTATATGTTAGGTGTATACAGGTGATTGTGCCTCATCATTCTGTCTCAGACTCTGTATGGTAATGTATACTTGATTATGGTAATGTATGATATTATTATTATTTTTTACTGAAACCGCATAAAAAATCTTTCAATGAGAAAAAATCGCAGGTCTATGTCGATTTCTTCGACAAAATGTTATTTTGGTCTTTTGAAACACTTTTCTGTGCTTTTATCGATAGATCGAGGATAACCACTGATCTATTGTTAATCCCTGTGGAGCTTTCATCTTACCTCCACAACTGATTACCAGCGTTTCCTGGTCGCGGCGATCATGCGCCTTTCATTCGAACGCATTGAATTCACTGCCTGCAATTACAACACTGTCCTAAAAGAATGACAGACAAACAAATCCAGAATTATTTTCAAGAAGAATTAACCTCTGACCATACTCTCTAGTCATAAAGTTTCTGTTTATTGTCATAGTTATTATGATCACTGCTACATCGTTGTCGGGCAAAAACTTCAATGTAGTCCATTACTCAAACATTTTTAACGATATCAACACGACCCATGGAATAGGAATTTCGATTATTGTGACAGGGTGCAGTTGCAAGACAAGGGGCATTATTCTGAAAGTTATATTTTTGGAGTTATGCCCTTTCTTTCTCACAGAATTTTGATCAAAATTGCTTATTAAATAGAATGATGTAAAACAGACGAGCGTTGGCACCGCTCTGTGGAGCTCTAGTTTATAATAAAGAAATACACAGTGACACAGGTTTGTACTACAATGTATTAAATCTGTAAAAATGGGTATTTACTGCTTCGGAAAAAAATCTCACGAAATTTGGAAATATCTCACGGAATTGACCTTAATGGGAGTTTTCCTTCACACAATTTGCGGTCAGAATGATCCCCAATATTTTTACCATGTTTTGAACATAAATTCCTCATGAGAAGGTTAACATTATGACTACTGCTGGAGTCTGTTTGTCACTTTATGGGTGAAGGTCACCATAACCAAAAAATAGATTTTTGTGTTTGCTAAATAACTTAACCATAAATTTGGACATATTTCCCTTGTGATAAAGAAAACATGGTGATTATCATTGGGGTCCGATAGATCAAGGTCAACATTTAAAATATAAATTGTACTGTTTTATTTTTTCTAAATATTTTTTACCGATATCTTAATGCTTGATGTAACATTTATAATAAATTTTAATCACTTCCGCGTGTCATTCAGCTGACACATTTCGAAATGAAATTCATCGCTGATGATGTATCGCATGCAATTGATCACGTGTTTCTTGGTCACATGAATACTTTGTTCTCACACACCTCTGTGAACGATTTATAATTATTTCTTTCTTTTCAGGTAAATTTATGAAGAGTTTATTTTATAATCATTCTAATTTATAACTGTGTTCAGCTAATGAGTGCTTGCTCTAAACATTAATCTCAGGGTCGGCAAAATCTCAGAAAATTTACTTGTCTGTACTAAAGTTCACTTGTCCGTATTTTTTAAAAAAAATGAAATTTCTGCCAGATATTTGACCTTAGCCGCTTAATTTTTGCTCGTTCACGGACGTAAAAAATGCAAACGTTTACTTGCCCGGACCCACAAATGTGAGACTCGGGCAATTTGAACGATTGATTTTGCCGGCCTTGAATCTGACATTGCGACAAGTTAACATTACATTTCGAGCCACTTTCTGCATAAAAATCATGAAATCTCTAACAATAGTTAGGAGTTGAATTTTGTCGTTTTACTTGCGTATTGAAGTGCGCTGTGTAATAAATAGTACAGTCTAACATATGTTTGCGACCATCTCCGAATAAAGGCATCCTGTGAATAAAGGCCATTCTTTGTATAACCATCATTGATTATTTAGAACAAATTGACCTCCGAATAAAGGCCACCTATCAATAAAAGCTATATTTTGTTTCTTCTCAAAGGTGGCCTTTGTTCACATGTTTGACTGTATATATTATAAAATCAAACATTATGCGCATAAATCTCCATCATTGACGTTCATGTTTCAATTTCACATTCACTAAAGATTTCAATCAACGAAGCAATATTATTTTAAAATTTGTTGATAACTTTTGTAACAAACGCTACAGACTCCTGATGCTTTAGTAAAATATGCCAAGTATTGGGCGGTGCTGAAAGCCCCCGGACGCATGCGTAATTCTTCTTAATCACTTAATAATTAAGAGCGGGTTCAACAGATTCAAGACGCCCAACTAGACTGTTTTAATTAATACTTAAAACATTTTTTTGAAAATCTGATTTCGTTGGTGAGCAAATGAGGTCAAACACTAAGGCCAAATTAAATCGTATCAATGTTTAGCGTCCGCGGACGGAAAGGTTTTGTTCACCTGAGTCAAATAAAAAAACATATCGTAATATTGAATATTTGATCATTGAAATATCTTCATTGGACCATTACATGCTGGAACGATTTGTTTTGTATCAATATGCCTTCCAGTCGTCAAAATCTATCAACATTATGCTTTTGTTTTGATTTAAGAAATGGAACATATTTATTCCCACTGAGCGACTGTTTGAACTTTTGATAGAAGCCAATATTTTGCGGCAATCAGGTGAGAAATTTGTTTTTTTTCCTCAGGCACTTGTTTGTTTTTTCCAGTCAGCCAGATAGGTTTTTGAAACTCGATGTTAAGCTAAACATAGACGCGATTTGGTTTGGCCTTACATAATACGCAACGATGAAAAATCTAGTTTTGCTCAATTTGATAGCCCGATCTGACTTCCCGTAAGGAAGATTTTATTGTCCTAGTCATTCTTTTGTAGCCTCGCAGGGACGCTCCTGCCTATACGCAAGTACACGTCGCTTTTTTTAAAAAAAACATTATGTGGTATAAATTATATAGGGATGGTAAAATGGTTTTGATAAGAAATTTAAATCAATCAGATTTTTGACTGAGATCATAGTTATCAAGTCTCACGATTTTGAACTTCAAATCACGCTCTCGTGCCTTAACGCTCAATCTCAATCATAACACCACTCCAGCTTTAATCGGAAGTTTTGGTTTATGACTAAAATTCCGCGCTGTGCAACCGATTGATTGGCATAAATCAAGCAATGATTGATATAATCATTGCAGAAACGATGGAATTTCAGAATACCGATTTTCATTGGCTGCTTTCTGTAGTTATCATAAACAAACAACCGGTGTATAGGTTCTATTTTACCTCGTATATTAAGCATCAGCTTTCAAAATGGACAAAACTCCACCAAGAAAACGGTCTTACAGTCTTTTATTTCACCCTTATGCCTAATTAACCCTATGTGTGATGGGGTTAAACTAGCTACTTTCAGAACGTATCATATTTTTGAATCCACTTCAGTTTAGCCTGGGTACGCGCATGCCTAGATCTGGACTGTTTATTTAATTCGCAGACTGCGGTACACATGTTGTCATTAAACTACGCAGAGACGATTTGAAATTATTGAAATAAATACAATCTTCATCATAAGCACATTATTAAACAATAATTTACAATTATACAAATATTTTAAATAGAATAATCCGAAACATGTTAAATATTACATCTTACTATACTACATTTAAACACATATCGTTTTTTGTGTAATGCGTATAATTTAGTAATATTTGGTTTAATTTGGCACATACCGTTCGCTCGAACATATGTAGGGCATTGGACATATTGATGTCTTTTCATTACATTAAAACTATGTAAAAAAATTGGGAGTTTCTTTTTTGTTCAGAATATATCATTATCATTTTATCTCTATTTCTAATTTTGTTCTTCACTCACTGGATTGTTAATTATGAGATCAGAAATAAATATTGTATGAACATTATGCATAAGGATCAAGCTTTATGTTAAACAAATCTTCTACAAACAATGGTATTTGTCAGAATGGTTATCTCCCATGAACTATATATGCATTCATTTTATTTCACCCCCTCAGTGGACTGACGACAGATTTGTATATTTTGGCTGTCTAGTATGTATTATATTCTAAATATGTAGAACAGATAAAATATGGGGACATGTTAACTTATAACACGAATTATTTATTTATTTCACCAATACCGAACACAAACTATAAGTCACCATTAAATTGTAAAATGTTCCTTTCTGAATTTGAAATACTTGCAAGATTTTTGTATGACCCACTGTCAAAAAGGAGTTAGGTCTCAGTTTTTGTCCTAAGTATTTCAATAACATGTATTAGAATAATATCATATATGTACACATAGTTTGTATCACGCGCAGTATATCATATACACAATCTAGAAATTATAATTAGGACTGAAGCGAGTATTGGAAGTAAATCGGCGAAGTTTCATTTCTGTATAATTTTAATGGAACGTAACAGGGTTTGTCAATCATCACAGTGGAAAAATCTGCCTCAACCCCTCCGGCTAAAACTGAGTCGCGACTTCTTCTTGACTAAACGTCTAAAATATCGGGTGAATAGACTAGGTCCAGTCTTGGTGGATAAATGTATATTCTTTGTGCGGCATACATATGCGACAAATCATTGCAGAAAACAAACATAATGTCAACACATGAGTTTCATAGAGTTCTGGATCACATAAGAAGAAACTATGCTTGATTTTTACTTTTTCATCATTTTTATTTTTTTTAACTTTTCAGTTAAAGATATTTACCAATGTTAATAAAATGATAAATCTATATCTACGTGATGTTTCATTTAAAATTCTGTACAGAGCAGTTGTAATATGAAAAGCTACAGTACCTAAAGTCTGAACTCTTATATTGCAAACATTCCTTGTCCTGCTTTTTAAAATGGGAAAAAATATTGATAGCCGTGTCTGAAAAGTTATGTCACTTTGACAGTGAAAACTGATTTTGGAACGACCCTTGAATGAATTCGCCGCAGTACAATATTTTACATAAGTAGATTAAGTAAATCAAAATTGCAATAATACATTTTGGTGCTGAGATATCTGTCCATCAAAGTATGTACAATTTTATTTGCTTATAACGCAATTAAAATGATGACCGCAGTTTAATCCTTAGTGGCCCGGAACTACATAACCAATTGGATGCAATATTTTCTCTTTGATACAAGATTCGTGATTCGATCAATAAATCATTGGTCCTGACTAGTGAATCGAAGTGAATCATCACATGCCTGAAAATGAACAGCCTTAATTATATTACACTTGTTTTGTTACAGAAGCCAGCCAGCCAGCCAGCCAGCCAGCCAGCCAGCCAACCAACCAACCAGTTAGCCAATCAGCCGACCAGCCAGCCAACCAGTCAGCCATTCAATCAAAAGACCCAATCAATCAATCAATCAATCAATCAAGCAGACGGGTTATATCACATATTGGTCTGAAATTAGATGAAATTTGAACTCAGAAACCAAATTAATGTTTTATACTGTCGGTGTTAATGTCTTAAATACCATGTAAACACAAAACGTGTCATGCACCGATACAATCACTCGACGATTACGCAATAGTTCATGATTACAAGGTAGTCTGTGGACATGCGGTTTATCTCTGACATCTATTATGTTGGTAATTTTGTTGAAAGGCACATAAAGAATCATATACCTGATATTTTCAAACATGTTTAACACAATAAAAATTGTACCCCACTGCTCGGTCTTTGAAGTCATAAAACAATAATACAGTCACAAAGACTCGCGGCGTATAACTTCAATTACAGAATGGATCCTGTGTCGGCGAATCGGTAAATTCATCAAACAACAAAAGCAGGTATTATTCAACCCGACACACTTCGTGCGTCAATCAATATTCATAAGTCTACCAGCCCCAGTAGACGGAGACGAGACGAATAGCGAGAGCAGGTGAAGTTGACAGGTGTGAAGCCCCGCCTCTATCTGTAGTCGAAATAATTCCGTGCGTTCACCTAATAACCTCTCGCTTATCTCATGCGGAACAGTCCATTATGACATATTATCGACTTTTGTATATACTATTCTA